>JAMPIV010015233.1:12500-411783 GCA_024509875.1 Oreohelix idahoensis
ACTAAAACAGAATTTCAAAATCAGACCAAAAGTATTTAATTTTAGAAACATATCGTTATATTATATGGTGCCATCAGACATACACAAGCCTACCTCTACGTCAGAAGAAAATCATTACTATATATTAATGCATAATCGATTTCTACTTTCCCCAAGTGGAAATAACAAAACATGTCAGTCGATACTGCTTTATTTTCAAAAATGTACCGAAACGAAAATCAACAAAACCACCACGTGTATTATTCGGTGGCTGTCATTGCATAAGCACACAAAAATAATTACTGTCATTTTTTTACTTGCATGAAAATATAAATCAGTGTCATTTTCTCTAAAGCCAGCAAAACTTCGCTGACTCCATTTGTAAACCGTGGCATGTATTGGCATTCTAATAACAGGTAAACATAGTCAAATCATTTGCCCTGGCACAAACATTTTGCTTAAGTGTCATCTATTTTTCACGTAAACTACTGTAAATGTACCAGATTTGTACCAGAAATGTACCAGAAATAAGACTTAAACTTGCACAATAATAAACGGTAACAGCTGGGGAGTATACAGGCCAGTCTTAAACAGTGCGCAATATAACAAAACATAACAGATTGACGCGAAAACTATAGCAAATAAATCTACATAAGTGGTTTCTCTATCAACAGTATAAAATATTTATTTATTCATTATCTTTCAGCTGTCCAAGGAATAAGACTTACGCAAATGAACGCCAAGTCCTTGTGTTTTGTGCCATCAGCTCCAGATCTTTCTATGTCTTTCACATCATTTTCCAGCATCTCTTCTCCATGCCTTTTTTCAGCATATTTCTGCTTCTTTTAATCTGGGGATTCCAGAACAAGGACTGCCTTTTGTTTTTGTCGCTATCTTATACGTCACTTCCTAGACGCTATCGGACAAGCCATCCTAGTGTATTTTTCTAAGAATATAGCTAGGTGACTTTGTTCTTGTGTTAATAGTTTTTGGTCACAGTCCATTTATTGTTGGCACGTTTTTAACGCCATTTTCTATGTTGATTATTTGAAAGCTTTTCTTGCTCGGGAATAGGCAGCAAGCCATACATTTTCTTGCATTAGTATATGTTCTTTTTTTGTTTGCCTTGCTTGTATCACTCATTTGGTGTATCATCGTATGTTTTTGTAGTACCGATATGTAATTCTTGTCCCCGTCACCTGTTTGTAACTGTGGCTGACGAAGGGTAAAACCCGAAATGTCCCGTGTTTCCTGTGTGCCGTTAACTTGTAAAACTGATTTCATACCATTCAATTTTTTTTTAATTTATATATTTGTTTACTGCCTTGTATTGTTATGAACAGGTTTCCTCAAAGTGTGTCTTATCCATCTCCTGCACCTTATTCTCATCTCTTGTTCCACTGTCTAGTTCCTGTCGTCAGTACCACACTGATGACGTTCTCGTACCATCTCAACTCTTTTATTTTACACAAGAACCAATTAACTGTAACTTCTTGATTGTAGTTTTAATTCTTCTCCATGTCTCAGTATAAAATATACAGATGAGATATCTGCATAGATAAGCCCTATAAGAGCTGCGAGGAAATTATGGAATAGTTCGATGAACGATGAAGGAAGGCAGTTGAAAAGAAGATAAAAAAAAGACGCAAAAAAGTGTTATAATTGGTATAACGAAGAAAGACGACAGAATGGCGTATGTGCTTACACAGAACAACACTCGGAAAATGCATCAATATCCGGACATCTCCATTATGGATAACTGAAAAACTTGAGGAAGATGAGAAACAAGAAGACAAGAATCGGCCTTTATAGTGATGATAATTTCTCGTTTCCTGAACTTCGTGACAACACATTCTAGATTACAAGTATTATTTGACCAAGGTCACATAAGGGTACATAGTATTTCACAAAAGTTTCGTGTTACGCCTTTGGAACTACGCGTAAATACGTACAATCTTAAGCACACAATTACATTCAATACCATAATTCCCGCCGTAAGTACTTCGGTCGGTCAGTCACATTTTGCACATCGTCATTTGCGCACTTTTTCTATTTTCGAGAGAGTACATTAACTTTCAACCACAGCTAAGGGGGTGCCACTGTGGTCAAAAGTTAGACAATAATTGTATTGTCTCCCTTTATATGTACTCTCCCAAAAATATAAAAAGTGCGCAAATAAAGGTGTGCATGAGCAGTTTGATTGTGGAAAGAAGCCAACAACACAATTGATAATAAACAGTGCATGAACTGGAGTTTCGTCAAACTTCAAACGTTGTTCTCAGAGGCAGTAAGTCGACCATGGCTTCTCAGAGGCAGTAAGTGGACCAGGGCAAATTTTAAAAGATGCGCGAACAATTACGAGACATGTTGTCATAAAAGAAATGTTAGTTACGAGGGGCGTTCAGAAAGTAATGCACCACATCGTTTTTCTCCGGAGCTGTTTATTAAAAAAGCATGAAATTTATACACAATATACATGAATATGTCATGGAAACATCGGTATTATTCAACATAATCCCCATCAACTTGTACGGCTTTATGCCAGCGCGAAACAAGTGCATGTATTCCTAGCCCGTACCAGATTTTGTCTTGATCATGCAGCCATTTCTTCGCTGCATGAATCACTCCTTCGTCATCTTCAAACTTTGTCCCACGGAGTGCATCTTTAAGTGGACCTGTTAAACTCATACTGGCCAGTAGTTGTTAAATCACGCTTTATTTGTTAAATGACGTGAATGTCCACCAGTTGATAAATGTAGATGTTGGGACTGGTGTAGTAAAGTGTAACGATTGTCAACTCATTAAACCCAGCACAGTTTTGGTCATACAGGTCATCTTGTCCTGGAACGTGATGAGGCTCCGACAAGAATGTGAGTGTAGACAATGAGTGTGTATATGAATGTCAGAACGCGAATGGTAGAATGATTCGATAGAGTTGACAGGTTGGTAGTACATCACTCATACTCACACTGTTCGAATTCAAGAAGTACTGGAACTACGGTGGTCTTTTTATAACATTTAATGGGACGCACACTTGGACAGTACGTGTATGGTTACAGGAACAAATGTCGACATAGACAGCATAATGTTGATCACAGGAATATCATCTTAAGTTAGCATTCATGCTTGGCAAATATCATAATGGAGCATTCGTAAATAAGCATTCAGAGTTCCATCATGTAAATCATCTGGCTTTACTGACTGGGCACGTCAGACCATAACCAATATATAGGAAGGCTCCTAGACCTAACCTCGTCTAGCGAATATCCCTTCACGTAAAGTTCAATATATATATTTTCCATAAAGATATAGGAATCCCAGACATGGGTTCTCACATGTAGCAGTGATCTCTTGTTTCATCGAGCGATAGTACAGGCATCCCTTTTTCTCACTCGATAAATACAAAGTATATGGATTTCAACATGGCTGTGCTTCTCTCGTGAGCTCCACTCACTATTGGATACAGACCAAAATTGGTCATTCGTTAAATGTCCTCATTTCTTCATAGCTTCTATCATAGAGGTAATTGAATAATATCATATAATCTAGTGCTGATACATAGGAATGTCATCTTCCTTTGAATAAATATTCTTTTCAGAAGTACCACTGTGCATCTGCTTATCGACAACGATGGCGAAGCCCAAGTTCATAATAAATTGTGGTTTTACCTTTCTATGCGAAATATAACTTTGCCATTCCTTGGCAAAAGAGAATAAACACTGGGGTAAAGTACATACAACATGTCTAAATGACTATCACTTTTCCCCATTTACTTATAGATCACTTTTTCGGCAATAAGCCGGCTACAACAAAATTCGACATCCCGACAGGATGACAGCCATGAATCACACCCCTTTGCTAGCGATACTTCCGCTGCATAGCCTTTGACCTTTTCTAGCGACAACCAACATAGTTCGACTTAGAAATGTAAAGATATCCATATATAAGACAGACTCGTCCTACTCATACAAACACTACGTATAAATTCAGGCCATAGATATACTGAAGCAAGAACAATCTATTCCTACCCAGGCAAAGAATAAATCGCAGTAGGCCTAAATTCGTCCGCGGAATCCGATCGAAGATGACGGAACTCCTTTCAAGGGAAGTAACTCAAAAATGACTTCTCCTTAAGCACTTAAAAAAGGAAATACTTTGTTTACAAAATATTTGCGAACATAATAAGTATATAAATGTATTATATTGCAAGATAGTAAAGATTGCACTTTACAGTCTTACCACACCTCCCGGGAAAAAAAAAAAAAAAATTTTTTTTTTTAAATACATCTAGGAGCAACGTAGAATAGGCTCACAACGCAAGAATACTGCGCAGATGAAAATATCAGGAATAACTATAATTCCTAATATGACCGGTGAGAATATATCTCAAAATCTGAGAGAAATTGTTTCTCTACGAATAAATGTTTCCAGGAAGGTGTGATGTACGTATAATACAATTCTGGTAATTATACAATGCATACCAAAAATTCACACTATAATCTTAAATTTATGATTTATGAAGAAACAATCATCAAAGAACAGCGGTGAATAAACATCAATAAACCGCTAAGTAGCGATACCATCATTCTATTATTAAATTACAAATGTGTATCTTAGTAAAGAAACAAAAAATAACTGTTGTAAAGTTATACATATTAAAAAGATCCAATATTTAACAGTTAAGTGGCATCATGTGGGCATCTGGACAGAATGTCCGCCATCACATTTTCTGAACCACGGATAGCTCGTACCGAAAAATGAAAAGGTTGAAGAGCGATTGCGTATCGAGTTGATCTCGAGCTCTTCAAGTTCTTACTTTGGATAGCCGTAAGAGCTTTTTGGTCAGTTTCCACTACGAAATGCGCGCCCAGAAGGAATCTTTGGAGTTTGAGAATTGACCAAACCATTGCCAATAATTCACGGTCTAAAACCGAGTAATTCCTTTCTGCAGCATTAAGTTTTCTGGATATATACATTACAGGATGCAGAGTTCCAGAGTACTCTTGCATTAGTGCCGCTCCAATCCCAGTGGATGAAGCGTCACTACGAAGAACAAATGTCTTATCTGTTGTAGGTAACACTAAAATAGGTGGTGATGAAAACATAGTTTTGATCTTCTCTAGTGAAGATTGGCATTCATGAGACCAGTGAACCATGTTAGGCGACCCTTTCTTTAATAGTGTAGAGAGAGGTGCCATGATAGAGGACAGATTCGGAATGAAACGTCCATAAAATTGTATGAGACCTAAAAGACTTCGCACTTGCTTTTTAGTCCTAGGGATAGAGATGTTAAGTATCTTAGTGATATTATGGTCTTCTGTCTTCAAGAAACCGTGACCTACTCGATGGCCTAAGAAAGCAATTTCGCTAAAGCCAATACAAGCTTTAGATGGTTTTGCTGTCAGGTTATACTCACGCAGAGTTGATAATAATTCAACTAACCCTGAATAGTGATCTTCCCAAGTATCGCTGAAAAGACAGATGTCGTCTAGATAAGCAATGACATCTGACCGATACGATAGGATTCGACGCATCATGCGTACAAATGTAGCTGGTGCGTTCATAAGGCCGAAAGGCATAAAATTCCATTGGAAAAGGCCTCTGGGAGTAGAGAAAGCGGTAAGAGGTTTGGCGCGTTCGGATAATGGAACTTGCCAATATCCTTTAGACAAATCAAGTTTAGTGAAAAAATGCGATTTAGAAAGACGAGTAAGTAACTCTTCTAGTAAAGGCATAGGTTCAGCATCGAACTTCGTAACTTGATTCAATTTGCGATAGTCAACGCAAAGACGTATGTTATTGTCTTTTTTTCGAACAATAACCATCGGCGAAGAATATGCAGAAGTGGATGGTTCGATTATTTGTAAATCTATCATTTCATCCAACTCCTTTTCAACCTGTGTTTGGAAATGTATAGGGATAGGATAAGGTCTAACCCTAATTGGAGTATGTTCAGTTAGAACAATGTCATGCTCAATGACATGAGTTTGTCCAGGGATGTCAGTGAGGACATCCTGAAATGTTTGTAACATAGACGAAACTTGTCGCCGTTCTCCTAGAGACAAATCAGGAGAAACAGTAACGTCTTTCCATGATTCACTAGAATGAAGTGGGATCATTGGAAGCGGAAGATTAACATCCGAAAAAAACTTGTTTCCTCATCCTGTATTACAGACAGTGATGAGTAATGACCATGTTTGACATGAGAATCGTCCGTTGCCTGGAAAATAGGCTGTAGATAGTCAGGACGTTCATGGAACTCCGTAAGCATATTGATGTGGAAGGTTTTATGCTTCCCGTTGATATCGACGATGTAGTCAACATCTGAAATTTTCGATATTATATCGTACGGACCTTTCCAACTAATAAGGAGTCTATTTTCACGACAAGGTAGCAAAACAAATGCTTTGTCACCAGGACAAAGTTGTCGTAAAGTTCTCTTCTTATTAGCAAATTGTCTTGCCTTCTGCTTAGCAAATTCAGAAGAGGACGTTGCCAATTTGCATGCTTCGATAATCTTCTGTCTCAGCGCGATGACATACTCGTAAGAAGATTTTGTGTCATCGTCAATATTGTCAGCTGTTATAAGATCATGCAGCAAAGACATTGGGCCGCGCGGTCGCGCGCCAAAGACAAGTTCAAAGGGAGAAAACCCTGTATGTTCATTGGGGACCTCTCTGTACGCGAAGAGGGCCGCGGGTAAAACCCTATCCCAATCTTGAGGATGATCCTCAGTTATCTTCCCTAATAAGTTCTTAAGTGTTCTATTTAGTCGCTCGACCATCCCATTGGACATAGGATGATAGATGCTACTCAAAGATCTCTCTATCTGTAGAGTAGACATTACTTGAGACATGGTATCCGATATCAGTTGGGTGCCATGATCTGATAATATTTCTCCGGGGAATCCCAGCCGAGAAAATATAAGCCAAAGAGCATCTGCAATGTCAGCGGTAGTAATGCTCTTTAGAGGGATAGCCTCTGGCCAACGTGTGCACATGTCTACACACGTTAAGATAAACTGATGTCCTCTAGCAGATTTGATCTTGAATGGACCAATGATGTCTATCGCCATTTTCTGGAATGGACGAATAGGAATATCTGCAGCCTGAATAGGCGCAGCATGACGAGGACCTTTGGATTTGACTTCTTGACATACTTTACAGGATCGACAATAGATCCGTATGTCCTTGTTCACAAAAGGCCAAAAGAAAGCCGCAAGAACTCTTGACTTTGTACGGGAAAAACCCATGTGACCAGCACACTGAGAGTCGTGTGCATGTTGTAAGATCTTAACTCTCAAATTCTTGGGTACAAGAATCTGAGAATGACTTGACTTAGTGGAGTCTTGCACCATACGTACAAGTACGCCATTCTTCATTGTAATCCAAGATTTACAATTTGAATCTTTATTCGGATCACCTTTCGTTACAAGAGTGAAGAATTTCTTAAGAGTCGGATCTTCTTCTTGTTGTTTTATAAACGAGTCACGAGAAATTACCAAGGGATCATCTTGGTTATGCACTTCATTATCTTCAACAGATGAAGTTTCAGGCATATTGAGAGCTTGAGCTCTAGTGACTACCGCATTAGCAGATTGCATATTTTGATTTTCCCAAATGGAAATTTGCTCCGGAGTGCATTCTTTGACTCCGTGAATGCGACCGATGATAAGATCAGCGATCGGATTCGGCAAAAGACATGCGTGTACATCTCCTGTGAAGAAAGGAGTAGCAATCCTAATGATAGCGGTAGAGTATTTCTCTATGGTGCCGCCAAATGTTACGCATTTGACTACTTTGCCTGTAGAATGAGAAGGATCTATGAGTGACTGCCTAACCCCAATAGTTGTGCATCCAGAATCAAAAAGTACTGAGACTGGATTGTCATTTACTAAACCTTTGTGTAAGACAAGAGAACCTCTCCCATCATGCGCGATTGACGCAGGAAGAGCGGGAAGAGGATGGCCACAGCTTAAAGTAGACACTGTGGTTGGCTCAAATAATGTTTTGCATTGGGGGCACTGAGATGCTCTCCCAAAATCAAAAGCGGCACATGCCATATTATTAGAGTCATCATTATCTTTACTTTGTTTATAGGCTTCGTGGGACTCTTGCTGTGCAGAGTTCGCCTGGTAATGAGCTTTATGTTTTTTGAATTGTGCTCTACCTCTGTTATTATTGCCTCTGTACTTATCATTGTTTCCACTATTATAACCCCTACTCGGGTTTGAATCATAGCTCCTTTGGTTACTATCATCATATTCATTATAATGAGTATCTCGGTAATTATGATCCTGTTGTCTCCATGAAGGAAAACTTGGATAGTTTTTAGAATGACTTCCTTTGCGAAAGTTCCTGTAATTATGACCACCCCTGAATCGAGGGCTGTCAGCTCTTCTCCAGGTATTCGAAGAAGAACCCTGAAATGATTGGTTACCTTGGTTCTGATAACTGTAATAGTTACCTTTTTTTATTAAACTTATTTTGAGGTCCTTGGAATTTGTGAGAGTGATTAGGGTTGTATGGTGTTGCAGAAGCAACTGGCATACCTTCTTTAACCTTACTGTTGCTAATAGCTACGTCCGGATGTGCAGTGACGTATTGGGTACAATACTGTTCCATTTCTTTTAGAGACTTAGGTTTACGCTCATGTAAGAATTCGAGGAAAGGTTTATTTATACTTGACATAATCTTGTCTCTGAGTATCAAGTCCATAAGGGCTTCATAAGTCTTTTCTGTTTTGGATAGCTCAATCCAACGATCAAATGTAAGACGTGTCCTTGCAATGAATTCTGAGAATTCTACACCTGCCTCAGGCACCATTGTCTTAAACAACTTCCGATAACCCTCTTCAGACAACTGATACTTCTTTAATAAGGCTGCCCTAATAACATCATAGTTATCTTTGTCAGCCTCTTCAACCAAACTTAAACTAGTCAGAGAATCACCTTTCAGATTTTCTGATAACTGGTTAGCATATTGTGATTTGTCCACATTATGGGCTCGACACGAGCGTTCAAATCTATTTAGCCAGAATGTTATGTCATCACTGGAAGGGTTGAACGCTGGTACCTTGACCTTGTAAGTAAAGGGTTTACCATTACCACCAGATGCTTGATTACCATCACTTATGTTTGTTAACTTTAACTTTTCTAACTCAAATGCTAAAAGTTCTTTTTGGTGTTCATGTTCTCTTATTGCTTTTTTTTTCTCTTGAGCTTCAGCTTGTAATTTTCTCTCTTCTGCAGCAGCTTGTAATTTTTTCTCTTCAGCAGCAGCCTCATCTTTTCTTTTCTCTTTTTCCATTTCCATCTGGAATCTTTTTTCATCAGTCTGTATCTGCAATTTCTTTTGTTCATACTCTCTTTGTAATTTTTTTTCCTCAGCTTCTAATCTTTTCTCCTCAATCAATGCTTTTCTTTCTTCAGCAGCTAATGCTTTGTCATATTGAGCAACTGCCCATTCTTCTAATTGCTGACCAGTCTTATCAAGAGCCTTGCCTTGTGTGATAAAATAATCTAATGTAGACATCTTGTCTAATAAGATCAGTAATTTGCAAAAGTAAATAAATTCACTTTCTTAGTCTTAATCAAAGACCTTGTATGATAACTTTTTAACCTGTGGAAAATAGTACTTAACTATCCCAATAACTGTGGGAAACAAGCCTTACAAAGGTCTTGTATAAATCCTTATATAATAACAGCTATAAGTTGCTGGTTCACTCTATAATATAAGTGCAGTGCACCAGAAATAGTGTTTTATATCATCAACTGTGTACCTTTAGTAATAGCAATTAACTATCAGTTGATTCTTGTACATCAATTTATATGATCAACTATATTTAAAATAGTGTATGTCGATCAGGCACAAAACAAAACAGTTATACAGAAGAACATGAAAACATTTGCGGAAATGAAATAAATCAAATGGGAAAAACAATAAAAGATAAACCGCAAGAGGATAACAAATACAAATAACGCCACAGTATATAAATATAAATTGAGAATAGAACTGAAAGATAGAATAGGGTAGACCAACAAATTACAAACAAATCAAAACAAACTAAAGAACAGAGGAATATTACAAAAACAACAATGAGTACAGTCTTCACAGCTAACACTAATAGCAACAGCTGTCGCAGCAAATTTTCAATCAAGAAAATTGCACCTATAGAAACGCACACATCAGACCCTCTATTACGTGGGATACTCTGTTGTGTGACACCGCCCAACCAAAACAACAACCCGCTGGATACAAACAAATATCACATATAAATATTTAAACATAAATACATAAATGCATAAATAGTATGGCAATATGATGTAAATAGAGTGTTGCAGAAAGAATGTGTTGTAAAGAAGGCTCAGTTACACTGCCTAATAGTACAGTACTGTGGTACTTTATTAAACAAATACTTCTGGTCTAATTATTTTAAATTCAACACAGAAATAGAAGCTCCATCGTTGATGTGAATGATAACAATCGATGTAGGACTTCTCAGTTCAATAACACTTCCTTTCGCAAACACTGTCAAATATTCTCCAGTCCTGATGTGTAATGTTCTATGTTTCAACCAAGCTTGCTGTGTAACACTGTCAGTTGTATGGCAAATGTCCAACGAACCAAATGTCAACAAACGCTGACCTAGTTACTGCATACTCTCGACAGGACAGGTCACGCTGACATCACTGTAGAGTTGTACTGTTGATGTATTTGTGTGTCGTAACAGACCCCAAGGAACGTCTGGTCTCAGTAGTTTACTTCTCAATATGGTCACTGTGCAGGTTGACCCAGGAAGCTGGCACCAGTTGTTAAACTCATACTGGCCAGTAGTTGTTAAATCACGCTTTATTTGTTAAATGACGTGAATGTCCACCAGTTGATAAATGTAGATGTTGGGACTGGTGTAGTAAAGTGTAACGATTGTCAACTCATTAAACCCAGCACAGTTTTGGTCATACAGGTCATCTTGTCCTGGAACGTGATGAGGCTCCGACAAGAATGTGAGTGTAGACAATGAGTGTGTATATGAATGTCAGAACGCGAATGGTAGAATGATTCGATAGAGTTGACAGGTTGGTAGTACATCACTCATACTCACACTGTTCGAATTCAAGAAGTACTGGAACTACGGTGGTCTTTTTATAACATTTAATGGGACGCACACTTGGACAGTACGTGTATGGTTACAGGAACAAATGTCGACATAGACAGCATAATGTTGATCACAGGAATATCATCTTAAGTTAGCATTCATGCTTGGCAAATATCATAATGGAGCATTCGTAAATAAGCATTCAGAGTTCCATCATGTAAATCATCTGGCTTTACTGACTGGGCACGTCAGACCATAACCAATATATAGGAAGGCTCCTAGACCTAACCTCGTCTAGCGAATATCCCTTCACGTAAAGTTCAATATATATATTTTCCATAAAGATATAGGAATCCCAGACATGGGTTCTCACATGTAGCAGTGATCTCTTGGTTCATCGAGCGATAGTACAGGCATCCCTTTTTCTCACTCGATAAATACAAAGTATATGGATTTCAACATGGCTGTGCTTCTCTCGTGAGCTTCACTCACTATTGGATACAGACCAAAATTGGTCATTCGTTAAATGTCCTCATTTCTTCATAGCTTCTATCTTAGAGGTAATTGAATAATATCATATAATCTAGTGCTGATACATAGGAATGTCATCTTCCTTTGAATAAATATTCTTTTCAGAAGTACCACTGTGCATCTGCTTATCGACAACGATGGCGAAGCCCAAGTTCATAATAAATTGTGGTTTTACCTTTCTATGCGAAATATAACTTTGCCATTCCTTGGCAAAAGAGAATAAACACTGGGGTAAAGTACATACAACATGTCTAAATGACTATCACTTTTCCCCATTTACTTATAGATCACTTTTTCGGCAAAAAGCCGGCTACAACAAAATTCGACATCCCGACAGGATGACAGCCATGAATCACACCCTTTGCTAGCGATACTTCCGCTGCATAGCCTTTGACCTTTTCTAGCGACAACCAACATAGTTCGACTTAGTAATGTAAAGATATCCATATATAAGACAGACTCGTCCTACTCATACAAACACTACATATAAATTCAGGCCATAGATATACTGAAGCAAGAACAATCTATTCCTACCCAGGCAAAGAATAAATCGCAGTAGGCCTAAATTCGTCCGCGGAATCCGATCAAAGATGACGGAACTCTTTTCAAGGGAAGTAACTCAAAAATGACTTCTCCTTAAGCACTTAAAAAAGGAAATACTTTGTTTACAAAATATTTGCGAACATAATAAGTATATAAATGTATTATATTGCAAGATAGTAAAGATTGCACTTTACAGGACCAAATATATGTAAAACAGAGGGTGCCAAATCGGGACTATAGGGTGGATGGGGTAGTACAGTCCAACCCAATTTGGTGATTGCTTCCCGTGTTGCCAGTCTTGTGTGAGGTCGCGCATTGTCGTGAAGGAGAAGCAGGTCTGCTGGATTCTTGTGCGGCCGAACTCTGCGAAAACGTTGATTGAGTTCTTTTAATGTCTTTATGTAAGCTTGCGAATTGATTGTCTCTCCTCTTGGCATAACGTCCACAAGAATCACACCTTCAATGTCCCAAAAGACAGTGATCATGACCTTTCCAGCTGAAGGAATTGTCTTGAATTTCTTTCTTCGTGGTGATTGCGGATGATGCCACTCCATTGACTGTCTTTTTGTCTCAGGTTCAAAATGATGTGCCCAGGTTGCGTCACCTGTAACGATCTTAGCCAAAAAGTTCTCTCCATCAGCATTGAAACGCTCCAACAATTCAGAAGAAATTGCTTTCCTTTGCAATCGGTGGTCATTTGTGAGACTTCGAAGAACCCATCTTGCGCAAACCTTAGAAAATCCGAGAGTTTTTATAACTGCATTTGCACTACCAATGCTGACTGACAGCTGTAAGGCCAATTGTTGAGTAATGATTCGCCTATCAGTAAGAATAATGCCCTCAGCGCATTTCAACATTTCTGCGCTGATGGCTGTGGCAGGACGTCCACAGCACGGCCGATCATGCAGCTCCGTATCTCCACTTCCTGATTCTTTGATTCTCTGAACCCAGCGACTGACTGTACTCCTGTCGACTGCAAAACTTCCATACACATCACATAGACGCTTGTGAATGTTCACAACAGTTTCCTTCTCTGCAACGAGAAATTATATCACAATTCGCTGCTTATAACGCAAGTTGCTAACACGCTCCATTTCAACGGTTTAGGGCAGCCGTATTGTTTGGCCGGTTGCAGTGCAATTTGGTGCACACAATTGGCACATGCCATATTTGAAGTGTGCAAAATGTCATGCTTCTATCTTTATTATTAGCTGAGAAAAACGATGTGGTGCATTACTTTCTGAACGCCCTTCGAATTTAGTTAATTTACAGTCCATTAGATCATTATCACTGCTCCACATGTCATTTAGGTAAGGTTACTCAATGTCTTCATATTTAATACATCCATATTATTTTCACTACAAATATCTAATGACGGTCGCCTGCAATGAAATGACCACAGTAGTGATTGTACCGTCTGTAATGCATGTAACAGAAACAACACATATAATTAATAGCCTGTCAATGTTGACAGATTATTTATAATATATATATATATATATATATATATATATATATATATATATATATATATATATATATATATATATATATATATATATATCCAATTCCATAATTCGTGCCGTAAGTACGTCGGTCGGTCGGTCACATCATGCACACCGTCATTTGCGCACTTTTCTATTGTCGAGAGAGTACATTAGCTTTCAACCACAGCTAAGGGGTGCAACTGTGGTTGAAAGTTAGACAACAATCGTATTGTTTCTCTTATATGTACTCTCCCGAAAAAAAAGTGCGCAAATGACGGTGTGCATGAACAGTTTGATTATGGAAAGAATCCAACAACACAATTGATAAACAGTACATGAACTGGAGACAGGAAGGTGCGGAGATGCAGATTAAATCAACAGACAATCAAGATACTCTTCTGTCCAGTTTCATCCGGGAAATGGATTTAACTCATCATTTTCTTAAAAATAACCTTAAAACGTAAGTTTTAAATTTTGTTTCTTCTTCTCCCGTATTATTATTATTATTATGCCCTCAGATATCATAATCTTCACTGATTTAAATTTAAATGTCATTTAAACTAGTGTCGTGGAATATTCTAATCCACATATATAAATTAAAAGGTAAATGTAAAGCCTAACAAATAAATTTAATAAAAGGAAAGAAGAATGGTAAAGAACAGTGCTGTCACAAAGACTGTACTCGAAAATCCCCTTGTTTTCTACTTCGTCGGCAAATTGTAACGCTTTCACGTTGATAGTAAAAGCTTACTGTGTCGCTGCACGCTTTCTTCAATGAAACGTGTACTGTATTTCTTGGAAAAACCTTGAGATACGCAAGCTGATCAATGACCTAAATTTAATATTTCATTCATTCCATTTTATACACGGCGTAACTAAAAGACAGATAAAGCAGGAGAGAGAGGGGGGCGAATGAAGGCAGGAAGCATGCAATACTAAACACGCGTCGCGCGATATACAATTGCTGCCATCACGCGTGTAAGGCCACATGCACTAATTTTTTTTTCAAATCGTTTTCAGTGATAAAAACCCTACCCATACCAGAGTTAGGTTTTTAAAATCCTGAAAAACGCTTATTGGGAATTATGACAATATACTGGTTTACGTTTGAAAACATGACAGTACCCAGACACCACATGGGGATTGAAGTGAACAGGAGGTGGTAGAAAATGCACATTTTGAACGCAGCCACCTAGCTCCCTTAAATTGAGATATTTGGATTCCTTAGGGCTTGCTGACACAGAATATGTAAAACGTTACGCAAATAGTCTAGGAATTACCAAGTTATGGCCAAAATAAAATAGTGGGGGTGCCTGACAGCATGAAATCATTTCTGCTCATAAAATTTTTTTATAACGTGTTTGAAAAAACATTACGTTACGGAAATAGCCTACCATGTTAACTCCTATTTGATTGGAGCGCAACAAATATAAGACTAAACACGATTGGTCGGGCTATAAATACTATCTTGTGTTGTCAGGGGAAACGTGAAAAGGAGTATTTTTTTTGAAAAGATGTGTAGACATGGTTTGATTGGGTAGAGCTGCGAATATACTCAATTCAGAGCGTCTGTTCATTGCCACATCTTGTAATAAACCTACTAAGAAGCAGTGCGTTGAGCACCAGTGTATATTTTTTTATAAAATAAAGCCTGGGACATCGGCAGATCGGAGTTGTGCTATATTCATTGCCAGTCAACGAAACTGTTTATTATTTCCATAAATTGTGGTAAGCTTGAAATATTCAATATCTTTTAATGAAAATTGAATGTAAATTGATAATTTATGTCTGTATATATATGTGTAGTTCAGTAGCGAACATGATGTAAAGCCTATAGTGCTCCAGCCTGAACAGAAGGTGTCGGAGGAACGTAAAACTGCATGGAATGGCCAAACAGTACACTGACACCTAGATTATTGACTAGAAAGAAATAATGCTGGAATTGCAGAGGCGTAGTAACCATTAGGGAGGAAAATACTGGTATAAAGTATTTCAGATGAAGCTGACAGTTGGCCTAACGCTCTGAACTCAATGTTTGTGATGTATTGTGCTCAGTGTAGAAATCGAGTATAAATTGGTTTTGAAGTAGGAGGTACAACCTTCTTGTTTCAGGGACCGTGGTCTTAAAGTTATTGAGCAGCACCTGGTCAGAGCTTTGCTGAAGCCAGAGGTGGACAGCATACTCCTTGGTCCATATAGCAACCAGTGGGGTGACTCCAGAACTCATTAAAGTAATCGAGCAGAGGAGTCTTTTACTGCAGTCATCACGAAAGATAAAAGAGTGTGGCCATGGAGCTCAACATTATGTACCCCATCTTAAAATGACATTGTAACATAAAATTAAGAGGGGAATTTAATTGTTTTAATACCAGGAACTGAGAACATCTCCAATACTAGTTCCAATAGAAACAAACTATTGAAGTCATGATGACAAATACCAACAGAGCTTGAACAAAACAAAACCAGTATTACCTCATATTACTACTACACAACTGACACACATAGATACTATTAATAATATTTGTCACTACAAGAATCATATTAATAAATTCTGTACATATAACTTGTAATTAAAATTGATTGTGATTCCTGGTTCCCTTTGTATTTGAATCAGGACACATATACATTCATGACAGCACTGAATACATATTGTTATTTGAAAAGGCATCAGTGACTCCTTTAAGGTATCCTCGTAGAGTGTTTTATGTATGTGAGTGTCATAGTGTTGTCAAGTGTGGTGGAATAAATTAAATTGTTTATCTGTCTGTTGTTGTTATGACTTACACTTCATCATACACATACCCTAGACATATAACGTAGTCATCACACTATTCCAGAATAATTCTGACTGAGGTATACATATGTGGCAGCAAGTAAGGTTATCTATAATACACTACTCTTATTAGATATAGATACCTTCACAGCTGATCTCAGTCAGTACACTAAGTCCCCTATAAATATTTATAACATCCCACTTCACCACATATATTGGGGTCTCGCTCTCGGGATTTTGAATCTTTCCCTATTACAAATATTGGGGGGTAATTCACTTCAGGGAATAATAAGAATTAAAAGGTATCCTTGGGTGAAAATAAATAAGGTTTAGCTCACAGTGCCTGTATTGTCCAGAGTTAATTAGTCATAGATAAAATTGTTTAGTTCAATATTTTAGACATTTATCTGTTAGACAATGGCCGACCTGGCAAAATTTCGATCTGCTGCTGTACAGACTGCGAAAGAGTTAGGAATGGACGGGCAAATTATGATTTCTTACGTCACGGCTGAATGTGACAAATATATTGAACGAGAAGAAAGAAGATTAGAAAAAGAGGCCGGAAGAAAGTTAGAAGCTGAAAAGGAAATTAAGAGGTTGCAGATTGAGGCTGAGGCTAAGAGGTTGCAGATTGAGGCTGACAAAGAGGCTAAAGCATTGGAAGCCGAGGAAAGAAGACAGGCTGCAGAAAGGGAAGAGAAGAAATTAGCTGCAGAAAGGGAAGAGAAGAAATTAGCTGCAGAAAGGGAAGACAAGAGATTAGCTGCAGAAAGGGAAGCAGAAGATAAGAGATTACAAAGGGAACATGAGTTAAGACTAAGGGAGTTTGAGTTTCAAGGCCATGCTCCTGAAAATGGTGCCAGTCCCTTTGCCTCTGATGCCACTGCTAGCCAAGGAGCCTCAACCTCAGCTATGAATTTTCATTTAGATCATTTTGTTGAGAAAGACGATGATATAGAGAGCTATCTAAATAGATATGAACTATTGGCTACCACGTATGGGTTAGAGAGAGAAAGGTGGAGCTTAAAGTTATCTCAAGGACTTCGTGGGGCAGCTTATGAAGTTTTTGCAAAAATGAGCAGAAGTGATCAGGAAAATTATGACATGCTAAAGCAGGCTCTTTTGTTAAGATATGAAAAGAATGCAGAATTTTATAGGAAAAAATTTAGGAATGCTAAACTACTGTCAGGTGAAACCTATCACCAGTTCTCTGCACGAATAGAGACATACTTGGAGAAATGGACTTATCTGGGGAAAACCCAAGATCTTAAGGAAATGGTCCTTATAGAGCAATTAAGAGAGTCCATGGCTCCAGACCTGAGAAAGTTTCTCATGGAACAAGGTGCAGAGAGGCTGGGTGAGTTGCTAAATGTTGCTGAAAGGTATCAAGCAGCTCAAGCAGAGGTAACAGGTAATAAAAAGAAACAGGTGGATAACTTTAGGGCACCACAGAACTTTAATAAATTTGATCCTAGGGATCAAAACAAAGGTAAGCACCAGTTTGATAGGCCACGGTATGAAAATAAAAATAAAAACCCACAATTCGATGAAAGGAAATATGATGAAAGAAAATCTTTCAACCAAGGAAAAAGGTGGTGTAAAAATTGTAAGATGAACAATCATGATACTGACCATTGCAGAAGGAAACCTGTGTATATGGCCACCCTTCAGGTCAGGTCGACCTCAAGACAGGAGGAGGATATTATGTTGGATACCACTCCAGAAGAGATGAGGAAGGCACAGGCTGGGGATAAAACACTCAAGCCTTGTTTCAGAAAATTGTCAACTTGTCATACAACTCCAGGCAAGGGAGATTTTTACATGAAAAACAAGTTGATGTATAGGAAGAATGGAGCTAGATCCAAAGGTCAGGGACAGCTGGTACTTCCTAAAAGATATAGGGCAGACTTAATAAGGAGCCTACATGTGAAACCAGATGGGGACCATGAGAAGATAGGTACCATCATTCAAAAGGTGGCTCACAATTATTATTGGCCCAAAGCAAGATGGGACATTGAGAATTTTGTAGAAAGGTGTAGCATAGCGCATGAGGGAACACCCACAAGTGGGAACATTGATCAGGACCTGGACACGCCACGGGTCAAAATTAGGCCTGATAATAAAAAGAAAAATAGATTTGATAAAGTGGACCAAATGGAATGGGAAGCCCCTTTTCACGGACAAGCTTCACTTAACTGTTTTACAATGGCCACTATGCAGAGAGTGCAAAAAGATGTCTTACCCCAGGATAAGCCGAAAATCCCTCAATCGGACTTAAACAAACTGGAGGAAGAGGATGTAGAGAGGAAATCTCTCATCAAGAATTTTAAGTGGGGAGAAAGCCCCAAAAGAAAAATTGGTAGCGGTCGTTTTATGCATGATAATTCTGGGAAGAAAAATCATCACTATAGAGCTTCGAGTGGAAGAGACCATACCGGTGCATGGACAAATAGGTCCACAAAATTAAAGGTCCATATGTAGCTTTGTTAAGAACGTGGACTGATGAAAAGGCAGAGGAAAACATTACATCTTCATACCAATATGTGAATGAGCTGACCACTCGTTTAAAAACTGGCTGGAAACTTGCCAATGAAAATTTGAAACAAGCCAGGAAGAAACATGCTGCCTATTATAACAGGAAAGCTAAAGACAGAGATTTGGCTGTGGGAGAGAAGGTACTGCTTCTTCTCCCCGGGAGTCAGAATAAGTTACAAATTGGATGGCAGGGTCCATATACAGTTCTAGAGAAGGTGTCTAGAACAAATTATAAGATAGATAAGAAGGGGAAAGAAAAAATCTATCATGTGAATCTCCTGAAGAAATATTTGGAAAGAGAACATCAGGAAGAGACACACTTGTTGACCTTGTCCATCGCCATGGAGATGAAAAAGGAACCACTTTCATCATTTGAATATCCATTACACCCCTGTGAGACAGCAGCACAGGTGAAAATCAGTACACATTTAACGAAAACTCAGAAAGAGAGAGTGCAACAGGTTCTAAATAATCATGCAGAGGTGTTAACAGACCGACCAGGGCATACAAACCTATTGGAATATGATATGAAACTGATAGACCCCACACCTGTCTGTATGAAACCATATTCGATTCCGTTTGCTAAGGAGAAAGCTTTGAAGGAAGAGATAGACTATCTGTTGAAGGAAGGAATTATTTCGCACAGTGAATCTTCGTATAGTTCCGGTGTTGTACTCTTAAGGAAGCCCTCTGGAGAACATAGACTCTGTATAGATTACAGGAGACTGAATGCTATTACAGAAGGACAGGTGGATCCATTGCCGGATACAAATCAGCTGTTTGCCAGATTAAATAAAGCTAAATATTTCTCAAAAGTGGATCTGAGTAAAGGATACTATCAGATTCCAGTAAAGCCTGAGGTTAGACCATACCTAGCTTTTAGTACCTCAGAAGGACACTATGAGTTTAATAGATTGCCATTTGGATTGAAGAATGCGCCGAGTGTCTTCTCTAGAATGATGAGAAAATTATTGGACCCTCTGAATAATCCATATATAACAAATTTCATGGATGATATCCTTATAGCAACAGAAACATTTGAGGAACACATTGACTCTCTGAATATGCTGTTTAATCGACTTAGGGAAGCAAATTTAACAGCCCGACCAACCAAATGTTGCGTTGGATGTAAAGAATTGGAATTTTTGGGACACACAGTTTATCAGGGAAACATGACCCCTGACCCAAAGAATTTAGAGAAACTAAAGAAAGCCCCGAGACCACAAACCAAGAAGGACGTGAGATCCTTTGTCTCATTATGTGGTTTCTACCAGAAGTATATCAAAAACTTTAATTCCATATGTGCACCGTTAACTGATTTGACACGTAAAGGACATCCAGATCGCATTACATGGACACCACAATGTGAAATGGCTTACCAGGAATTGAAGGAAAAGCTCACAAGCAAACCTATTTTGAAATTACCTGACTTAAGTCGAGAATTCATAGTAAGGACGGATGCCAGTAATATTGGGTTAGGTGCAACTCTACTACAGAAATCAGATGCGTTGGATGGGGAATTAAGCCCAGTGGCATATGCTAGCAGAAAGTTGAATAAAGCTGAAATCAACTACTCAACTAGCGAAAAAGAATGTCTTGCAGTAATATGGGCAATAAAGAAATTCAATATTTATCTATATGGGAAGGCATTTAAGTTGCAAACGGATCACAAACCTTTATCGTTTCTAGCACAGGCTAGGCATGAGAACTCTAGGTTACTCCGATGGTCCTTACTTTTGGCTCCATATAATTTTAGCATTGAGTATATATCTGGAAAAACAAATTTGGGAGCGGATTTTTTAAGCCGCCATCCGTGTGATGAGAATCACCGTAAACCCCAGAAATAATAATAAATTTCTCTATGTGTATATAGAATAAAGGACTGACATATAATGTCTGTTTTAAGAGGGGAGATGTCGTGGAATATTCTAATCCACATATATAAATTAAAAGGTAAATGTAAAGCCTAACAAATAAATTAAATAAAAGGAAAGAAGGATGGTAAAGAACAGTGCTGTCACAAAGACTGTACTCGAAAATCCCCTTGTTTTCTACTTCGTCGGCAAATTGTAACGCTTTCACGTTGATAGTAAAAGCTTACTGTGTCGCTGCACGCTTTCTTCAATGAAACGTGTACTGTATTTCTTGGAAAAACCTTGAGATACGCAAGCTGATCAATGACCTAAATTTAATATTTCATTCATTCCATTTTATACACGGCGTAACTAAAAGACAGATAAAGCAGGAGAGAGAGAGGGGCGAATGAAGGCAGGAAGCATGCAATACTAAACACGCGTCGCGCGATATACAATTGCTGCCATCACGCGTGTAAGGCCACATGCACTAATTTTTTTTTCAAATCGTTTTCAGTGATAAAAACCCTACCCATACCAGAGTTAGGTTTTTAAAATCCTGAAAAACGCTTATTGGGAATTATGACAATATACTGGTTTACGTTTGAAAACATGACAGTACCCAGACACCACATGGGGATTGAAGTGAACAGGAGGTGGTAGAAAATGCACATTTTGAACGCAGCCACCTAGCTCCCTTAAATTGAGATATTTGGATTCCTTAGGGCTTGCTGACACAGAATATGTAAAACGTTACGCAAATAGTCTAGGAATTACCAAGTTATGGCCAAAATAAAATAGTGGGGGTGCCTGACAGCATGAAATCATTTCTGCTCATAAAATTTTTTTATAACGTGTTTGAAAAAAAACATTACGTTACGGAAATAGCCTACCATGTTAACTCCTATTTGATTGGAGCGCAACAAATATAAGACTAAACACGATTGGTCGGGCTATAAATACTATCTTGTGTTGTCAGGGGAAACGTGAAAAGGAGTATTTTTTTTTGAAAAGATGTGTAGACATGGTTTGATTGGGTAGAGCTGCGAATATACTCAATTCAGAGCGTCTGTTCATTGCCACATCTTGTAATAAACCTACTAAGAAGCAGTGCGTTGAGCACCAGTGTATATTTTTTATAAAATAAAGCCTGGGACATCGGCAGATCGGAGTTGTGCTATATTCATTGCCAGTCAACGAAACTGTTTATTATTTCCATAAATTGTGGTAAGCTTGAAATATTCAATATCTTTTAATGAAAATTGAATGTAAATTGATAATTTATGTCTGTATATATGTGTAGTTCAGTAGCGAACATGATGTAAAGCCTATAGTGCTCCAGCCTGAACAGAAGGTGTCGGAGGAACGTAAAACTGCATGGAATGGCCAAACAGTACACTGACACCTAGATTATTGACTAGAAAGAAATAATGCTGGAATTGCAGAGGCGTAGTAACCATTAGGGAGGAAAATACTGGTATAAAGTATTTCAGATGAAGCTGACAGTTGGCCTAACGCTCTGAACTCAATGTTTGTGATGTATTGTGCTCAGTGTAGAAATCGAGTATAAATTGGTTTTGAAGTAGGAGGTACAACCTTCTTGTTTCAGGGACCGTGGTCTTAAAGTTATTGAGCAGCACCTGGTCAGAGCTTTGCTGAAGCCAGAGGTGGACAGCATACTCCTTGGTCCATATAGCAACCAGTGGGGTGACTCCAGAACTCATTAAAGTAATCGAGCAGAGGAGTCTTTTACTGCAGTCATCACGAAAGATAAGAGAGTGTGGCCATGGAGCTCAACATTATGTACCCCATCTTAAAATGACATTGTAACATAAAATTAAGAGGGGAATTTAATTGTTTTAATACCAGGAACTGAGAACATCTCCAATACTAGTTCCAATAGAAACAAACTATTGAAGTCATGATGACAAATACCAACAGAGCTTGAACAAAACAAAACCAGTATTACCTCATATTACTACTACACAACTGACACACATAGATACTATTAATAATATTTGTCACTACAAGAATCATATTAATAAATTCTGTACATATAACTTGTAATTAAAATTGATTGTGATTCCTGGTTCCCTTTGTATTTAAATCAGGACACATATACATTCATGACAGCACTGAATACATATTGTTGTTTGAAAAGGCATCAGTGACTCCTTTAAGGTATCCTCGTAGAGTGTTTTATGTATGTGAGTGTCATAGTGTTGTCAAGTGTGGTGGAATAAATTAAATTGTTTATCTGTCTGTTGTTGTTATGACTTACACTTCATCATACACATACCCTAGACATATAACGTAGTCATCACACTATTCCAGAATAATTCTGACTGAGGTATACATATGTGGCAGCAAGTAAGGTTATCTATAATACACTACTCTTATTAGATATAGATACCTTCACAGCTGATCTCAGTCAGTACACTAAGTCCCCTATAAATATTTATAACATCCCACTTCACCACATATATTGGGGTCTCGCTCTCGGGATTTTGAATCTTTCCCTATTAAAAATATTGGGGGGTAATTCACTTCAGGGAATAATAAGAATTAAAAGGTATCCTTGGGTGAAAATAAATAAGGTTGAGCTCACAGTGCCTGTATTGTCCTGAGTTAATTAGTCATAGATAAAATTGTTTAGTTAAATATTTTAGACATTTATCTGTTAGACAATGGCCGACCTGGCAAAATTTCGATCTGCTGCTGTACAGACTGCGAAAGAGTTAGGAATGGACGGGCAAATTATGATTTCTTATGTCACGGCTGAATGTGACAAATATATTGAACGAGAAGAAAGAAGATTAGAAAAAGAGGCCGAAAGAAAGTTAGAAGCTGAAAAGGAAATTAAGAGGTTGCAGATTGAGGCTGAGGCTAAGAGGTTGCAGATTGAGGCTGACAAAGAGGCTAAAGCATTGGAAGCCGAGGAAAGAAGACAGGCTGCAGAAAGGGAAGAGAAGAAATTAGCTGCAGAAAGGGAAGAGAAGAAATTAGCTGCAGAAAGGGAAGACAAGAGATTAGCTGCAGAAAGGGAAGCAGAAGATAAGAGATTACAAAGGGAACATGAGTTAAGACTAAGGGAGTTTGAGTTTCAAGGCCATGCTCCTGAAAATGGTGCCAGTCCCTTTGCCTCTGATGCCACTGCTAGCCAAGGAGCCTCAACCTCAGCTATGAATTTTCATTTAGATCATTTTGTTGAGAAAGACGATGATATAGAGAGCTATCTAAATAGATATGAACTATTGGCTACCACGTATGGGTTAGAGAGAGAAAGGTGGAGCTTAAAGTTATCTCAAGGACTTCGTGGGGCAGCTTATGAAGTTTTTGCAAAAATGAGCAGAAGTGATCAGGAAAATTATGACATGCTAAAGCAGGCTCTTTTGTTAAGATATGAAAAGAATGCAGAATTTTATAGGAAAAAATTTAGGAATGCTAAACTACTGTCAGGTGAAACCTATCACCAGTTCTCTGCACGAATAGAGACATACTTGGAGAAATGGACTTCTCTGGGGAAAACCCAAGATCTTAAGGAAATGGTCCTTATAGAGCAATTAAGAGAGTCCATGGCTCCAGACCTGAGAAAGTTTCTCATGGAACAAGGTGCAGAGAGGCTGGGTGAGTTTCTAAATGTTGCTGAAAGGTATCAAGCAGCTCAAGCCGAGGTAACAGGTAATAAAAAGAAACAGGTGGATAACTTTAGGGCACCACAGAACTTTAATAAATTTGATCCTAGGGATCAAAACAAAGGTAAGCACCAGTTTGATAGGCCACGGTATGAAAATAAAAATAAAAACCCACAATTCGATGAAAGGAAATATGATGAAAGAAAATCTTTCAACCAAGGAAAAAGGTGGTGTAAAAATTGTAAGATGAACAATCATGATACTGACCATTGCAGAAGGAAACCTGTGTATATGGCCACCCTTCAGGTCAGGTCGACCTCAAGACAGGAGGAGGATATTATGTTGGATACCACTCCAGAAGAGATGAGGAAGGCACAGGCTGGGGATAAAACACTCAAGCCTTGTTTCAGAAAATTGTCAACTTGTCATACAACTCCAGGCAAGGGAGATTTTTACATGAAAAACAAGTTAATGTATAGGAAGACTGGAGCTAGATCCAAAGGTCAGGGACAGCTGGTACTTCCTAAAAGATATAGGGCAGACTTAATAAGGAGCCTACATGTGAAACCAGATGGGGACCATGAGAAGATAGGTACCATCATTCAAAAGGTGGCTCACAATTATTATTGGCCCAAAGCAAGATGGGACATTGAGAATTTTGTAGAAAGGTGTAGCATAGCGCATGAGGGAACACCCACAAGTGGGAACATTGATCAGGACCTGGACATGCCACGGGGCAAAATTAGGCCTGATAATAAAAAGAAAAATAGATTTGATAAAGTGGACCAAATGGAATGGGAAGCCCCTTTTCACGGACAAGCTTCACTTAACTGTTTTACAATGGCCACTATGCAGAGAGTGCAAAAAGATGTCTTACCCCAGGATAAGCCGAAAATCCCTCAATCGGACTTAAACAAACTGGAGGAAGAGGATGTAGAGAGGAAATCTCTCATCAAGAATTTTAAGTGGGGAGAAAGCCCCAAAAGAAAAATTGGTAGCGGTCGTTTTATGCATGATAATTCTGGGAAGAAAAATCATCACTATAGAGCTTCGAGTGGAAGAGACCATACCGGTGCATGGACAAATAGGTCCACAAAATTAAAGGTCCATATGTAGCTTTGTTAAGAACGTGGACTGATGAAAAGGCAGAGGAAAACATTACATCTTCATACCAATATGTGAATGAGCTGACCACTCGTTTAAAAACTGGCTGGAAACTTGCCAATGAAAATTTGAAACAAGCCAGGAAGAAACATGCTGCCTATTATAACAGGAAAGCTAAAGACAGAGATTTGGCTGTGGGAGAGAAAGTACTGCTTCTTCTCCCCGGGAGTCAGAATAAGTTACAAATTGGATGGCAGGGTCCATATACAGTTCTAGAGAAGGTGTCTAGAACAAATTATAAGATAGATAAGAAGGGGAAAGAAAAAATCTATCATGTGAATCTCCTGAAGAAATATTTGGAAAGAGAACATCAGGAAGAGACACACTTGTTGACCTTGTCCATCGCCATGGAGATGAAAAAGGAACCACTTTCATCATTTGAATATCCATTACACCCCTGTGAGACAGCAGCACAGGTGAAAATCAGTACACATTTAACGAAAACTCAGAAAGAGAGAGTGCAACAGGTTCTAAATAATCATGCAGAGGTGTTAAACAGACCGACCAGGGCATACAAACCTATTGGAATATGATATGAAACTGATAGACCCCACACCTGTCTGTATGAAACCATATTCGATTCCGTTTGCTAAGGAGAAAGCTTTGAAGGAAGAGATAGACTATCTGTTGAAGGAAGGAATTATTTCGCACAGTGAATCTTCGTATAGTTCCGGTGTTGTACTCTTAAGGAAGCCCTCTGGAGAACATAGACTCTGTATAGATTACAGGAGACTGAATGCTATTACAGAAGGACAGGTGGATCCATTGCCGGATACAAATCAGCTGTTTGCCAGATTAAATAAAGCTAAATATTTCTCAAAAGTGGATCTGAGTAAAGGATACTATCAGATTCCAGTAAAGCCTGAGGTTAGACCATACCTAGCTTTTAGTACCTCAGAAGGACACTATGAGTTTAATAGATTGCCATTTGGATTGAAGAATGCGCCGAGTGTCTTCTCTAGAATGATGAGAAAATTATTGGACCCTCTGAATAATCCATATATAACAAATTTCATGGATGATATCCTTATAGCAACAGAAACATTTGAGGAACACATTGACTCTCTGAATATGCTGTTTAATCGACTTAGGGAAGCAAATTTAACAGCCCGACCAACCAAATGTTGCGTTGGATGTAAAGAATTGGAATTTTTGGGACACACAGTTTATCAGGGAAACATGACCCCTGACCCAAAGAATTTAGAGAAACTAAAGAAAGCCCCGAGACCACAAACCAAGAAGGACGTGAGATCCTTTGTCTCATTATGTGGTTTCTACCAGAAGTATATCAAAAACTTTAATTCCATATGTGCACCGTTAACTGATTTGACACGTAAAGGACATCCAGATCGCATTACATGGACACCACAATGTGAAATGGCTTACCAGGAATTGAAGGAAAAGCTCACAAGCAAACCTATTTTGAAATTACCTGACTTAAGTCGAGAATTCATAGTAAGGACGGATGCCAGTAATATTGGGTTAGGTGCAACTCTACTACAGAAATCAGATGCGTTGGATGGGGAATTAAGCCCAGTGGCATATGCTAGCAGAAAGTTGAATAAAGCTGAAATCAACTACTCAACTAGCGAAAAAGAATGTCTTGCAGTAATATGGGCAATAAAGAAATTCAATATTTATCTATATGGGAAGGCATTTAAGTTGCAAACGGATCACAAACCTTTATCGTTTCTAGCACAGGCTAGGCATGAGAACTCTAGGTTACTCCGATGGTCCTTACTTTTGGCTCCATATAATTTTAGCATTGAGTATATATCTGGAAAAACAAATTTGGGAGCGGATTTTTTAAGCCGCCATCCGTGTGATGAGAATCACCGTAAACCCCAGAAATAATAATAAATTTCTCTATGTGTATATAGAATAAAGGACTGACATATAATGTCTGTTTTAAGAGGGGAGATGTCGTGGAATATTCTAATCCACATATATAAATTAAAAGGTAAATGTAAAGCCTAACAAATAAATTTAATAAAAGGAAAGAAGGATGGTAAAGAACAGTGCTGTCACAAAGACTGTACTCGAAAATCCCCTTGTTTTCTACTTCGTCGGCAAATTGTAACGCTTTCACGTTGATAGTAAAAGCTTACTGTGTCGCTGCACGCTTTCTTCAATGAAACGTGTACTGTATTTCTTGGAAAAACCTTGAGATACGCAAGCTGATCAATGACCTAAATTTAATATTTCATTCATTCCATTTTATACACGGCGTAACTAAAAGACAGATAAAGCAGGAGAGAGAGAGGAGCGAATGAAGGCAGGAAGCATGCAATACTAAACACGCGTCGCGCGATATACAATTGCTGCCATCACGCGTGTAAGGCCACATGCACTAATTTTTTTTTCAAATCGTCAGTGATAAAAACCCTACCCATACCAGAGTTAGGTTTTTAAAATCCTGAAAAACGCTTATTGGGAATTATGACAATATACTGGTTTACGTTTGAAAACATGACAGTACCCAGACACCACATGGGGATTGATGTGAACAGGAGGTGGTAGAAAATGCACATTTTGAACGCAGCCACCTAGCTCCCTTAAATTGAGATATTTGGATTCCTTAGGGCTTGCTGACACAGAATATGTAAAACGTTACGCAAATAGTCTAGGAATTACCAAGTTATGGCCAAAATAAAATAGTGGGGGTGCCTGACAGCATGAAATCATTTCTGCTCATAAAATTTTTTTATAACGTGTTTGAAAAAACATTACGTTACGGAAATAGCCTACCATGTTAACTCCTATTTGATTGGAGCGCAACAAATATAAGACTAAACACGATTGGTCGGGCTATAAATACTATCTTGGGTTGTCAGGGGAAACGTGAAAAGGAGTATTTTTTTTTTGAAAAGATGTGTAGACATGGTTTGATTGGGTAGAGCTGCGAATATACTCAATTCAGAGCGTCTGTTCATTGCCACATCTTGTAATAAACCTACTAAGAAGCAGTGCGTTGAGCACCAGTGTATATTTTTTATAAAATAAAGCCTGGGACATCGGCAGATCGGAGTTGTGCTATATTCATTGCCAGTCAACGAAACTGTTTATTATTTCCATAAATTGTGGTAAGCTTGAAATATTCAATATCTTTTAATGAAAATTGAATGTAAATTGATAATTTATGTCTGTATATATGTGTAGTTCAGTAGCGAACATGATGTAAAGCCTATAGTGCTCCAGCCTGAACAGAAGGTGTCGGAGGAACGTAAAACTGCATGGAATGGCCAAACAGTACACTGACACCTAGATTATTGACTAGAAAGAAATAATGCTGGAATTGCAGAGGCGTAGTAACCATTAGGGAGGAAAATACTGGTATAAAGTATTTCAGATGAAGCTGACAGTTGGCCTAACGCTCTGAACTCAATGTTTGTGATGTATTGTGCTCAGTGTAGAAATCGAGTATAAATTGGTTTTGAAGTAGGAGGTACAACCTTCTTGTTTCAGGGACCGTGGTCTTAAAGTTATTGAGCAGCACCTGGTCAGAGCTTTGCTGAAGCCAGAGGTGGACAGCATACTCCTTGGTCCATATAGCAACCAGTGGGGTGACTCCAGAACTCATTAAAGTAATCGAGCAGAGGAGTCTTTTACTGCAGTCATCACGAAAGATAAGAGAGTGTGGCCATGGAGCTCAACATTATGTACCCCATCTTAAAATGACATTGTAACATAAAATTAAGAGGGGAATTTAATTGTTTTAATACCAGGAACTGAGAACATCTCCAATACTAGTTCCAATAGAAACAAACTATTGAAGTCATGATGACAAATACCAACAGAGCTTGAACAAAACAAAACCAGTATTACCTCATATTACTACTATACAACTGACACACATAGGATACTATTAATAATATTTGTCACTACAAGAATCATATTAATAAATTCTGTACATATAACTTGTAATTAAAATTGATTGTGATTCCTGGTTCCCTTTGTATTTGAATCAGGACACATATACATTCATGACAGCACTGAATACATATTGTTATTTGAAAAGTTATCAGTGACTCCTTTAAGGTATCCTCGTAGAGCGTTTTATGTATGTGAGTGTCATAGTGTTGTCAAGTGTGGTGGAATAAATTAAATTGTTTATCTGTCTGTTGTTGTTATGACTTACACTTCATCATACACATACCCTAGACATATAACGTAGTCATCACACTATTCCAGAATAATTCTGACTGAGGTATACATATGTGGCAGCAAGTAAGGTTATCTATAATACACTACTCTTATTAGATATAGATACCTTCACAGCTGATCTCAGTCAGTACACTAAGTCCCCTATAAATATTTATAACATCCCACTTCACCACAACTAGGATCACCCGTGCAGTTCCCTCTCGTCTCCAAGAAGACAAAGAAAGCATAGCCTACTGCGCCTTCTGACACTGTCGTAAAAGCTGACTGAAATGAGAATGGTGCATGAGGCTGGCTACATCTTCATGTAAAACAAACTGTTACGGAAGCCATAACTGCAAGATCACATGCTGTTACTTAGGAAGGCTTTAATCCAGAGATACATTATTCCATGTGTGTCCATTTTTGTCATTTTGGCGAAGAACCCCTGTCTCCGTTCTGTGTCGTATGCTTGCTGCAGATCAATGAATCCAGCTGTTGTGTACTTACCCTCTTGGAATACATCTAAAGTTTTTTTTACACAAAATGAAAGAGTTGGTCATCTGTCTGTCAAGCATGATATATATATATATATATATATATATATATATATATATATATATATATATATATATATATATATATATATATATATATATATATATATTTATATATATATATATATATATATATATATATATATATATATATATATATGGAGCCGCGGTAGCATAGTGGTTAGTGCACTGGCTTCCTAGCGCAGTGGTCTATGGTTCGATCCCCAGATGAGGCGGAAAAATTTTTAGGCCACAAACGGCTCCTGGGTCGACCCAGCCACAAATGGGTACCAGAGCTACTCTGGGAAGGTTAAGGCGGCCGGCGTGATGCCGACCACATCACCCCTCGTGTGCCGACGGTCAAGATAATATGGGCCTAACACCATATTCCCAATATGCCTCAATGGGCGTGTAACGGGTTCCTTTACCTTTTTTATATATATATATATATATATATATATATATATATATATATATATATATATATATATATATATATATATATATATATATATATATTACTTATTATTATTATGGATCAAAATGATAAGATGGCTGCTTGTAATTTTCACTACAAATATCTAATGACGGTCGCCTGCAATGAAATGACCACAGTAGTAATAGTACCGTAATACATGAAACAGAAACAACACACTATAATTAAAAACCTGTCAATTTTGACGGGTTTTTGCTAGTGTGTGTGTGTGATGAGATATTTTAACAGTAATATACTTACATTAGTTACACTAACAAAATGTTCCTCAAATTAAATATAAAATGTTAGTTGTAACTTGTTACTGTTGAAAAATGTCACTTGTCAGAGACTCGGCATTCATGTCGACAACTTCTCCTTCGTCAAGATCATATGCATGAATTGACAACGTGGAATCTTGATTGTGAAGTTCCAAAATCTTTGCATATCTCTGCCGACAACGTCCTTCACGCAAATCTTCAACCATGCTTTTACTAGGATTAAACTTATGACAAACTCCGTCTTTGGCAACTGCTTGCTTGGCTAGTATTCGATTGGAAACTGTTTAACACAAAAGCTTGTTGGTTTGTTTAGTTTTAACTAAGTTAACCTTCCAAAACACTCTTTCGACGCATGCTGAGGAGTGAGGTAGTGCCATAGGCGTGCACATGAGGTCAGCCAAAACATCAAATTTCTTCTTGTTATTAGCATCTGTTACTTGTTGCAGTCCCAGCCAGAATGCGGGCGGATCCTCATCGGATCATCCACTAGATGTCCAAGATCTTTTCGGTACGATGCCAGTTCTCGCCATTGATCAGACAGACGATCAAGGCTCTCTTCTGAAACAACTGTTGGGAACTGACAGAAGGTTTGTTGATATCGAGAGCTTGCTTTGGATCCAACAGCTGCATTTGTGCCAGAACACTGTTTTGTTCAAGTGGGAACCTGCGTCGTATTTGAGTACAAAGTTCAATCAGGTATGCCAATGCATCCTTGCGAAACTGGACTTCTTTATCTCGTAACGGTTGTCGCATTAACTGCGCTTCACATCGTCCACCCAGCTCAATGTAATTCAGTTTCTTGTGCACCTGTACATCCGAAGGATCAATGTCGGCAAGAGTGCGATGCTCATACTGCAATACTTCCTGTCTAATAAACATACTGAGAAGAAAACGATACTCTCTTGTTACATTCGTGTACACTTTGTGAAGACGGAAGTTCTCGGACTGGAATTTCATGTTCATGACGTTAACTTTACCCAGTATGTAGCCGACAAATAGAAGCATGTGCTTCGTGCCAACAGTATTCATCGTCTGCAGGATTTGCCCGCACCGTCGACGTTGTCCACTGAAGCTTTGGATTGGAAATACAAGTGCAGAGCGTCCCATTGCTCAAGGATCCTCTCAATGACTGCTTCACGGGACAGCCAGCGAGTTTCACACAGCTTCAACAATTTATATTTCTGGGCCTGAACTACAGCTTGTATTAACTGGAACTGGAGATTTCTTTTACTACTACGCGAAAAATAGAAGCAGACATTCTTTATGAAAATTTCAAGCCAAGACGGCAGGTGGTTGCTGTCAGCATTTGCACAAAATGCAAATGAATGACAAACACAGCCGAGAACAAAAACATGTGGAATCTCTTTCTTCAGATGTTCCTGTAAACCACTTGCAGTCCCCATCATAGTGGCACAGTTGTCTGCAGCAAAACCAATGACGTTACTAAGCGGGATTTCATACGTGCTCAACAATTTCTTAACAGCTGTAAACATGCCAAGACCAGTCCCATCCTCCACCTCAATGAGGTCTAACAGTGAATCAACTACTTTTTTGTTCTTGTGTCACAGAATCGCACAACGACTGCCAACATCTGGTTCGTAGAAATATCAGTACTCTCACCAACGATTATAGACAATTTCTGATTTCTGCTAATGTTTATAACTTCAAGCCGCTCAAAATGAGCAATGCTGTACTGCATCACATAGGCATCCTTATGTGCGCTTCAGTGACATTTTTTGAGCAATTGTGCTGTCTGGAAATATCTGCTTGCAACATTCAATCAAATGATCAGCTTGCGAAAACGAAGTATTGTTCTGCCATGAAAGCCGACAACACTATCTCCACTTTAGTAATTTTGTCTTGGAGACAGGGCTCTTTTGGTTTGATGCAAAACTTGTTAATGTTCAGAGTTTTGCTTTTGGCTTCGAAGTTTTTCATGTGCTTCTGTGTGCTTTTATGTGGCAATAAAGCTGTTTTGTTGGCATTAGTTAATGTACAGGAACAGACCGTACAAATCGCAGCATAGCGATTACCAGAGTCCGGCTTTATCCAATCCTTCAGTTCGCAGTCTGTTAGCCATTCCGCACAAAAAGCCTGCTGATACCATGGCTTCACTTTTTTACGCGGTGGCGTGTGTGTTGTCATGCTACCACAACTACCTAGCGTACCTTCATCATCGCTCATTTTATAATCTTATAATAACAAACAAACAAAAAACCAATATGCTGTTTATCTGCTTAAGTCTAAGATGTAAAAAGAAGACTTTATAACACAACGCAAAAATGATTGAGTATTGCAGATGACAGCCATTAACAGAATAACAGGAAATAGATAGCTGATGTAAACGAGTCAAAAAACAACGTCATTGATGTGGTTAAAAACAAGAATTAAATTTAAGTGGAATAAAAAATATATAGCACATAATGTTTTACATTTAATTATAATATATACTACTGGACAAAAGTTAAGGGCCACCAATAAAAACTCCACTATGGACCATTTAAATGCAACCAGGTGTAAACAATTTATTACAAAATAAAGTTGATTGATCCGTGGAAAAGATCAGTCAAGTTTTTTAAATAATGTGTGACTTACTAACAAAAATAAATTCAACTCACTTTTTCACCTTTTGAACTAATGGGGCGTGTTGCAAAAACCACGAGTTTTTGCAGCAACAATGGCAATTTTCACGTGCTGGTTAAAGTGACCCAGTTTTTAGACATTAAAAAAAAATTAACCTTGTGCACACATTGCTGCAAAAACTCGTGGTTTTTGCAACACGCTCCACTAGTTCAAAAGGTGAAAAAGTGAGTTGAATTTCTTTGTGTTAGTAAGTCACACATTATTAAAAAAACTTGACTGATCTTTTCCACGGATCAATCAACTTTATTTTGTAATAAATTGTTTACACCTGGTTGCATTTAATTGGTCCATAGTGGAGTTTTTCTTGGTGGCCCTTAACTTTTGTCCAGTAGTTATAAATATAATGTATAATGCTCAGTGCACAGAATATACATACATTGTAAATGCCAATTGTCAAATATATTCAGATTAATGCAGATTTTGAAAAAAATTACCCAGATACCCAGACGGAAGCCCAAAAACCCAGATCTAGTAAGAAATACCCAGCTGTGGCATCACTGTGCACAACCTCATATTAGTCGCCTTATACGACATGCCAGAGGATGCAGAAGCCCTGTTCTTTCTTCGTCTCTTCAGTGACCCCCCCCCACCCCCCGGGAACTGCCCGATATACCATGAGTGGGTGAACTAAATTTGGTGGTGCTGATAGCACACAGCCCCCGTGTACTTCCCGGGGGGTCTCTAGGGAGACAAATAAAAAATAGGACTACAGCTCACACAGGCGTGTCGTGAAGACTAATGCGTGGCTGTACATGGAGCTGGCAAACTCATTATGTCAAATAAGTTGCTTCAGAAACCACTGCTACGGGAGCATGTGGCTTTGATGCAAGCTTCATGCAAGGGGGGGGGGCCCAGTTGTGGTAGGTGGTGGTTTCCATGCTTCATAATGAGCGAACAGAGATGAATGAAGTGATAGGACAAATCCTGTTTTGTGTTGAACACACTGACATCCCATTATGTCAATAGTGATCGCAGTCCTCCAGCACGCACTTCTCACGGCTGTTTGTACCTTATCACGGCTGTTTGTACCCTATACCAGAGTGCTCTTTTGGTTTCGGTGACCGGAATTCTGACACCGGGTAATAAATCTTCCTGTGCACCGTAAACGCCTACTGCTTGTTTTGGCGGAGAAAATCAGCTGATGTGTGTGTAAAATCAGTAATTATATAAATCATTACACACTCGTTCTAAATAAACACAGCGCCAAAATTCTTTCGTGTACTATAACTTTGTTCTGTGTTCTATTTTTGATTGCATTTTCATTTGTTTGAAATTATATTTGACGGAGTTACAGACTTTCGAAAACAGCGTCATCATTTTAGGAAATTCTTAACAGAAGTAATCTATTTATGAATGTAATATCTGAAAATCGGCCCATTCTTATGAGTTTATAATTATATAGACTTCTCCAAGGGAAGCTAAAGATTATTTCCACATACAGTAGAACTCCATTTATCCGAACCCCAATTATCCGAACATCCAATTATCCGAACACTTGTTCCAGAAAAAAAAAAAATCGGATGCCACAGTCACGTTAGACTAAAATTCTGAATCTTTTGATGCGGCAAACTTCAAATGTGTGCGAACAATTTGTAGAGAATGGGATGGCTAATGGTCGGTCGCTTACGTACAGGAAGTCAGTTAGATCATAAAGTCAGTTAATATCTGGTTTACCAATCCAAAGTACGTGTGCGTTCTAGGTAGAACACTGGCTAAACAGACAGTTCAACTTAAAATAATTGTGTCTGCTACTACAGCAGAATAATTTTGGTGTACAAGTATTTCTCTGTGCGATATGGCACCTTCCAGTAGGCCTAAAGCATATAAAAGGAATCGCAATGTTTTGTCAATTGAAACGAAAACAGAAATTATCAAGAGACTAGGACAAGGTGAAACTGTGTCTTCACTTGCGAGGATTTTCAATGTTGGGAAAGCTACCGTCTCTGACATCAGAAGTAACAAGGATAAAATTATGAGTTTTGCATCGAAATTTGATAGTGAAAATTGGTCGAAGAAACGTAAAACCATGAGAAATGCGAAAGATGTGAACTTGGAAGAGGCTTTGTATATATGGTTTGTGCAAAGAAGAAGCAAAGGGGAACCTATCTCTGGTTCTCTGTTGTGTGAAAAGGCACTTCAGTTCAACAATCAACTTGACGGTCCTCCTGACTTTAAGGCTAGCCAGGGATGGTTAAGAAACTTTAAATCTCGTCATGGCATACGAGAATTGGAGATTCAAGGGGAATCTTTATCTAGCGATGCAACTGCCGCTAAAAATTTTAAAGAAACTTTCTTGGCTTTTTTGGAAGAAGAAGGTTATTCACTCGATGATGTGTATAATGCCGATGAGACTGGCTTATACTGGAAATCATTGCCTCAAAAATCACTTGCATCTCAGCGCGAAGCAGCTGCCCCTGGGTTTAAAAAGTGCAAAGAGAGAGTAACAATTTTGGTAGCCGCGAATGCCAGTGGAAGTCATCGTTTACCGGTGCTAATGATCGGCAAAGCCAAAAAACCACGTTGTTTAAAGAATGTGACATGTCTCCCATTGTGTTACAAAGCACAGAAGAGTGCTTGGATGAATAGTGAAATATTTCTTGATTGGTATACAAATCAGTTCATCCCAAATGTGAAGAGGTTGAGAGAACAAGAAAAGAAAACTGGAAAAGTAATTCTTCTACTGGACAATGCACCATCTCATCCAGAGACGGATACATTGAATGCAGTTGATGCAAATTTTAAAGTAATTTTTCTGCCTCCCAATGTAACAGCACTGATTCAACCAATGGATCAGGGTGTTATAGCAAAGCTTTAAAAGATGTACAAGAAGGAAGTCCTGCGTCGTTTATTGTTGGCTGAAGATGAAGAAAGTGTGGTGGCGTTTTCCAAAAAGCTTAATCTCAAAGACTGCTGCTATATGTTAGCTGATGCTTGGACCACACTGTCACAAGATAATCTCAACAAGGCTTGGAGTAGATTGCTTGGGAAAAAAGGAGGAAATGAAACTACTGCAGTGGACACAAATGATGATTGTATAAATGAAGTTGTGGAACTGTTTCAAGCAATGCCCGGATTTTCGGACTGTGACAAAGATGATGCACACATGTGGCTAGAAGATGATAATGATTCTGGTTTTCAGTTTTTGAATGACGAAGAAATTTTGTCTTTTGTGCAAGAAGAAAACCAAATACATGTAGTGACCGATGATGAAGACTCCTCAGAAGTACACGATGTACTTGTAGATTATGAAGAAAAACCAAAACGTCGACCAAGTCCTGAAGAGGCCTTTATAGCACTAGAAACAGCGATGGCTTGGTACGAGCAAGAAGATGACAGCTGTCCTACACAGCTTCTGCTGTTGAAGAGAATGCGGGACTTAGCAGCCAAAAGGAGACTATCCAGTTTGGTGCAAAAGAGGATTCCTCATTATTTTAAATAGTGGGCTACATCTGTGCAAGTACATGTATACGTAAGTTGCGCCTGGTTTTGAATCGTTTGTAATGTTATTTTGAAAACATTTCTCTTTCTTAACAAAAATAATTAATACAAGTAGTATATGCACTGCAGTGTAATAAAAGATTTTGGTGATACAGTGATCTAATACAGTGTGGGTATTATTATTACAGTACAAGTAAATATGTTTTATAGTGTATTTTCCTTGTGATGGTTAATTATTTTTAGAAATATGTGTACATGTACTCGATACATTATGTAATCCAATTATCCGAACATTTGATTATCCGAACGATGCTCGGTCCCATGGGGTTCGGATAAATGGAGTTCTACTGTACTTTTTTTTTTATTTCATATCTTGAGAATGTGTGGTAGTCAGTTTTGTGAGTTTGGCATTACAAGAACAAGCATATTGTCACCAGATTTTATAACATTTAAATCACTGTAAACGCATTCCTGCTGCTCGCAAATCTTAAATAAGGTTGTAAAAAAAAAAATAACTTTGTAATGTACCATCTGTTTTTGCATTTTCGTTCATTTATAATGATATTTAGCTACGTATATAAGCGTCAGAAAACAAGTAAAGCTATAGATAGATTACTTCCACATAATTTGATCTATCTTTCAAGTCTTGTTAATCTTGTATTTATAATATGAATGTCTTTTTTATGTGGCTTTCTTCGTGGGCGTCTTAAAGATTACAACAGGGCGGGCTTATTAACGTGACATAAGGGTTCCATTAAAGAAAATGAAGTATGGCTGAAGATTGGGGGTGATCATGGAAAAGGGAAGCATCAAAGTTACAATGCAGGTAGTAAATTTAGAGAAACCAAATTCTAAATCTGATACCATCCTTTTATCAATGGCTAGAGTCAGAGATACATATGATAATTTAGAAATATTTATGAATGGCATGAAAGCTCAGATAGAGTCACTAAAAGATTTAGAGTGGGATGGTAAAAAAGTTGTTGTTTTCTTATTCGGGGATTATGACTTTTTGATGAAAATGTTTGGTTTGTCTGGAGCTCAAGGAACATACCCATGTCTGTGGTGTCTCCAGCAAAACAAGGAAATAAAGACATCCAGGGAGAATACAACTTGCAAACCAAGAAGTTTGGCCATGTTGATAAGAGATTACAATAGATATATGAAATATGGGAAAGGGAATAAAAGGCAAGTGGCACGTTACCATAATTGTTTACACAAACCAATGTTAGCGATTGAAATTGAAAATGTAGCTCCTCCTTACCTTCATATTTTATTAGGCATTGTTTTGAAACACCACAGACTTCTAGAACAGGTAGCCGATACAATAAACGCAAAGATATTTGAGAATCCGCAAGAGATACATACAAACATTAGTACTATTAAGAAGAGATTTGGTAGGAACTGGAAACAGGCAGAAGAATTAGAAGCTAAAATTGAATTTTTTCAGGCAGGTATTGAACTTTGTGAGGATAAGGAGGAGACAGATAGTTTTAAAGTTAAACTTGAAAATGCACAAGATGCGCTGGTCAAACTTCAGTTTCAAGATCTGTGTGCCAGGTCTGGTCCAGTTTGCTCACACTTGGACAAGGTACTAGCCAAACACAAAATCATACCACAGGCTTATCATAGCAGAGCATTCATAGGGAATCACTGCCACAGATATCTCACACAAAAAGTTTATAAAGATCTTACAAGAGCAATCATTACACAAACACTGAAAATTACAAACAAACAAGATATAACTGACTTAGCTTTTATTGCTCAAGAACAATTCAACTCACTGAACGAAGCATTTGAGAAAGTACACAACAAAATATCACACAGTAAACCAGTTAGTAAAGAATCAATAACAGCATTAATAGAGACATATATGTCTTTGTTCAGAAAGCTATTCCCCAGTAAGACAATTCCTAAACAGCACATATTAGAAAAACATTGCACAGACTCAATAACCGAAGATTAATCACGTACTCGTAAGATGACTGAGTGTCCTGAGTCATCTCCGCGTCAATTAATAAGTCTTTTATTAGTCCCATAGGACCTCTTGGGGGAGCACCAAAAACTAATTCAAAGGGAGAGAAGCCAGTTTGTTCATGCGGTACCTCCCGATAAGCAAATAGGACAGCTGGGAGTGCTCTGTCCCAGTCATGAGGGTGCTTAGCAGTAACCTTATGTAGTAGTTGTTTAAGTGTACGGTTAAGTCTTTCAACCGCACCATTACTCATCGGATGATAAATACTACTTAAATTCCTATCAATGTTCCAAGTTTTCATGACTTCCTTCATGGTGTCAGATATAAACTGTGACCCATGGTCTGATAAAAGTTTTCTAGGAAACCCTATTCTAGAAAAGATGAGATGTAGTGCATCAGCTACATCTGTGGTAGTGGTGGTCTTTAATGGGATAGCTTCTGGCCATCGTGTGCACAAATCAATGCACGTAAGGACGAATCTATGTCCTCTGGCCGATGGTAGCAATGGACCAATAATATCAATTGCCATCTTGTCAAACGGTCTTACTGAGATATCGCAAGCCTGAATAGGCGCCGTGTGAAAAGCTCCACGTGCTTTCACTTCTTGGCATGTAGTACAGGAACGTACATACTGCGAAATATCTCTTGACACTCCTGGCCAAAAGAATGAAGACAGTACTCGAGATCGTGTTCGAGTATATCCCATATGTCCAGCACAATGTGAGTCATGTGCATGTTGAAGAATGTACCGTCTAAAAGTATACGGGACCATAACTTGTTGTTTCATTTGTGATTTGTCATTAAAACATCTAATCAATATGTCATTTTTAATAACAAAACAATGTTTGTTATTATTACCTGAGGATAGATTGTCAACTTTATCAACCAACTTAAAAATTTTTTTTTAAAGATTTATCCTCTTTTTGTTTGGTTGCAAATGTTTCCCTGTCAATAGGTGAATTGACTACAAATTCCTCTTGGTTGTCTGCATCCATTTTATTATCATCAACTTTCTCCATGAGTTGAGTCTGCGCTCTAGTCGTCACGGCGTTTCCAGTGCATAGGTTATGTTTCTCCCATTCTATAATCTCATCTGGAGTACAATCTTTACTGCCGTGTATACGACCAACCATCAGATCAGCTATAGGCTTTTTTAGCATACATACTTTTACGTTCCCTGTGAAAAAAGGTGTGTTAACATGAATAATAGCTGTGGGGTAAAACTCAATAGTTCCCCCAAAAGTCATGCAACGGACATATTCCCCCGTTGCACAGCTAGGATGTACCAGCGACTGTCGTACACCAATCGTTGTGGATCCTGAATCCCTCAGCACTGAGACGACGGATCCATTAACTAATCCCCTGTTAAAAATTAGTAGGCCTGTTCCATCGTTGACTGCAAGACCTACCTCTGGTGTAATATGTCCGCAGTTAAGCACTGTTTCTTTCGCCTTCTGAAAAATAAGATTGCATTGTTGGCAACTATTTGCCACATTATAATTAATAGCAAAACATGCAGCAGAAGACTGTGTTGTATTATTGTCAAGTGGGACCTGAGCTATAGGGGTAGTATTATTTGTAACTGCCGCCCCTGTATTATGGTTGTACTGAGATGATCCCCGAGAATGAGATCGATTCCGAGTATAATTGTTAGAATTATCTCGTCGTCCTCTATAGTAACTATTATCTCGATGTCTCGAGCCATGATTATTACCATTCCAGTTACTATTATTATTGGGAGTATGTGATCGATTATAATTAGTGTTATGTTGACCATTGTGGTAGTTTGTTTGAGGTGAATAATTTCTATCTCGTGATCTACCTCTGTTGAACTCATTTTTATTGTTGAAATCATTATTATGTCCCTTCTGAAAGTTAACATTGTGATTTCTTTGGAACCTGCTTCTGTCTACACTGTGATGTCTTTGTTTGTTATTATGATTGTAGGCCATATTAGACGCCACAGGTAGAGGTTCTCTTAATGAGGAGTTAGAAATGGTTGCATTCGGATGTGCCGAACAGTAGTTTAAAGAAATTTTTTCTAACTCGTCCATAGTACCTGGTTTACGCTCCTGCAAATATGCAAAAAATGGCTGGCTAACCGAAGATAATACCTTATCCCGTAGTAGTAAATCAACTAATTTGTCGTATGATTTGTTGACTTCTGCCAGTTCAACCCATCTATTAAACGTATTGCGTATGTTCGCAATGAATCCTGCAAAATCTTTTGGAGATTCAGGTAAAATTCCCTTAAATTTCAACCTACAGTGTTCCTCGTCCAGGTGAAACCTTCGTAAAAGCAAGGACTTAATAGCACCGTAGTTATTTGCTATTGATGGGTCAGCATTTTGAGACGCCGTCAATGGTTCTCCAACCAAGAATTCATTTAACTTGAGTACCCATGACTCTTCAGGCAAATGATTTGTTTTGCAAGTCTGTTCAAAACGTGACAGGAACGATGAAAGGTCGTCCACGTTCAAGTTGAGAGTGGGTAATTTAAAGTTATAGAAATGTTTAGTTTGGCTGGATGATGATCCATTTTGTGCGTTATTATTCTGGTTTGCATCAGCACTTTGTGCTTGTAATCTTGCTGTCTCCAATTTAATACGCGCCAATTCCATTTCTTGTTGTAAAATAATTTCCTCTCGTTTCAATTTATTCTCTTCTTCCTGTCTGGCGATTGCTCTTTGCTCTTCTCTTTCACGTTGAGCAATCTCTCTCAATCTATTTTCCTTGTCAATTTGCTTCATCTCACGTTCTGCTTCCTCTTTCTTTAATGCAGCCTTTTGTTCCTCTTCCTCTTTCTTTAATGCAGCTTTTTTTCTCTGCTTCTTTTCTTTCATGTTTTTCCAGTTCTGACTCAGCAAACTGACGAAGTTCTTGAGATTTATAACCATATTCCCTACCAATCTTAACGAAATGGTCTATAGTAAGCATTTTGACTTTTATCTGTAAGTAATTATTGATAATTACTGATTAAAATAGTCAATAGTAGCTTCAGAGTAATTATTATACTTACTCAACTTAGAAATATTCAATATAAATAATCACAATAGTACTGAACTCTAATGTCTAAGTTCAACCAATAGACAATATTTTGTAACAATATTGTATCTAAATAATACTATATCATAAATAGTTATGATATCTGTTAACTATTATGTAATTACTTCACCCAATTAATCTTAATATCCAATAATGTTGGGTATGATTCCTAGTAATTATATTGTTCAATGTACTAAGTCACTCTCTTAGTACCAGAAAAGTATATTAAATAATATACAATGGGTCTATTACCTCAAAGGTAGACTATAAGATTATTTTATTTGGTCAATATATATATAATATATTATTATGCCCTAGGCATCTCTTATAAATTGTAGTGCTACTTTCTTGGACTATCACTGCATAATTATGCAATGTCCCATATTAACCTTAAATATCAGAAAAAAATTAATTAAATTAAATTACAAGTGTATTATTGCATATAATATCATATTATTAATGTAGTATTTAATATATATTATGAGGACAAACAAAACAATGATGCAACTAAAGGGTACAAACAATGTTAAGACGCAAACAAGACATTTTCACAATTAAAAATGAATTTATGAACTAAATAAAACAAGCGGAAGTGTTACAAGCCAAATGAAGGGTCAAGGTCTGACCCGAGGTCAACTTAATATTCAAAGTACAGAAAAAAAAATGACTGCAAAAAATGATGACATCACAGGACTCATAACGGACGAACATTTAACAATCATAAAATAAATTATAGTGAGAGTAGTCTGGACGAAATAGTTAACGAACATGATACAAAACTGAATAAAATTGTTAACTGAGTACGAATAAAATACACCAGTTATCTACGGAACGGTACAGCTAACACAAATCGTCAAACGACAGCAGATTTGGACAGATAGTCCAATGGCAAACCTCAATGGGGCTTCCAAAAGTGCAATCGTTTAACTGCCTTAAGAAACGACCGAAATCAATTCAGGCATCGTGAGAGCCACAGAATCTAATTTCGGTTCATCCTCCCTACCTCCCACGAATTAACAACACATTAAGACAACAAAAAGTACATTAAACATAGGTAAAAACATGCCGATGTAGGCAGAGGGCATGGACTCAGTTAGCACTGTTTGCAATAACAACAGTTAAACACCTAGACTTATCTTTTCCGTTGCTTAGATCAGTGCTAGAGGTCGTCAACAGCTAGGCCTGTGCCTTTGACTGTCTGCTCCTGATGGGCAGGCAACGGTAGTCCATCTTGTGCATCTTGATCAATTTGAAGCGAACTAGAGAGGCGTTGAAAAGATGTCTTCTTCACTGCGACAATGCAACAGTGACGTCATGTTGCTATTCATGATCACGTGCGTCACGTCAGCTTCGTAATGGTCATGTGATCGAAACTTGATCGTAAATATTTCATTCGAAAGTCATGAAAAAATTTTTGGTTTTTGGTTGTTTTTCGTCTCCCCATACTGGCCACCACTGTTACAAGGTGGTTTGCTCTGAACAATGTTCCATGTGATATGAATAAAACAACTATAAATTTCTGGCCATTGTTTTTTCTTTGATATGTTAGTTTTTTTTTATTCAGTGATAGTGCATCGTGCCTTCGATGGAAGATTAAGCGAATGCGGGGGTGGAAGATTCCGAACAATACTTGAACCTTGGAATACGATTGATTTGATAAGTCATTTCATTGAGTCCATACATTTAATTCACAGTTGTACACACAGGATGATCATTTCAAATAGGAACAGAACATAAGTCCTTATAAGTCATGCATAAATTAATCAATAACGTAGACTGCTGGTTTACGTGTCAATGTCCGTTTAAGGATACAATGCAGTATTGTCGTCAGAACATCACAGCTATATGCACGCGCAGCTAGACATGGCTACCTGCCGACAGTGAGACTGCGAGTCTGAATATTTCATATGAATTTGACGATTATTCTTCTCCTTCTGAGAATTCTAGTTAAATACTAACCTCCATAAATTTTCCTCTCATATAGAGTTCTAGGACTGACCCTGATCCATCAAAAATGCACATAAAAATGGCTATATCATGCCATTGAATTGGAAGGTTAGAAAAACGCAGCTATTCAGCTTGGCGGTCAAGTAACAAAGGGTAGCGTTTCTTAGTTACCGACTGTGACCCAAACAACGCTATACACGTCATAATCGATCGTGTATGGAGCGTTCAATAATTGAAACATCTATCGCAATATATTAAATGCCTTAACCTTTACAATTGCACGTCTGATAACCCTTAGCAGACGGCGTTAATATCATATACCGTAACAGGGATTATGACTTTTTGATGAAAATGTTTGGTTTGTCTGGAGCTCAAGGAACATACCCATGTCTGTGGTGTCTCCAGCAAAACAAGGAAATAAAGACATCCAGGGAGAATACAACTTGCAAACCAAGAAGTTTGGCCATGTTGATAAGAGATTACAATAGATATATGAAATATGGGAAAGGGAATAAAAGGCAAGTGGCACGTTACCATAATTGTTTACACAAACCAATGTTAGCGATTGAAATTGAAAATGTAGCTCCTCCTTACCTTCATATTTTATTAGGCATTGTTTTGAAACACCACAGACTTCTAGAACAGGTAGCCGATACAATAAACGCAAAGATATTTGAGAATCCGCAAGAGATACATACAAACATTAGTACTATTAAGAAGAGATTTGGTAGGAACTGGAAACAGGCAGAAGAATTAGAAGCTAAAATTGAATTTTTTCAGGCAGGTATTGAACTTTGTGAGGATAAGGAGGAGACAGATAGTTTTAAAGTTAAACTTGAAAATGCACAAGATGCGCTGGTCAAACTTCAGTTTCAAGATCTGTGTGCCAGGTCTGGTCCAGTTTGCTCACACTTGGACAAGGTACTAGCCAAACACAAAATCATACCACAGGCTTATCATAGCAGAGCATTCATAGGGAATCACTGCCACAGATATCTCACACAAAAAGTTTATAAAGATCTTACAAGAGCAATCATTACACAAACACTGAAAATTACAAACAAACAAGATATAACTGACTTAGCTTTTATTGCCCAAGAACAATTCAACTCACTGAACGAAGCATTTGAGAAAGTACACAACAAAATATCACACAGTAAACCAGTTAGTAAAGAATCAATAACAGCATTAATAGAGACATATATGTCTTTGTTCAGAAAGCTATTCCCCAGTAAGACAATTCCTAAACAGCACATATTAGAAAAACATTGCACAGACTGGATCAGAACTCATGGCTTTGGAATGGGCATGCATGGAGAGCAAGGAGGAGAATTTGTACATTCCACTATTTCCAAAATTGAAAGACGCGCCAGCGGTATTAAAAATATAACTTCACAATTAAAATTTATAATGGAAACTCATTTGTTACAAATTTCTCCATCTGTGAATGTACAGATTCCTCCTATTAAAAAAAGGAAGTGTGAATGATAATTGAGCGAAATTTCGGGGCTAGAGCAAATTATGGCAGTTGTTGCGTGAGAGTGACAGAATTAACAGAGTGTGGAAATCATTTAATAGGTGTATGTTTTATTTATTAAATTGAACATTTCGTTTTACTCATGACCATACTCATTTTTACATGACCATCGTGATGTAGGATTGAGAGATAATTGTTATCTCTCATGTTTTGGGGACAATTGGGTGTGTTATTTTAAGGTAATAAATGTGGACTTGCAATTTAATGTTTCAATAATTAATGTTTGACGCATGAAGCCAAAACAAAACTTTGATATCCATTTTCTGCAGGTTTTCTACATTTGATTTCTGTAATTTGTTATGCATGTTGATTGTGATCGTTTTAGTGTATATTGCATAAGAAACAAACCATAACAAAATATTTAAAAAACGTAAATTTTACACTATTTCAGACTATTATATCTTCTGTTCTAATTGTGATAAAATGTTTGTTCTTGTTCTAAAATTTACGCTAACATTTCTAGTCTAGCTTAACGCAAAATTAAAGCCGGTATTTATAATAATAAAGTAGCCTAAAAGCATTAATTAAGCCCTATCAAAAGTAAACACCGCCACATTTTTTCCCGTTAGGAAGTTGACCACGTGACCTCTGTCACGATAGCTATAAATAGCGCAGTCAGGAAAAACTAAAGTGTCGCTCGCAAACCGCCGTGTTCTCAATGTAATATTGCATGTTGTCGGAAGGGTATAGCAGTATAGTGCTGTCTGCTTGCTCGACTACATGTGCAATTCTCCATCTCAAAAGTTGAGCGGAGTTTTGTTTCGTAACACAATTTCCATACTATCTGAAGATCAGATCAGCCATTGTTATTGTTGAACAGAATCGACATCATTGCACTCCGGGCAAACCCATACATGCTCAGTCTCCCTCAGTGTATGTCGAATAGTGTGAATGCTAACTGTTGATGTAGCTCACTGGTTATTGTGACAAATTGACTGTTGTTTTTATTTTCAACCTTCCCCGTTCTTTTTTTATTATTATGGTTGTTGCTTTTTCTCTTCTATTTTTACCAGATTTCTGATTTGTAAACATTTCTTGGTTCTTCTTTATGGCTCTAATAATTGCAGGAACACCACCACCACCCCTTTCTTTCCGGGGTAGGGGTAACCTCTACTCGCATTTTGTCTGATCTATTGTGTTTCATTCTTAGCGGGGATAGTGCAGGAAGACGGTCAGTAATTGATGTAACATTAGGTAAACACACGGCGGTAATAGGCTTTGTTTCGTCCTGGCCTTCATTATACATGCATAGCGGGACTTGTAAGTGGTCTGTGATGAGGTGATTTTACGTTAGTAACATCTGTTGTTTGCTTTATCGGAGCGAACCTTCTTCGTTTTTTCTCACGGAACTAGTCCTTTGATCTCCAATTTCAGGGGAGAGAGAGAGAGAGAGAGAGAGAGAGAGAGAGAGAGAGAGAGAGAGAGAGAGAGAGAGAGAGAGAGAGAGAGCTCGTTCGCTGGCGATTGGTAGCGGCTTTCTGTGGTAACTGTTGTCAGATGTTAAGATAATGTTATGCTGTTTCAGGGAAACCCTTACGATTGTTTTCGATTTTAATTTGAGTAGTAGTCCTGTTATTACGTCAACTTGGAGGTAGTTGCATCTCTTCTTCTTTGATCCTTAGCCGCCGACCGTCAAAGCAGTCAGTGGCCATCACGCCTAGTGGCGTCTTGAAGGGCAACAACAAATTGATTCCACTTTTCTCGGTCGGCGGCCATCCTTCGTACAGTGCCCCAACTCTGGTTCATTCTTTGCATCTCAGCCTCCACAGTCCTCCGCCAAGTTGTTTTTGGTCGGCCTCTCTTTCGTTTTCCTTTAGGGGTCCAAAGTAGAGCTGTTCTTGTGATGCCATCGGGGTCTCTTCTGAGGACATAGCCAACCCAGCTCCAGCGTCTGCCAGCTATGATGGTGTACATGTCCTCTTGCTTGCTCCGAGTAAGCAGATCTTGGTTGGTGATGGTATTCGGCCAAAAGGTTAGGTGAATTTTTCTTAGGCATGTTGTGTGAAAAGAGGACAATTTCGACATTTCCTTCTCTGTAACTCTCCAGCAATCCGCACCATAGAGAAGCACAGAAAGCACACAGCTCTGATATAATCTTAATTTTGTGCTTGTGCTGTATTGAGAGGATTTCCAGATGTTGTTTAGGCTAAAAAAGGCTGTTCTTGCCTTATTCATTCTGATGTTGATGGTTTTGCCTGCCTCGCCGTCTGGTGTTACTATGCATCCTATGTATGTGAAGGTGTCTGTCTGTACCAGTTGCTGATTCCTTACTGATATGGGCTCTGGGTTGCTCACATTGAGCGTCATGACCTCTGACTTCTTTAAATTGATGTTCAAGCCCACCTGCTGGCTAAACTTATTAAGTCTATCCGTTTTTTTTCTGGATGTGTTGATGTGAATGTGCTAGTAGTGCAATGTCATCTGCATATTCCAGATCTTCCAATGTAGAAAATGTAGTCCATCTTATTCCTCTTGGACTGCCCTCTGTTGTCTGGCGCATCACCCAATCTATGATTGTTAAAAATAGAGTGGTTGATAAGGGGCATCCATGTCGTACTTCTGTCTTCACCTCAAAGGTTAGGTTGCTCTGCCCAACACTACACGTAAAGTAGGCATAGAGGCTTTTCTTTTTATGATTGACACTATGCAGCTTGGAATTCCATAAGCCCTCAGTATTTTCCATAAACTGTCCCTATGTATGCTGTCAAAAGTTGCATCTGGTTGGAGATAATTCTAGATCTATTACGTATCGCGTCTGTCTTCTCGTGCACGTGTTCCTAAGTTGCATCAGAGAGTTGTTACTATAAAACAGGTCCTCATCGGTTAGTCCTGGAATTTTGTTGCCGTGAATAGTGTCAGACACAAATTCAGTTTGCCTGAAGGGATATTCTAAGTCTGGGTATGTACTTAGAATTATATAGTTGATGTGAAGGAATTTTGACTTAGCGTTTTTTAGCAAGACAGAGTAAGCCTTCTAATTGGATTATTTTAATTATTAGTCTGTAGTTGCCATCAATTACCTGACTTCTAAATGATATAGCCAGTGTAGTGTAAGTTGGGCTGGCAATTATACGATGTCTAGCTAGCGAGTTTCTTTGATATAGTGGCGCTGTTTTGATATATTTATGGGGCTTAGGCCTGACGTAAGCACTGTCTAACGTAATAATGAGTTCAGGGTAACCACATTAGGTTATGATAAAATAGAAGCGTATGTACGCGGAGTTTTTTATGTGTGTCCCTAAGTGGCCATGTGTATATAATTTAGTTCAGAAGGATACGGTGGGTGAAGGGTGTTTAGTATTATGATATATGGTGTATGCAGTTGTGTAGATATTTGTGCTATTTTGATAACCTTCCATGGGCTGCCTTTAATATAAGAATAGTGCTGGGGAATTATGTAGTAAAGTTATAATATTGGGAGACAGTGATGCGGTGTTGTGACGCGTATCTGCCTAGGTCACGAGCTGGCCTCAGAAGCAATCAGATCAGCCCGCGTCTGTGTTAAGCGTAAGAGACAAGCTGTTATCTTGTGAAAGAGAGGTGAAGGGGTGAGCTGTTAAGTCTGACCCGAGGGCAGAAATAGGGTAGAGCATGAGTGCTTGTATTTAGTTTGGAGTTTTATTATGGTATGGGAAAACGGGGTGTATGTGAATATTTGTGTATGTAATGTTGTTGAATTATGATTTTAGTGAATAGGTGTATATAAGTTGTTATTTTGTTTTACAGTGATTCACTGCGTCGTAGGCAACCCATAAGCCTGCAATGGACTTTGCCTTCTCGGAGAGTTAGGCAAAAGACATCATTGAAATGGAAAGCTGGGTACGCGCAAAGTAAAGGGCGCCCCTAGTTACGTCTTCAAGACAGAGAGGCATCAGGGATTCTCCTGACTTGGGGGAACATATACCTCAGCGTGGAATCGCCTAGAAATTGGAGCACTCGACCCCCACGGCCCAATACGTAACAGGCTACGTTGCCTTGTATTGGTTACATACTGCCACAATAAAGCAGTAGGCCAAAACCCGAAGCGGTATAAATCGTCGTTGTGTGAAGAATTGAGTGCCATCATCATTGCTAGATCTACAGCCAGAGGGAAATATATATAGTCACCAATGGCCCCTTCCTCAGTTATTCTGGAGAGGAGAGAGGGAGATCATGCCTCTCTAAATACTAACGGGAGGAGGTACCCGACGAAGGGTAACGCATCTGAGCCTCAGACGAAGACGATAGCGACAGAAAGGCCCAGAACTGAAGGAGAGGGGAGAGAGTGGAGTTAGTTGTTTTCAGGAACTGAAGAGTTAGATAGATAACACTTGGTGGGGAGCCTCTGAGTTAGTTCTGCAGAATTCAGTGGAGAAGGATTTAGTTGTGTATAAGGTAGTTGAGTAGGACAGCCAGGAGCGCCTTTGAGACATTTTAGTCAGATTAGTGATAAATTCTTCCTCTGACTAGTTAAACGGGACACAGTGAAACCTATTGGAGTGTAGCCTTGTGGTGTGTGGGACTCCACAGTGTATTTAGTTAGTAATAGTAGTGTTCAGTTGGTGGTGGCTGTTACATAGAGACACCCCCCCCCAACCCAGTTTAAATTGTTTTTTAACCTTACTTGTTTCGTGTAGATGTGAAATAGAGCGTGGTAATTTGATATTTGTGTCACTCATTTATTTGTTCTTTCTTTTTCAAGGTTGTGCGAACTCGCACGTTATTGTTGTTTTGCGCTGTGGTAAAAATTTGTGTTTAATAAACTTATAAATGTGCACTGGATCAGTTTGTCTTTCACTATACTGTACCTGTATTATTTAACTGTACAGTTGTGTCTGTGGATAGTAATTAGTGTAAACCTTATCTCAGCTGAGCAAGAGGTGGTGAGACAGTAGCTATAAAAACAAGTCACAAGTGGCGAGGGAGAGTCAATCTAGGTTCTCACCCTTGAAGCTATAAGCTCATCCTCTACAGTCACTTTAATTCTCATCTTAATCTATCTTCTCAGACTTTCCTCAAAATTGGTGTCTTGTCTCTTTACTCAGACAGACTCTTATATAAGCCATTTTGTGACAGTTATAAACACGGCGATTGCATCCTCTCATAATTCCATATCTGCTAGCCTGACGTTTGATGCCAAATTCCAACAGTCTCATTCTCTAACAGGTGATCATTAATTGTTCTCAGTATCTCTCCCTTATCCCAGCTGACGTGTATATGTTACCAGCTGACGTGTATATGTTACCAGCTGACGTGTATATGTTACGAGCTGACGAATTAAAATTGGAAGTGTAACATAGCTTTGAAGTTTCTATGTATCTGACTTCCCATAAGTTGTTTCAAAAATGTGTGTTTTCTTGTGTATTCTCAGGCTGTTTTCATTGGCATGGGAATATCAGCTCCACTGCTGGGCATATTAGGCGATAGATATGGAAGAAAAATTGTAAGTTATCATCCCATCCGTTTATTTATTCATCCCGTCATCCACCAGGGAACGTATTAAAAACGAGCCATAGGGACTATGTCAACAGTCTACAGACGTTAACTCGGAAGAGAAAACTATTGTTAGCTATAATATCATGTCCTCGTAAACTCTGCATCTCAATGAACCAGAAAAGGGAAAGAAGAAAAAAAAGATCATAAAATAACTTGAATGTCAGAAAAAATGAGAAGGGAGATTATGAGACTCCTACAACCGTTGGGTGTGTCTGTATGCCACTAGGAACATCCTCCCAATAATGGGCAAAGTGGTAGTTCCTTGCTGACGACTTATAAAATCTCAGAAACGCATCGTTATATCTACTGCATGGAGAACTTACACAGAAAACTCACTCTATCGTGCTTGTGCCATAATAAGACCAGTACTGGTTTTAAGCACAGGCATTAGCCTGTTGATAAAACGGAAATACATTAAAAAGGGGCCTCACAACCTCCTAGAAATTGGTCCACTTTGTAATATAATAGATTAAAATACGGAACTACACATGTACGATCATTACGAAATGAAGTTTGATGGCGGCAAGCTGATAAAGTGTTATTGTATATATCCTGAAACATATGTGTCTGCATATGAAGAAGAAGTAACCAAACATATATAATATATACATACATAATAACACTACGAGGTGCGTTCAGAAAGTAATGCACCACATCGTTTTTCTCAGGAGCTGTATATTCAAAAAGCATGAAATTTATACACAATATACATGGATATGTCATGTAAACATCGGTATTATTCAACATAATCCCCATCAACTTGTACGGCTTTATGCCAGCGCGAAACAAGGGCATGTACTCCTAGCCCGTACCAGATTTTGTCTTGATCATGTAGCCATTTCTTCGCTGCATGAATCACTCCTTCATCATCTTCAAACCTTGTCCCACGGAGTGCATCTTTAAGTGGACCAAATAGATGAAAATAAGAGGGTGCCAAATCGGGACTATAGGGTGGATGGGGTAGTACAGTCCAACCCAATTTGGTGATTGCTTCCCGTGTTGCCAGACTTGTGTGAGGTCGCGCATTGTCGTGAAGGAGAAGCAGGTCTGCTGGATTCTTGTGCGGCCGAACTTTGCGAAAACGTTGATTGAGTTTTTTCAATGTCTTAAGTTAATGTAAGCTTGCGAATTGATTGTCTCTCCTCTTGGCATAACGTCCACAAGAATCACACCTTCAATGTCCCAAAAGACAGTGATCATGACCTTTCCAGCTGAAGGAATTGTCTTGAATTTCTTTCTTCGTGGTGATTGCGGATGACGCCACTCCATTTACTGTCTTTTTGTCTTAGGTTCAAAATGATGTGCCCAGGTTGCGTCACCTGTAACGATCTTAGCCAAAAAGTTCTCTCCATCAGCATTGAAACGCTCCAACAATTCAGAAGAAATTGCTTTTCTTTGCAATCGGTGGTCTTTTGTGAGACTTCCAGGAACCCATCTTGCGCAAACCTTAGAAAATCCGAGAGTTTTTATAACTGCATTTGCACTACCAATGCTGACTGACAGCTGTAAGGCCAATTGTTGAGTAGTGATTCGAATATCAGTAAGAATAATGCCCTCGGCGCATTTCAACATTTCTGCGCTGATGGCTGTGGCAGGACGTCCACAGCGCGGCCGATCAAGCAGCTCCGTATCTCCACTTCCTGATTCTTTGATTCTCTGAACCCAGCGACTGACTATACTCCTGTCGGCTGCAAAACTTCCATACACATCACATAGACGCTTGTGGATGTTCACAACAGTTTCCTTCTCTGCAACGAAAAATTCTATCACAATTCGCTGCTTATAACGCAAATTGCTAACACGTTCCATTTCAACGGTTTAGGGCAGCCGTATTATTTGACCGGTTGCGGTGCAATTTGGTGCACACAATTGGCACATGCCATATTTGAAGTGTGCAAAATTGCATGCTTCTATCTTCATTACTAGCTGAGAAAAACGATGTGGTGCATTACTTTCTGAACGCCCCTCGTACTTTCTTAACCTCGTGTCAAAGCTAACCTCTGCTTCAACTTTAAGAACTCTCCAGGCCTGATAACATCAGTGGACGAAATGTAGCCTATAAATAAATCGACCATGTTAATACACACTCTTCCCTTCTTCTCATATAATATCTCCAGTACTGCATTTTTAAATGAGAATATTCTTATAAACTAACCATCATTTCTCACAATATATTTTTATTCTTCATTTCCTCTGTCCTGCCTGCCATTTCTTGTAGAATCAATGTTAGAACCAATATTTAAATATGTTACAATAATTCATTTGTCATCAATAACAATTCAAATCCTTATCGCCTCACAGTAACATATCTCGATAAGTAAGGTTGTCCTTTAATAACCTGTTTTCGTACACATCGTCGCTACATATAATTTAACCTTCTTCATCACAGGTACTTGTGATGGTCACAATGTCCATTGGCTACTTTGGATTACTGACAACCTTTAGCCCCTCCTATGGTTGGATATTGGTGCTCAGAGGGCTTGTTGGCGTAGGGATGGGTGGGTCACCACAAGGGTGAGTATTCTTTTGTGATAGTCTTATTAAAAGTTGTAAATATGGAATTGAAAATAAGAAGAAGAAAGTAAAAATGCACATTTATTAGTAAAGCAAACAAGAAACTAACAATTAAAAATAAAAAGTATAAATAGAAAATTACTAGAACATGTCAATATTTTCTTATAGCTTGGACATACAGTCAATCCTCGCTATTCGCGTGTTCCGTATTATTGAATTCGCTCATTCGCGTAAGATAAAGTGTAACCAATTTTTTGCCATTCGCGAGCACCTCATGGGTATTCGAGGATGCGCAGTAGGCAAAAAATTCCAGAAAGGAGAGGCTGCTTCCTTGTTCTCGCGGCTTTCGTTGTGTTTACACGTGTCTTTGTCGAGCATCTTTTCATCCATGCTTTAGCAGTTTTATGCTGGTTTTGTTTATTTTTGTAATTAAAAAGGGCATCCAAGTGCCCTCATAACGCCATCACTCATCATGAATGATAAGAGTTATGTTCATTACATTTTTTTTATTTCTTAATTTTAAGTGTTTTCTTTAGTCTACATATTTTCAATGTTAATGCAATTTCTTTATTTCTTAATTTTAAATGCTTTGTGTAAATTTGTTCAATGTTTGTTCTCCAGGGATTTTTTTATAATGTGTGTGTGTTTGCATGTGGATGTGTGAATGAGTAGTGACAGTGTGAGTGAATGGGTGAGTCAGTGAGTATTGATACACCAAAAGATTGTACATACTGTACTATTACAAATAAAAGAGTGTATAAAATACATTTATAAAATGAACAGTATAATAAATAAGCTGTTTTTTTTTTTTTACAAGAAGAGTACACAAAATGATGAGTTTATGGTGATCGGTATCAATAGTGTATGATGAACAGGGTCCTGCAGAAATCTAACGCTCTTTTTCCCCATAGGATCAATGAATTCCGAATTCACAGATTTCCGTATTCACTGGGTTGTCAAGGAACCTAACTCATGCGAATAGCGAGGATTGATTGTAACGTAATGAAAAATGAGAATGGTAAAACAGAGTTTAAGATTAGAATAGGAATCGCCAAAAGTGTTTTCAACAAAATGGAACAACCGCACCAGTAAATCAGACATTAAAATTAGGATCATTATTTCTTGTTTATATACTCTTCACTTTTCTATGCAGGGCTGCAACCCCTTATTCGAAATTCAAAAAGCTCTTCATGGAGCTTTAATCTTGCGCTCAACATTGACCACATTTAAAATAAAAAATCTAAATATTGTTCATGTATTTGTCTTTTTGATGAAACTTTATTCCTTTATTTTATTCCTGAATATTGTTAATGTGTTTTCATCATCATCATTAGCATTTCCCTTTTTGCTCCTTACAACCATAACTGCAGCAGGTTCCCTTACAGGAAACTGGCACCAAAGTATTCTTGTGCATGTGGAGTGATAGTTTCTGTAGCAACTTAGTTTACTTAATGAGATTGCCAGCCCCAGGTACAACCTCATAAAAGTCACCTTTTACGACTTGCTTGATGGACCAGTAGTTCTGCTCCTTATTTGTCTCCTCAGAGACAGCCAGGGAGTACATGGTTTTTTTTTTTCAGGCTAGCTATTGTTCATCAGTTTTCTTTGTGACACATTCATGCATTTTCTTTAATATTTCAGATTTTCCTTGAATGCCGAATACATTCCTTCTAAGTATAGAGCCAAACTTCTAATTTTTGGAACAGTAAGTTTAATAAATTACCATCATTAACATTACTTCTGGCTTGCCTTTCCCTCACCGCTCCCCAACCCATGGCAGATCATTCATAAACTAGATTTCTAGCTCAGCCTTCGTCATCTTAATGTTTCTTTGGATAACGAGCATTTTGTATTTACATCCATCAACTACATGACCACACATCCATCAGCCACTTGACCACACATCTGTCAGCCACTCAACGACACATCCATCAGCCACTTGACCAAACATCAATCAGCCACTTGACCAAACATCCATCAGCCACTTGACCCAACCACACATCCATCAGCCACTTGAACACACATCCAGCAGCTTCTTCACCAAACGTCCATCAGCTACTTGACTACACATCCATTATCTGCTTGACTACACATCTATCAGCCACTTGATCACACATTCATCATCTACTTCACCAGACATCCATCAGCTACTTGACTACACATCCATCATCTACTTCACCACATGTTCATCAACTACTTGACTACACATCCATCATCTACTTCACCACACATCCATCTACTTGACAACACATCCATCATCTACTTCTCCACACATCCATCATCTACTTGACCACACATCCATCATCTACTTCACCACACATCCATCATCTACTTCACCACACATCCATCATCTACTTCACACATCCATCATCTACTGCACCATACATCCATCATCTAATTCATGACACTTCCATCATCTACTTCATCACACATCCATCATCTACTGCACCACACATCTATCATCTACTTGACCATACATCCATCATCTACTTGACCACACATCCATCATCTACTTGACTACACATCCATCATCTACTTGACCACACATCCATCATCTACTTGACTACACATCCATCATCTACTTGACCACACATCCATCATCTACTTGACCACACATCCATCATCTACTTGACCACACATCTATCATCTACTTGACCACACATCCATCATCTTCTTCACCTCACAGCCATCATCTACTTCACCACACATCCATCATCTACTTCACCACACATCCATCATCTACTTCACCACACATCCATCAACTACTTGTGCCGGAGGTAACTATGTAGCCAGTCTTCCAGCACCTCAGCATGCTGTATACTGGTATTGAAATCCCTCAACCCATACATGCTTGTTTCGTCCTTGCATGCTTGGGTGAAGCGATTCATCAAACTCTGAAGCTGCTGTTGACTTCGAGTGACGACTGCAGCGCCATCAGCGAATAACAAGTCTCTTATAGTGACCCTTCTGATATTTGTTTTTGACTTCAGCCTTGCAAGGTTAAACAGTTGGCCATCTGCCCTAGTGTGAAGGCATATTCCTTCAGTTGCTTCTCAGAATGCATGTTTCAAGAGCAAGGCAAAGAAGATCCCGAAGAAGGTTAGAGTCAGCACGCAACCTTGTTTAACGCCACTGCGTATGTCAAAGAGCTGTGATGTGCTTCCAGCATATTGGACTGTTCCCTTCATGTCGTCATGGATTGACTTTATCATTTCCAGCAATTTAAAGTATACACATAGCTGTATATGCATCAAAGAACACTTTCTCATTTCCTTAGGGTATGAACACATTTTAACATTTGCAAGCATATCAAATGCGCATATCTTGTCCTTGCAGGTACTTTACCTGTGTGCATCTTTAGGCTGAAGGTACATAGACAATACTGGCGCACAATTATGTATTTTTCTGACCACAAATATATAGTATGTGATTACTGTATGTTTGCAAGTTTATGGTGTATATTCAACACAGGGAGGTGAGTGTGGGTAAAAAAAATGCAGCAGAGTGAGAGCACAGATGTCAGAATTTGTATTGTTTCCCATTCCTAGATTTTCTGGACTCTTGGCAGTGTTTTTGAGATTGGCTTGGCCATGATAGCCGTCCCTGTTCTAGGATGGAGGTGGTTACTAGCGTTTACAGCCATACCTGTTCTAGTCACATGCTTTGGGCTTATTGTAAGTTGTTTTAATTGTAGGCTTATTTGTGTGAAATTTAGTTAATTTTTGTGAAAAATTGACTTGGTAGAACCGTGCAAAGTGGAATCAATTTGTTGTTGCCCTACAAGACGCCACTAGGCGTGATGGCCACTGACTGCTTTGATGGTCGGTGGTTAAGGATCGAAGAAGAAGAAGAACAGAACTTGATGGCTTCTCAAATATTTTAGTGGGAAGTTTTAATGCTTGTCTGTAAGCATTTATGTAATTACAGCAAACATGAATTGTTTAATTAAATTATAACGGATTCACATAACAAAATCAAGTAAATTTGAAATATATTATTGCATAGGTTTGGGACATGTCCTCATAAAATTGGTACTGAATTAACATATCTCAATTAGATGTAAATGCCAAAAAACTTTTTCATTGGTTACAGGTATTTTGACATTTGTATATTTTATTAAACTTCAGCTTCTGTGCTAAGAAATGGCAAAGGCTACGAATTGCTAAAAATTATCTTATATACGTTTAAGACACATATGCCTATTCTGTGACTTATTCTGAAATGTCAATATGATTCTCAAACTTTGACTTAATTAACTCAGAATTTAACATTTCAGTCAAATATTTTTGGTCCATGCGTAAGCTTTTCTCCACCTTTTTTTTTTTCATTTTAATACACTCTTTATCATTTCAAGGGGTCTTAGAAAGGTCTTAAGTTAGAAGGCTGCTGTCCTCTTTCTTTGAGGGTGATCTGAAAAAAAGAAATGAATACATCGTGACACCAGGGAAAGGTTGAAGGAAAAAGAGATACAGGATGACAGAAAAATGTTGCGTTTTGGTATAAAAACAAGTCAGTAACAGAATTGATAAGCAATACTGGAGATAGGAAGTTATGGAGAGACATGATCGCCTACGTCACTAGGCATGATACTTGAAGTAGAAGAGTCACACTTTATTACAGGCAGACAAATATATGAAGAACAAATACATGAAAGTTAAAAACTTTAACCCAATTTAGAACTAAGTTTTAGAATATCAAGCTAATTAGATACACCATGCATTGTAGCATGGATGTATGAGAAGCATATTTCATTTTATTTTAATTACATATTTGTAAATGCATCTAATTTAACAAATGTTTACAAAAATTGCTTGAACAAAGCTTGAACAAAAATGTGACAACACAAAGATGCACTCACACACATGTACACAATGAATGGTGGTGTAACAAAAGAAGAATAGTGGTAGAATACTAACAATTATAAAATAAGTTACCATAATTTACAATACAGTCAATTTGGTTTTTTTTATAAGTCATTTAGTACAGGCATGTGAGCATTAAATTTGCTGAAGCTTGATAAGAATATTGCAGGAAGAATACAAATGACTAATGTATGAAATCATCATTTCCCTTACTGCTCTTGATGGAGCATGAAGCTACCACTGCAATTGATCCATTTGGAGGATGCCTGTATCAGAGAACAAAATTAGAATCTTTAACTCAAATGTGAAGTCAGTCTTGCTGTATAGCTCAGAGACATGGCATGTCTCAGAGAGTTTCACCTCCAAGCTACAGATATTTGTAAATAGATGTCTCTGATAGATACTCCGTATAAGATGGCCAGATGTAATAACAAATATAGAGCTAAGGAAAAGATGTGAGCAACATCCAATACAAACAGAAATTAAGGTAAGAAAGTGGGGATGGATAGGACATACACTCAGAAGAGAAAAATCAAGCACAGCCAGAATTGCCCTTGACTGGAATCCACAGGGGAAAAGAAGAGTGGGGAGGCCAAAGAGAACTTGGAGAAGAACTGTTGAAGAGGAGGCTAGGGAATTGGAATTACTTGGGCACAGCTGAAAAAGACAGCCCAGAATAGAAACCGATGGAAAGCAACTGTTTCTGCCCTATGTTCCACAGGGAACGAAAAGGAATGATGATGATGTATCAGAGCATTCTGTTGTTATTGTTCATCAGAATCTACGTCACTCCACTCCAGGCAAACCCATAGGAGTTCAGTCTCCCTCAGCAAATGTCAAAGGGTATGAATACTATTTGTTCCTGTTGCACGTTGGTTGCATACACACCGTATGCATCCTCTCATTCGTCCATCCCTGCTGGTCTTACGCTTGATGCCAAATTCCAGCAATCTTAGCCTAGATGATTCATCAATTGCAGTATCATTCTCTAACAGGCGATCATTAATTACCCTCAGTATCTCTCCCTTATCCATATCCAATGCACCTTCTATGGGTGCTCTTGAAGCTAGTCTAATGAAATAATTATTTATAGTTAAAATTGTAAAGTGTATAAAGAAGAATTCATGCCTTATTATTGGTATTTCAGTTTATTCCAGAATCTGCTAGATTTCTAACTGCTGCAGGATATATTGATGATGCCCGCACAATTTTAGAACATGCAGCTAAGATGAACAAAACCACCTTACCTGAGGGGACGTTGGTCAAGTCGCCAGAAGTAAGAGTTTTGCTGTAACTGTTTATGAAAGTTAACTAAATTTCTGTCTTTTTTTTTTTCTTTTTTTTTTTGTAAATATTCTATTGAACATATTCATGAAGTATCAGACCAAATTCCATCTTCACGCTGAAATTTTGATGCAGTGGATCCCCATTATATTATTATTGTCTCTTTCTTCAATGTCACACTTTAGCAGACTACTTCCCCCTTTCTCTTGATGTTTATTTTTCATTTTTGTCCCTGTTTTCATCTTGTCAGATTTGTGTTAATCTTGTCCTTGATTTCGTTTTCAAATTCAGTGGGATCTCTTTTAATTTTGATCCTTGATATTTTCATTCCTATTTTTTAAAGACCTCTTTACTTCTTTAATTGAAATGTGTCAGAACCCTAATTTACTCACTTGAAGTGCAGACAGCCTTAGCTTGAGACTTATACATTGAAAAAAAAAAACCCAGAAAACTGAATGTGTGCGCTCGGAATCCTGAGAAAATCAGGCTTTGGTTGACTTATCTACTTATGAAAACATTCTTTAAAAAAATGTTTGTTTGAACATACTGATTTTTGTATTTCTGTACCACTGCATTTAGCCCAATGCAGGAATCCTGCACCACAGCAACTTAATTTGTTATTGCTTTAGTGGTTTCTGCAGCCATTCATTTTACATGATGAGGTTGCTAGCCCCATGAACAATCTCATGTTAGTTGTCTCTTACTGTATGTCATTACACAAGCAAAAACACTTTGGAATTGTTCGTAAACTAGTGTCTTTATAATAAATTATGAATTGCACAACAAAAATTCTGCAATAACTTTATGGTTAATGACCCGATCAGGATAATACTTTTTGGGATTTGAACAGCAACTACAAATACATGTAATTATAGCAGTGGGAAATCATTATCTTTGATATTTGACAAGGAAATTAGGATTTTGTCAGAAAATTCACAGAACAGCATTGAATTTCCACAAAAGTCTACTAGAAGAAAAGTGAACTCAGGCGCAGACTTCGAGGTGGATAGGGGTTGATCTAGATTGGGTATATAAGCTCGTCTCAGACACAGTTCCTTACTGCCTGAAATCACTTCAAGATCTAACAGAGATGAGAAGATATCCAGAGGGCTGATCTTATTTATTAGAAGTCTTAACGCAACAAGATAACTGAGAAGAAGCCACAACTGACCGCTGTTGTGAGCGATTTGTAAATCAAAGCTTCTGACAGCTGCAGACTTTGAAGTACCACTGTTCTGAGGGTATGTCTGTATAGATCATTAAGCTTACAAAATATCTTAGTGAATTTATTGACATTTAAAATTGATGAATATTTAAAACTAGCTGTAAGTACCTGGCATTGCCCGGATATTTCCAGCATGATGTTATTTCCCTTAATAACTGCAGTAAACGTGTATGAATTAAAATGTAATAGTGTTTTTAAATATTTTCTGTGATGGACATAATGACCAGGTAAGAAATAACTTTACAGCATTACCAAGGAGAACATAAAGAGTAACTCTGCCTAATTTCAAGAAGAAATTTAAAGGAATAAATATTTGTATTAATTACAAACAAACATCCACTGCCTTTTATATAGTGTGACCGGTAGCTTGGAACATTAAGAATGAAAGAGAGTACAAAATAATGGTTTAAGAAAGTTAAATAGAGTTGTTAATAAACTATATGAATTTGTTAAAGGGAAGTAAAATGAGCAGGAGAGTATTTTGAAGGAAGGGAGGTAACTCCTTAAATCCTCTTTTGGGAGATTTAGCTCGGTATTTTGGTTTAGTATTTCTTGTGAGTTCTCAATTATGGTGTAACTGATTTGCATAGTAATGCTTTAGTCATAATTTTAAAGAAGGAGTTTATGGATTTTGAGCTTAATCAGCAAAGGGAGACGACTTTAAATTACGTCCCTTGAAATGTTTTGGTGAGTGATCAAAATATACTCGCATGAGAAAGTTTTGCGAAGGTGAACGAATTTTAGCAGAGAATGGTCATAATGTTAAATCGGGAAATCAGTCGGATTTAGAGTGCGAAGTAGCGAAGAAAGTAGGCCCAGCGAAAGTTATCGCTGTATTAAACTTTTGTGTAGTGGTGAACGCTAGATTGGATGGTGCACTGGGGCGAATAGGCCACTGGAGGTGGTTGGCTTCTGTATTGTACAGAAAACTATGTTGCCCAGCCATCAAGCCGTTCTATTTAGCCACCTTGATAGATGTAGGTGCAAGTGTCTGATATGGTGTTTGTTTATTCATGGAGCGAGAAAGGCAGTGTTGCCTGTCAAGTATTTTGATGGTCAGCCCAAGGCGAGAATTTACAGGTATGTCAAAACTAGCAAGTAATATACATCGTGTAGAATAAGGTGAACTTTTAGACTGCACAGAAGAAAAGAGACTGTAGAGAATTATAGGAGAAAGAGACTTGGTATAAACTGTCAGCCCCGGTATAAGACCAGTCTAATATAGATACCCCAAGCTACTCTAACAGAGAAAGAAAGAATTATATAATTTTATGTCAGACAGAAATGAGATCAGAGGTAGAACAACGAATAATAACAACATTGTAAAGATCAAGCAGTCGATAGACAGCAGTGACTTCGCAAGTAGTCATATATTCTAACCACTGACATAACAACTGTAAATCAAGAAGTAGCGACAGACGATAAATGAGAGAAAGGGAAATGCCAATATCATTATGTACAGCAGCCATTATTGTAGAAGGTGCCACCAAGTGAAGGTCGGCCACCCAGTGTTTGAGTGAAGTGACTTTTTATGTAAATAAAGCTTGATTTGGTTCAGCTGATGTTAGCGTGAGGTCTATACATCTGTATGTAACATCATCATCATCTTATGTGTTCATCAGCACTGTGGAGAATCATTAAGTGGTTAAATTAACTATACATGATCTAACTGACTGCCTTCTGTTGGGTAGTGAAATAACTATACGATAATACAACACTGTCTCAAATATTTGCACATCCGCTGGTACGGCCACAATAAATAGATGAAAGTAAAATCACATGGATTTATTACCCATGTGGCATCAAGCTTAACATAAATCCTCATGTCTACTTCTTGCCTTGTGCCCGAAGGAAAATGGTTTCCACCATTATGTAACCTCAATCCTGGACAGCATTGGCTCAGCTAGAAGTTTTTGTTAGGACTGACCAACACTAGCAATAAAAACTTAGTCCTTTTTAGGGCTATGCTTGCTTTTGTGGGCTGTGCTCAGAGAGTTCATCTTCTCTTTTTCTTTCTTGTCTTTTATTTTTTGTCACATTTTGTCGTTGTATTGTATGGGAAACAATTTTGCTAACTGTGGCATAACGCTAAGTCAAAGGGGAGTAAGCATGACTGGGTTTGGAAAATGTCTTTAATTGATGTTAAAATTTTTTAATGTATTTATTGTTGTATAACGAATTTCTTTTGACTGACGTAACCATAGCCTCAAGAAGGCAGTGTTGTCAAAATGAAGAGTCTGATCAACAATAGCCAGTCAACTTCAGATGGGCGTCTTGGTTATAAACCACAGGTACCATAGCCTGGTCATATTTTGCAGGTTCAACTAGTGAAAAGCGTGACACAATTTTTTGGAAACTGTGATCTGTTAAGCAGTAAACCAACACAATTCCTGGTATAAGCATAGCGTCTGCAAAAACAAAGAAACACAAGTCTATAACTTGATGAAAATGACACTACTTTTTTCTATAAATTATGTACAATTTTGTTATATTGATATACTAAGGTGATGATTTGATGAGGAGTTGTGACTTTGTTATATTCTACCCCTGGGTTCTACCATCTATGGCAAACTCTTTATGGGCACAGAAATTTACAACAAAAGAACAGCCAGCCAACTGCAGCTGAGATTCTAAGATGTGTGCAAGAGAGACATGAAGGCTTTGGACATAAATCCAGTAACCTTGGAGGATGAAGCTGCCAGTCGCACCAAGTGGTGATGCCTCCATGTGGCGCCACATCAGATTGGGCAACAAGAAGCTCTTACAACAAGCAGAACACATTGAAAGGAACACCAGGCAGAAAAAAGCAGCTGAAGGCTATCACCTCGAGGCACATCATTCCCATAGTTATGACCGAAGGAGGCTGTTACTATTACCTTTGGGTTGTGCTGACAGTTTGTCTAAGTATAGTGCATGTCTCCTATATCAAAAATCATTTCTAATGCAATTTTAAAATGATGTTTTTGTATAACGGTGCTAACTTACTACATTTTAAAGGTTATTTTCTCAGAACTTGACATTTTAGAAATGCTATCTTCAAACAGACTGAGGACTAGAATGGAACCAGGCCAGGAGGAAAACAGCCAATAGGATAGTCTGGTGCTCTCTCTTCCAAACCTCTACACCTCACGGTAGAATGGGAATGACTAAGTAAGTAAGTAAGTATCTTCAAACATGAAGAAGTGTTCCATAAAGTGTCAGATTGTAATAATTTTGTTGTTGACATAAGCCTGATTTTGTGAGATTTATACTTGGTAACAAAATTTATGAAATCTAAATTTACAGTATTATTGAACTTTGACTAGTAGATAAGAATGAAACAGTACTGAAATCTGGTAACTTTTAGTGAATACATCGTGAGAAAAAGTCACTCAGAGGATAATTAAATCAACAAATCAATACCTTTCAGTTCCCCTTGGAGCACAGGTCTTCAACAAAAACACACTATGGCTTCCTTTCCTTCTTTATCCCTTTTACTGTCTGTCTACGGTTCTTTTCTCCAGGTGGTTCTTGGTCCTTCTCTAATTCTGTTTCCCTGGGGATTCAAGAACAAGGACTTCCTTGTATTGCTATCAACTGGATTTCTTAATGGGTGTCCATTTTCAGTACCTTTTCATCACCTTTTGTTCTACTACTGGTGAGGATAATTGGTCTGCTAAGTTTAGTTTTGTACCAGAACATCTGAGCAAAATAAATTCAAATGACTAAAGTATTTGGTATAGAGCCTAGTTTTTTTGTTGTTGTTGTTGCTATTCAGGACATTATATTGAATGTAATGACTAAGTTTTAGCAGTAGTTGAAAAATTATGAGAATATTATATGTAGTCAACATAGCATAGCACTTATATACTTCTTACTTAGTCGTTCCTCTCCTGCCCTGGGGTGTAGAGGTTTGCCAGAAAGAGCGTCATACTATCCTATCAGCAGTCTATTCCTCAGTCCTTTAGAGATTGTCTAATGTTGTCCTCCCAGTGAAGTCTAGGTCATCCTGGAGGTCTGGATCCCTGGCTCTTGGTTACCCATATTCATTGCGGTAGCCGATCTTCTTTCATTTTGCATACATGGCCAAAACATAATATTTGGGACTGTTCCACTAGGGTCTGGGTTTTGAGGTCATGACATCGTCTGGTTGTGGAACATGCCTTTTGTTACCTCAACCACCTTTTAACTAATGAAATATCAAAGAAAAATATGGGCTTAACTATGATGTTTCCATCCACATGATGAGTAATATATAATGATGATTTTAAACAAGAATTTAGCATGATTTGCTTTAGCTTTTAGTACCCTAAAATAAATTGTGATATTAACTTTACAAATGAGAATAGAAGTTTAGTAGCCAATGATAAAAGATATAGCATTTGATCTGTTCTAGGTTCCACTTGGTCGCCCGAGAGACCTGCTGAGCCGTGAGTATCTACGTTCCACTCTCCAGCTGTGGGTGCTTTGGTTTGGTGTGGCTTTCACCTACTATGGAATGGTATTAGCAAGCTCAGAGGTTTTGCGGGTGAGAAATGAAGAAAGTAAGTTATCACATTACCATTTTTCATTTTACAATTTAAACACATTATTTTTTTTTAAATAATTTTATTTTATTACATTTTACGTATTTGAAAAAGCAAGAAAATGAAATTATATGTGAATTATTCATATGCTTGTTGATTTTAGCTCAATATCTGATCACCTGATGATTTAGAAATGAGCCAAAATGGTTGGCATTTTTTATGCAAGTACCCTTACGTAGTCAAGAGATGGAAATATCAAAAAAAAAAAGGGAAAGAAAAAAAAGCTTTGAGAAACATGAAGAATCATGAAGAGGGAACAAACAAAATTTCAGAAGAATGGAATCAACTGGACTGGCTTATAGAAAACGGGAGATGGCCGGTGCATTATTCACCAAAAGGAGCAAGGACAAAATAATAATAATAATAAAAATTAAATAAAGGACAACAATAAGAGCAACATAAATTTAACACATGATGGAAGTGTTTAACCATAAGCCAAGTCTAACCACATCTGTGGTCATTATTGAAATTATTGATAATTACGACCTATGGAGATATTGATGTTGATTTTATGGCCTTATGCTACTTCAGGAGGAGTGGGATGAAGGCAGCAGCCAAAATGGTATGTACATGAGTTTTATAGCTTTTAATCCTTAGTGATCTCTTATGAGAAACAGAAAGACTGCGACTACCACTCCTTCAGAAACAACCACAGCAAGAGCATGTGAATACTTGGTGAAGGTTTCCTGCGGGGGGGGGGGGGCTGCCTGCATATATGGCTCCATATAACATGACAAAAATGAAAATGATTAGTGTCATGATATACATGACATGTATACATGTGTGTGGGTAGAGAATGGTGTAACCTGTTTAGAGTGTATTGTTGTTGAAGTATGCAAGCTTGGAATGTTACATTTAAAAGTTCACTGTTAGAAGCACGTAGCATGGTTGAAGAATACTCAGAGGCGTACATGTGTGAATCAAGGTTTACGGGCACATATGAAAAGCGTGCAAAGTGAATGTAGTTAGCACACTTGTCAGAGAAGAATACTGAGATGTTAAGGGGAGTCTGTGGCCATCCTTCGTCGGAGACGGTTAGTGTTTTGTACAGTATGTGAATAGTGTCTGTGAATTTGATTATGAAATATTGGATGTGACGCGATGATGTTCCGCGTAATGTGCATTTACAAGGCCTTATATATTGTTGTTTACCAGCATGTTGTGTCCTGTCCCGTGCTTGGAAGTGGATGGATTAAGAGACGCGTCGTTTTCGCGTGACAGAAGGAGGTCTATGGTAAGACCATTATATGTTATTGTTTGAAGGCGCATTGTTTGCTTTCCCGTGCCAAGAGGACGTCTACGTTATGATACCCTGGCTGTTCCAGTGTTTAGAAGCCTAATAGGAGCTTTGATAGAAAGCCTGTGTGTCTCGACACTAAGCGCGTTGTGGTTTTCCCGTGCTATGAAGTTCTGGAGGAACTTGGATGTCTGGCAATCAGACCATAAAGATATATGTGCGAGGAGTGAATGCCGCACTTGCATTGAATGCAGACCATAGAGGTATATGTGCAAGGAGTGAATGCTGCACTTAAAAGAATGCAGTGGCTGCCAGTACGTTAGGATGACTGAATGACATATTGTATTGATGCAAGTATTTTGTACTATTGTTACTGATGTCCAAGACTATGCTGTGAAGATTATATGTATGGAACTGTGACCCAGACTTCTGTCAAGTTATTTATTTGCCTACATACTGTCGTGAGTGTCCATCCAATTTATACACCAAACATTAGACAGTAAGATGCTTCATGAAATCTAGTTCATTATAGTGGGGAACAAGTTCCGTAACAATTAGCTTTATTGACAAAAAGTAACAAAACCTCTACACCTCACGGTAGAAAGGGGAACGACTAAGTAAGTAAGTAAGACAAAAAGTAATAGATTCTTGTCATAGTCTGTTCTTCTGAATCTGTTCATGTCAGTTAGTTTTTTTGCGAATTTGTTGATAATAATTTATTTTTTTTCCCTCGTTTTGGCGAGGTGTGTCCCGTTCAACCTAGTCGATTAAATTAGGCTGCATGTCCAAATATAAAAGACCTTTTGGTCTGATGGTATCGTTAATATTAACCCTATCATAGTCTGTTTTTGTGAATCAACTCTTGATGTGGCGAGAGGTTTTATTTGGCTGTAGGATCAGTATAGTACTGAAAATTACAGAAATAGAATTTCTGCAGAAAATGGTGAAGTCCCAGTGTCTGAGAGAACTACTGGTATCACAAATTAGTTATGGCTGTGAATGTTCTGATCTCGAAACAATAGTAGAGAGGAGACCGACATAAAGTGCCACCTCCGCTGTGTAACTAACTGTGATATTAATAAACAAGGAAACAGATTTTACTTAGCAAAGATAAAATTGACAAGTCGTTCAAATACAATTTCCTTATTATTTATTTAGTATATACACTATCTACTCTTGTGCTGAAGGGTGAATGTTGAAAAATGGAATGTAATGGATTTGTAAGTTTACAAATGATTCACATATATTTATATATATATATATATATATATATATAGATATTACAAGTTTTCCAATTATAGGAAACAAATTTATATCAGCTGTGCTGTTAATCACTTATAGTAAATGTATCAGCTGTGCTGTTAATTAAGTATATAACATTTATCAGCTATGCTGTTATTATTGTCTCTTTCTACGCTAAATCACTTTCTCGTCACTGACACTAATTTTTGCTCACAATGCTGACAGAAATGGTACTAATGTGTACTCATCTCTTAGAAGTTCTTGGTTTGGTTGACACAAAACCGGCTGAAGATCGTTCCTTTAGCCCACCCAAGACTGAGGGGGACCAAAGATGAAGATTCTTTGCAATCTCTATGCTCCTGCGGAGTTCCAGGCAGCTGGATTGACGACCCACGATCTCAGTTTTTATGACACGAATAAAACCTGGAACAAGGAAAAATAGGGGATAATTTCTGTCATCAAGCCCACCTATTTCTAATGTGGATGAAATGAGCGTGTGCCTCGGGTGTCTGCATGTAGGATGAATGACAACATGGCTCAGTATGATTTAGCAATAGTGAGACAAGACAGGTGTCTACTTGCAAAACATTCTTTCTGATAAATTAATACATGGATACATTCAATAATATAAATTCAATACATGAATACATCCAATAAAGTCAATACATGAATATATCCCATAATATATATCATACATGCCACACTTAAAGGTTTACCCATAATCTGTACGGGGTGTTTGCGTTTTCAGATGTGTACGGGCCGTACACGGGTCTGTACGGGTTTTTTCGCCTAATTATTAAATATACATATAAATCTTGTGCCACTACACACTTTGCGTCATGAGATTCGGCGAGATTTTAAGCCAAGTGGATAAAAAAAAAATAACCAATGAAAATCAAGCTGCCTATTTTTCAATTGCCGCGGGATGTGCGTGGCGTGTTCATTCACAATTTTTCGCTAAAGCTAGCGCGAGGTTACTGATTATTTGAACGATTACGCAGCACTGAAATCTTTTTTGAGTCGAGCCTATTGTTTAGGATTAATTTCCAGTTTAGTATTGGTAAGTAATTCATTTAAAAAAAAATATTACAATAACATTGTTTAGATGAAGTTAGATTTAACTGTCAGATAACTTAGGCCTATGCTTTCTTTTCCCCTAAGGTTTAGCATAATTTATTATTTACGGCTGGTAAAAAAAAAAAGGCTGATACCACTACATATTATTTGATTTCACTAAAACTTGTAGAAAGTGCGTAAGAAATGTAAATTTGAAAAATAATACAATAGCCTACAAATTATGCGTAGCCTAATATCGTAATGACGGTCGCCGAATGCTCCGCATGTATTTTCGTACCATTTAGAGTTATAATTAAGGTTACAGCTAGGGTTAACCCTAAATCTAAATGGTACGAAAATACACGCGGAGCATTCGGCGAACGTCATTCCGATATTACCAAATTATGAAACTGAAAAGAAAAAAAAAACCACAATAGCGTGGAAAATTTACATCTTAACTCGATCAGAGAAAAGTTTATTTGGAGTTAGCCTACTTCTCTTCTTAGTTTTAATTTCGTTTCTTTAAAAAACAATGTTATTTTGCCTTTGGTGGTCATCATTACGGTCATTCAATGATTTATAATTATTAAATAATTAATTAGCCTACTATCAATGTTTGATTGACACTAAAATTTGTATGGGAAGGTCTATTTAAAACTACCAGTTGGGCTTTAACGGCTATTCCAATTTTTGAAGTTCGGTAGAAAATATACAGGCTAATATTACGCCAGCGCTAGTTTATATTTTCATTACCAGCTTTAGCAAAAAATTTATTAGATTTTAAATTTAAGATTCCTAACCCATAATGCTTATTACTGGTCTCTTTAGGCCTGTACTTTTATAAGGCACTATAGAAAACACAGCAACTGTTCTTCATTTCAACCATAAATTGTATTAATTTTTTTCCAAGATTCTATTTGAAAAAGATATTGGATAATTTCCATTTGAGAATGAAGTCCTTAAGGATATCAAAATTCTTGATCCAGCCTTTAAAGACACAGTTCAATATACAGCAATCTGTAAGCTGGCCAACATTTTTGCACCACATTTAGACCAAGAGGTGTTAAAGGATGAATTTGAAGATTATTGTTTGCTGCCTGATGAATGTATTTCAAGATTTGACGCTGGACAAAAAAAAAGCTTTTCTAGGTACTGGCTTGACATAATCAACCTGAAAACTAGCACTGGTCGTACACGATTTCCCAGTCTGGCAGTCATAGTGAAACGCTTATTGACATTGCCTCACAGTAATGCTGACTGTGAGAGGTCTTTCTCTATGATGAAAAAGATTCACACGGACTGCAGAAATAGACTAAATGATGATACAGTCACAGCATTTCTACAATGCAAAATAAATTCTAACTCTTGTTGTTTAGGTTTTAAAGCAAGTGAAGACATGCTTAAAAAGGCAAAGGCCGCATGTCACTATGATGGTGCAGAACCATCTAATTGAATATACTTTTACATGAATAAACTCTTTTGTTACGTTTTTCAGTCTTTGTACAGGTTTTGCGGGTCTTTGTACAGGTTTTGCGGGTCTTTGTACAGGTTTTTTTAATTTTTTGTACAGGTTTTTCATCTCTGAGGTGTGGCATGTATGATATATTCAATACATGAATACATCCAATAAAGTCAATACATGAATATATCCCATAATATATATTCAATACATGAATACATCCAATAATATGTACACCTGTGGTGAAGTGGGATGTTATAAATACTTATAGGGAACTTAGTGTACTGACTGAGATCAGCTGTGAAGGTATCTATATCTATTAAGAGTAGTGTATTATAGATAACCTTACTTGCTACCACATATCTCTATATCTCAGTCAGAATTATTCTGGAATAGTGTGATGCTACGTTATGTGTCTAGGGTATGTGTATGATGAAGTGTAAGTCACAACAACAGACAGATAAACAATTTAATTTAATCCACTACTCTTGACAACACTGTGACACTCACATACATATAACACTCTACAAAGATATCTTAAAAGAGTCACTGATAAACTTTCGAATAACAATATGTATTCATTACTGGCATGAATGAATATGTGTCCTGATTCAACTACAAGGGAACCAGGAATCACAATCAATTTAAATTACAAGTTATGTACAGAATGTATTTAATATGAATATTGTAGTGACATATATTATTACAAATGTTCTATGTGTGTCAGTTGTGTAGTAGTAAAATGAGGTAAATACTGGTTTTGTTTTGTTCAAGCTCTGTTGGTATTTGTCATCATGACTTCAATAGTTTGTCTTTAGGGACCAGTATTGGAGATGTTCACAGTTCCTGATTTTAAGACAAGTAAATTCCCCTCTTAATGTTAATTTTTAAAAGTCAGTTCAAGATGAGGGGACATAATGTTGAGCTCAGCTGGCCAATTCGCTTATCTGGCGTGATGGCGGCAGGAAAGGACTCCTCTGCTCGAATTCTCCTCTGGGTTCAGGAGACACCTCACTGATAGCTAAAAGGACCAAGGAGTATGCTGTCCGACACTGGATTCAGCAAAGCTCTGACTAGGTGCTGCTCAGTACCATCAAGACCACTGTCCCTGAAATCAAGAAGGATGTACCTTCTACTTCATAACTAATTTATATTTTCTTTTTACACTGATCACAATACATCACAAACATTGCGTTCAGAGCGTTAGGCCAACAGTCAGCTTCATCTGAAATACTTTATTCCAGTATTACCCTTCCTAATGGTTACTACGCCTCTGCACTTCCAGCATTATTTCTTTCTAGTCAATCATCCAGGTGTCAGTGTACTGTTTGGCCATTCCATGCCGTTTTACTTCTCTCCGACACCCTCTGTTCAGGCTGGAGCATTTTAGGCTTTACCTCACGTTTGCCACTGAACTACACATATATATACAGGCATAAATCAACAATTCACATTCAATTTTCATTAAAAGATATTAAATGGTTCAAGCTTACCACAATTCATACGAATAACACAGATACGTTGATTAGCAATGAATTCTGGCACAAACTGGCACAAATTTCCATCTGCCTATGTTCCAGGCTTTTATTGAGCAAAATATATGCTGGCTTCAACGCACTGATGCTTTATCAAGCTATTTTAAACAAGTGGTTTCGAACTAACGCTCCCAAGTGTGTATATCAGCGAGTCTGACCAATGAGCCCCGTTTCGACAAGTGTTTGAAAAAATGTTATCTTTTCCCGTCTCCCCTAACAACCAAGATAGTATTTATAGCCCGACCAATCGTGGTTAGGCTTTCATTTGTTGCGCTCCAATCAATTTGGAGTTTACATGGTAGGCTATTTCTGTAACGTAAATTTTTTTCAAACACGTTAAAAAAAAATCTTATGAGCAGAAATGATTTTATGCTGTCAGGCACCCCCAATATTTTATTTTGGGTATAATTTATTAATTCCTGGACTATTTGCGTAACGTTTTACATATTATTTGTCAGCAAGCCCTAAGGAACCCAAATATCCAAATTTAAAAGAGCTACGTGGCTGCGTTCAAAAAATATGCAATTTCTTCTACCTCCTGTTTCGAAGATGTGCTGTCTGGGTACTGTTATGTGTTCAAACGTAAACCCATCTATTGTTATCTTTTCTAATAAGAGTCTGTTATGATTTATAAACCTAACTCTGGGAAAGGGTAGTGTATTTTATCACTGTCCGTCTGAAAAAAAATTAGTGCATGTAGACTTACACGCGTGATGGCAGCCTTTGCGTATCGCGCGAAGCGTGTTTAGTGTTCGGCTTTCTGCCTCTCCCTTCTCGCTATCCTTTTGTCCATCTGTTCGTTCGTTTTGGTAACGTAATATAATTAATGTTAGGATTAATTTAGGTCATTACGCAGTCTGCCTCTTAATGCTTTTCCAAGAAATACAGCACACGTTTCATTGAAGAAAGCGGGTAATAATACAGTAAGCTTTTATATCAACGTGAAAGCGTTACAATTTGCAGACGACGCAGAAAACAAGGGGGATTTCGAGTACATTCCTTGTGACAGCACTGTCATTTTACCATTTCTCTTCTCTTTATTAATTTTATTTGTTAGGCTTCATATTTACCTAATAATTTATATATGTGGATTAGAATATTTCATGACACCTCCCCTCTTAAAACAGACATTATATGTCAGTCCTTTATTCTATATACACATAGAGAAATTTATTATTATTTCTGGGGTTTACGGTGATTCTCATCACACGGATGGCGGCTTAAAAAAATCCGCTCCCAGATTGGTTTTTCCAGATATATATTCAATGCTAAATTGTATGGAGCCAGAAGCAAAGACCATCGGAGTAACCTAGAGTTCTCATGCTTAGCCTGTGCTAAAAACGATAAAGGTTTGTGGTCAGTTTGCAACTTAAATGCCTTCCCATATAGATAAATATTGAATTTCTTTATTGCCCATATTACTGCAAGACATTCTTTTTCGCTAGTTGAGTAGTTGATTTCAGCTTTATTCAACTTTCTGCTAGCATATGCCACTGGGCTTAATTCCCCATCCAATGCATCTGATTTCTGTAGTAAAGTTGCACCTAACCCAATATTACTTGCATCCGTCCTTACTATGAATTCTTGACTTAAGTCAGGTAATTTCAAAATGGGTTTACTTGTGAGCTTTTCCTTCAATTCTTGGTAAGTCATTTCACATTGTGGTGTCCATGTAATGCGATCTGGAAGTCCTTTACGTGTCAATTCCGTTAAAGGTGCACATATGGAATTAAAGTTTTTGATATACTTGTGGTAGAAACCACATAATGAGACAAAGGATCTCACGTCCTTCTTGGTTTGTGGTCTCGGGGCTTTCTGTAGTTTCTCTAAGTTCTTTGGGTCAGGGGTCATGTTTCCCTGATAAACTGTGTGTCCCAAAAATTCCAATTCTTTACATCCAACGCAACATTTGGTTGGTCGGGCTGTTAAATTTGCCTCCCTAAGTCGATCAACAGCATGTTCAGAGAGTCAATGTGTTCCTCAAATGTTTCTGTTGCTATAAGGATATCATCCATAAAATTTGTTATACAGGGATTATTCAGAGGATCCAATAATTTTCTCATCATTCTAGAGAAGACACTAGGCGCATTATTCAATCCAAATGGCAATCTATTAAACTCATAGTGTCCTTCTGAGGTACTAAAAGCTAGGTATGGTCTAACCTCAGGCTTTACTGGAATCTGATAGTATCCTTTACTCAGATCCACTTTTGAGAGATATTTAGCTTTATTTAGTCTGGCAAACAGCTGATTTGTATCCGGCAATGGATCCACCTGTCCTTCTGTAATAGCATTCAGTCTCCTGTAATCTATACAGAGTCTATGTTCTCCAGAGGGCTTCCTTAAGAGTACCACCCCGGAACTATACGAAGACTCACTGTGCGAAATAATTCCTTCCTTCAATAGATAGTCTATCTCTTCCTTCAAAGCTTTTTCCTTAGCAAACGGAATCGAATATGGTTTCATACAGACAGGTGTGGAGTCTATGAGTTTCATATCATATTCCAATAGGTTTGTATGCCCTGGTCGGTCTGTTAACACCTCTGCATGATTCTTTAGAACCTGTTGCACTCTCTCTTTCTGAGTTTTCGTTAAATGTGTACTGATTTTCACCTGTGCTGCTGTCTCACAGGGGTGTAATGGATATTCAAATGATGAAAGTGGTTCCTTTTTCATCTCCATGGCGATGGACAAGGTCAACAAGTGTGTCTCTTCCTGATGAGGAGATTCACATGATAGATTTTTTCTTTCCCCTTCTTATCTATCTTATAATTTGTTCTAGACACCTTCTCTAGAACTGTATATGGACCCTGCCATCCAATTTGTAACTTATTCTGACTCCCGGGCAAAAGAAGCAGTACCTTCTCTCCCACAGCCAAATTTCTGTCTTTCGCCTTCCTGTTATAATAGGCAGCATGTTTCTTCCTGGCTTGTTTCAAATTTTCATTGGCAAGTTTCCAGCCAGTTTTTAACCGAGTGGTCAGCTCATTCACATATTGGTATGAAGATGTAATGTTTTCCTCTGCCTTTTCATCAGTCCACGTTCTTAACAAAGCTACATATGGACCTTTAATTGTGTGGACCTATTTGTCCATGCACCGGTATGGTCTCTTCCACTCGAAGCTTTATAGTGATGATTTTTCCTCCCAGAATTATCATTCACAAAACGACCGCTACCAATTTTTCTTTTGGGGCTGTCTCCCCTCTTAAAATTCTTGATGAGAGATTTCCTCTCTACATCTTCTTCCTCCAGTTGGTTTAAGTCCGATTGAGGGATTTTCGGCTTATCCTGGGGTAAGACATCTTTTTGCACTCTCCGCATAGTGGCCATAGTAAAACAGTTAAGTGAAGCTTGTCCGTGAAAAGGGGCTTCCCATTCCATTTGGTCCACTTTATCAAATCTATATTTCTTTCTATTATCAGGCCTAATTTTGCTCCGGGGCGTGTCCAGGTCCTGATCCATGTTCCCACTTGTGGGTGTTCCCTCATGTGCTATGCTACACCTTTCTACAAAATTCTCAATGTCCCATCTTGCTTTGGGCCAATAATAATTGTGAGCCACCTTTTGAATGATGGTACCTATCTTCTCATGGTCCCCATCTGGTTTCACATGTAGGCTCCTTATTAAGTCTGCCCTATATCTTTTAGGAAGTACCAGTTGTCCCTGACCTTTGGATCTAGCTCCAGTCTTCCTATACATCAACTTGTTTTTCATGTAAAAATCTCCCTTGCCTGGAGTTGTATGACAAGTTGACAATTTTCTGAAACAAGGCTTGAGTGTTTTATCCCCAGCCTGTGCCTTCCTCATCTCTTCTGGAGTGATATCCAACATAATATCCTCCTCCTGTCTTGAGGTCGACCTGACCTGAAGGGTTGCCATATACACAGGTTTCCTTCTGCAACGGTCAGTGTCATGATTGTCCATCTGACAATTTTTACACCACCTTTTTCCTTGGTTGAAAGATTTTCTTTCATCATATTTCCTTTCATTGAATTGTGGGAATTTATTTTTATTTTCATACCGTGGCCTATCAAATTGGTGCTTACCTTTATTTTGATCCCTAGGATCAAATTTATTAAAGTTCTGTGGTGCCCTAAAGTTATCCACCTGTTTCTTTTTATTACCTGTTACCTCTGCTTGAGCTGCTTGATACCTTTCAGCAACATTTAGCAACTCACCCAGCCTCTCTGCACCTTGTTCCATGAGAAACTTTCTCAGGTCTGGAGCCATGGACTCTCTTAGTTGCTCTATAAGGACCATTTCCTTAAGATCTTGGGTTTTCCCCAGAGAAGTCCATTTCTCCAAGTATGTCTCTATGCGTGCAGAGAACTGGTGATAGGTTTCACCTGACAGTAGTTTAGCATTCCTAAATTTTTTCCTGTAAAACTCTGCATTCTTTTCATACCTTAACAAAAGAGCCTGCTTTAGCATGTCATAATTTTCCTGATCACCTCTGCTCATTTTTGCAAAAACTTCATAAGCTGCCCCACGAAGTCCCTGAGATAACTTTAAGCTCCACCTTTCTCTCTCTAACCCATACGTGGTGGCTAATAGTTCATACCTATTTAGGTAGCTCTCAATATCATCGTCTTTCTCAACAAAATGATCTAAATGAAAATTCATAGCTGAGGTTGAGGCTCCCTGAGTAACCGTAGCATCAGAGGCAAAGGGACTGGCACCATTTTCAGGAGCATGGCCTTGAAACTCAAACTCCCTTAGTCGTAACTCATGTTCCCTTTGTAATCTCTTCTCCTCCTTTTCTGCTTCCCTCTCTGCAGCTAATCTCTTCTCTTCTCTTTCTGCAGCTAATTTCTTCTCTTCTCTTTCTGCAGCTAATCGTTTGTCTTCTCTTTCTGCCTCCAATTTCTTAGCCTCAGCCTCAATCTGCAACCTCTTAGTCTCAGCCTCAGCTTCAAATTGTAACTTCTTAATTTCCCTGTCAGCCTCTAACTTTCTTTCGGCTTCAAACCTTCTTTCTTCACGTTCAATAAATTTGTCACATTCCGTCGTGACATAGGCAACCATAACTTGCCCATCTAATCCTAACTCTTTTGCAGTCTGAACCGCAGCAGATCGAAATTTGGCCAGGTCCGCCATTGTCTATTATGTAAATTTATACAATGTCTAACCAACAATTCAATCTCTAATGGACAACACAGGCACCGTGAGCTCAACCTTATTTAATTCCACCCCAGGATACCTTTTAATTCTTATATTCCCTGAAGTGAATTACCCCAATATTTTTAATAGTTAAAGATTCAAAATCCCGGACGAGCCCCCAATATATGTGGTGAAGTGGGATGTTATAAATACTTATAGGGAACTTAGTGTACTGACTGAGATCAGCTGTGAAGGTATCTATATCTATTAAGAGTAGTGTATTATAGATAACCTTACTTGCTACCACATATCTCTATATCTCAGTCAGAATTATTCTGGAATAGTGTGATGCTACGTTATGTGTCTAGGGTATGTGTATGATGAAGTGTAAGTCACAACAACAGACAGATAAACAATTTAATTTAATCCACTACTCTTGACAACACTGTGACACTCACATACATATAACACTCTACAAAGATATCTTAAAAGAGTCACTGATAAACTTTCGAATAACAATATGTATTCATTACTGGCATGAATGAATATGTGTCCTGATTCAACTACAAGGGAACCAGGAATCACAATCAATTTAAATTACAAGTTATGTACAGAATGTATTTAATATGAATATTGTAGTGACATATATTATTACAAATGTTCTATGTGTGTCAGTTGTGTGGTAGTAAAATGAGGTAATACTGGTTTTGTTTTGTTCAAGCTCTGTTGGTATTTGTCATCATGACTTCAATAGTTTGTCTTTAGGGACCAGTATTGGAGATGTTCACAGTTCCTGATTTTAAGACAAGTAAATTCCCCTCTTAATGTTAATTTAAAAAAGTCAGTTCAAGATGAGGGGACATAATGTTGAGCTCAGCTGGCCAATTCGCTTATCTGGCGTGATGGCGGCAGGAAAGGACTCCTCTGCTCGAATTCTCCTCTGGGTTCAGGAGACACCTCACTGATAGCTAAAAGGACCAAGGAGTATGCTGTCCGACACTGGATTCAGCAAAGCTCTGACTAGGTGCTGCTCAGTACCATCAAGACCACTGTCCCTGAAATCAAGAAGGATGTACCTTCTACTTCATAACTAATTTATATTTTCTTTTTACACTGATCACAATACATCACAAACATTGCGTTCAGAGCGTTAGGCCAACAGTCAGCTTCATCTGAAATACTTTATTCCAGTATTACCCTTCCTAATGGTTACTACGCCTCTGCACTTCCAGCATTATTTCTTTCTAGTCAATCATCCAGGTGTCAGTGTACTGTTTGGCCATTCCATGCCGTTTTACTTCTCTCCGACACCCTCTGTTCAGGCTGGAGCATTTTAGGCTTTACCTCACGTTTGCCACTGAACTACACATATATATTCAGGCATAAATCAACAATTCACATTCAATTTTCATTAAAAGATATTAAATGGTTCAAGCTTACCACAATTCATACGAATAACACAGATACGTTGATTAGCAATGAATTCTGGCACAAACTGGCACAAATTTCCATCTGCCTATGTTCCAGGCTTTTATTGAGCAAAATATATGCTGGCTTCAACGCACTGATGCTTTATCAAGCTATTTTAAACAAGTGGTTTCGAACTAACGCTCCCAAGTGTGTATATCAGCGAGTCTGACCAATGAGCCCCGTTTCGACAAGTGTTTGAAAAAATGTTATCTTTTCCCGTCTCCCCTAACAACCAAGATAGTATTTATAGCCCGACCAATCGTGGTTAGGCTTTCATTTGTTGCGCTCCAATCAATTTGGAGTTTACATGGTAGGCTATTTCTGTAACGTAAATTTTTTTCAAACACGTTAAAAAAAAATTTTATGAGCAGAAATGATTTTATGCTGTCAGGCACCCCCAATATTTTATTTTGGGTATAATTTATTAATTCCTGGACTATTTGCGTAACGTTTTACATATTATTTGTCAGCAAGCCCTAAGGAACCCTAAAATACTAATTTAAAGGAGCTACGTGGCTGCGTTCAAAATATGCAATTTCTTCTACCTCCTGTTTCGAAGATGTGCTGTCTGGGTACTGTTATGTGTTCAAACGTAAACCCATCTATTGTTATCTTTTCTAATAAGAGTCTGTTATGATTTATAAACCTAACTCTGGGAAAGGGTAGTGTATTTTATCACTGTCCGTCTGAAAAAAAATTAGTGCATGTAGACTTACACGCGTGATGGCAGCCTTTGCGTATCGCGCGAAGCGTGTTTAGTGTTCGGCTTTCTGCCTCTCCCTTCTCGCTATCCTTTTGTCCATCTGTTCGTTCGTTTTGGTAACGTAATATAATTAATGTTAGGATTAATTTAGGTCCATCATTACGCAGGGCCTCACTCAATGCTTTTCCAAGAAATACAGCACACGTACGTTTCATTGAAGAAGCGGGTAATGCAGAATACAGTGGGTGAAAATTAAGGATTTTTGTTTTATGATCCTTTGAGTGACGTGAAAAAGCGTTACAATTTGCAGACGAGCAGAAAACAAGGGGGATTTCGACAATCCTAGTCCATTTTCTTATCTTACAGCTAGCACTGTCATTCCAACGAACAATGAACACCAGGGGGCCTGGGGGCGGCGGGACCCCATAATAAGACCAGGACCCAAGGAGAGGAGATACCACCGGAGTAGGAGTTCACCCCCTCAATGGCTTTTATACCAGTCCTAGACCAATTACCTGTTTTGGTTTAATTTAGTTTTTGGAATAGGTTTAGGAGAAACGTTTCTAATCAAATAATTAAAGCACTGGCTATAATAATTGGTACTCGTGTGGAGGTTAGAATATTATCATGCTCAATAATACCGAGTTAGAGATGTGTGATACAACCATTTTCTTCCCCCTGAGAATAATATTACCAGGCCCTCTCTGAATTTAGGAAGGGGAGTTATTATTCTAGCTGGATCAATACAGAGGAACAGTTATATCCTAACAATATGTATTATGTTCTTATATGGAGTTATGATGACGGGTACTGTGTTGTGGAGACGTAATTATCTACCAACATTGGGACAGTTGGTACCTGGGTATATGAATTAGAGGACAGTTCCCTATAGGGTTGAGTCGTTAATTGGGATAGCTGGAGTTAGATGAAGACAATAGATTGAGTCCTAACAAGGACTGTTGTGTTGGTTATGTATTTCAGTTGGTTTTATCTGAGATAAGCGTAGACTGAAGTTATAGGAGACACTAGGTGAGTCTAACAAGGACTTTTGTGGTCAGGATATATTGCAGTTGGTCTGAGATAATAGATTGAAGTTATAGGAGACAATAGATTGAAGTATGAGTCCTATTAGTCTTCGTCTATTCAATCATATTAGGAAATACAATCATTATACCTAATTCCCCCAAGATACAATCAGTAACTTGATATATTCATAGTGAACCAAAATATATTAAATATATACAGGTGTAGGTATTATAAAGGACACACAACAAATACCAACATTATAGACCTGCTGTACCTATATAGTGAATTATATTTACCCTCTAAGATTTAAACAGGCCAGATTTTGACTCGACTAGTGAAGCAGGCTGCAGGTCAATGCCCTCAGGTAAGCAATAAATCAAGGGTGACAGCTTCTCTCCTCTTCAGTCGGTCGGTATCTCTGGCGTTGTGTCTGGTTGCGTGCCTTTGCATAAAATCTCGCCCGTTTATATAGGTAGGTGAATGCTTAAGCAAAGCTTTTGGTTGGTTCCTGGCGGAGCAAGTGTTGCGTGCATATTTTGACGCACATATTACAAAAATCGATATGGCTATTTAATATGGAAAAAATATAGTCATTCATTCATTTGTGTATGAAAATGCTGTCTATGGGAAAGCTAGATAATCCATGATTGTTTTACACTTTTGATTATAGGAGTAATCGTTCTTGATATTGATTCGGCGCATGGATATGACACCCATGTCCGTACTTATTTGTTAGGGCCAGAAAATATATTAATTTGCTTATTATGTTTATGGCCTGAATTCATATGTATTACATATTATTAGTACAAGTAGAATCAGTCTTATATTGTATATTTTTGATGGGTAGGCAGGACTATATTCTTGTTATGCCGCTCTAGCGGAAGTATGAGTTGTCTTGACAAGTCGTGATGAGTTCCGAGGTACCGTTTACAATGGCGGTTACGCATTTTTCAGGGCTGGTATATTCTTCAGTAAAAATGATTTACGAAGTGGTTTTTCTTCTGTAGGAGATTGTGTCTCTACTAGAGCTTGTGTTAGAGACTCTCCTAATGTACGGTACCATGTATGATTCGGACTCCAGGTAATTCCAGACCCTATTTTTGAAGATCTCATGTCGGTTAGACCTAGCTGGAATATTATGCTTCGCAACGCTAGGGTCGTGTTTGTATCGACAAAGATGACGGGCTTCCATACAACAATTATGTCTACGTGAAGTAACTGGATTACTGTAGAACTGTATGGAGAAACTTTAGGAAATCATTCATATGTATTTTGAATTAACTTTGGCTTATATATATACCCTCCTGTGAGCGAGTGAGCGACAACTCAGGAAGGCGGCCATGTTACATTCCTGTCATCGTATTTTTGAATCACTGTCCAAAGAACGGGGCATGTATCTTACTATTCGGACTGTGGCAAGGAGATCTCAATTTTGATAGAAACCCCTTCCATGGTTTCATAATATGATATAAACTGTGAACATAAAGCAACTTTAGTTACTTACCAATCCGCCTTCACTGACGCGCTTAGTCAGATAGGGGATGCGGCCATTATGTATCATGACATTAGAAGCTATTGATGTACTACCCATTATTTATGAATGTGTCATGACTTGGGATCTACTATGTATGCCTGCAAATTGATGTGTCAACCTGTACCCATGATTTACTCGTTATGTCCCAGTGTGTGCATCTAAATAAACGGTGTAAACAAAGATTCCAGCAGTCTGCATTGGTGCCTTGTAGACACAAGTGAATGAGTGTTTAGATTGGTCAGAACACGAACAGTACACCATTCGCGTTAATCACACTCTACACTTCTACTCCATATATATACACCATCCTGCGTCGGTTGAATTGACCAAGTTTAGGGCCTGCTTCCCCTGGAGCCTTAGAGGGAAATTACTGCTTACAGTGCCTTTGCCTTCCCTAACTCAGGACTAGGGTGAGTTACCCATTTACAGCTGGGTAGACTGGAGCATGCCTGATCTCAGTAACACCATACACCACAATTTACACAGATGGTTTACAGATGACTTTTTACACAGCACTTTACAGTGGTGAGCCAGATTCCCGGGTCCAGCCTACGCAGTCTTGTTGTGTTGAGAATCACATTTTACAGTTGCAAGAACATTTGTTTGACCACATCAACACCAGTAGGACAGCTATACAATCAATGTCAGCTTGACCTGTTCTGACAAGTGTAGCAATATCTGGGTCAGCACTTGTTGACATTTGGCACAGTACAGTCAGGATTCTAAACTAGTGATTGTTTATCCTGCTGAAATAGAAGAGCAATGTTGAACTTAAAGTGCAAATTTCATCGCTGGATCTTCTAATGTGCTCAAAAAAAATTGGACAGTGTAATAGTTAGAAAGCAAAGCTATTACTCAATAAAGTGGTAGGTAGTCTAATTTGTTAAAACTGAGCATACAGTACAATACATTGCAACTACAACACATTCCATTATATGATACACACATTGATGATTTATATATATTTATGTTTATATATTATTTGTTTATATGTGTGATTGTTATGTGTTTGCGGGCCTGGATGGGAGGTGACTAGAACAGGAAATACCAAGTGATATTGGTCTTGTTCTGGCGTTCTATAGGGAGCAATTTCTTAATTGAAATTTGCATGCAACATAGTTTGCAAATATTTGGTTAGTTGTGACGACTGTTTCATATTTGTATTTGTAACATTTTTCTGTTCTTTATTTTTGTTTGAGTTGTTTGTATAATTGTAGGTCTCATCTTTCCTTTCATTTCAGTTCTTTACACCCTTATGTTTATACACTGTGGCGTTATTTGTCTTGTTATCTTATTGCAGTTATCATCACGGTTTCTGTGATCATTTTTTTTTCATTTCTCCTATTTAATTTAATTTGATCTCTGCAAATGTTTTCAGATTGTCTTTTCTTGTTTGTCCTTTGTAATGTCTTTAGTTGACATATGACATAGGAGGTATAGTTGAATACACTTATATTATAGTACAGATCAGTACTTTATGATTATTATTGTTATAAAACAAAGTGTACAAGACCTTTATAAGGCTTGTCTCCCAAAGTGATTGGTATAGGAAATATTATTTTCCACAGGTACTCAAGTGATCATTGATTACATTAAGGTATACAACACCTTTATAAGGCTTGTCTCCCACAGTATTTGAGATATACAGTTATTGTTTTCCACAGGTACTCAAGTTATCATTGGTTATATGATAAACAAAATAACCATACAGGTTTTTTCACTAAGACTAAGTCTATGATATAGACTTGTCTCCCATTAAAGTGAAATAAGGTAATTTATTTACTTTTTCAGGTTTCTGATTTAAGAAGACAAGATGTCTACATTAGATTACTTTATTGCACAAGGAAAATCTCTTGATAAGACTGGAAAAGAGTTAGAAGAATGGGCAACTGCTCAATTTGCTATTGTATTAAAATCAGAAGAGAAAAAACAAAAAGATGAGAATAAATGGAAAGCAGAAGTTGAACAAAAGAAGATAGATGCTGAGAATTTCAGATTGCAGATGCAAGCTGAGGAAAGAAAAGCTGCGGCTGAGGAGAGAAAACTTCAAATAGAAGAAAAAAAATTAGAAGCTGCTGCTGCTGCTGAAGAGAGAAAAGCTGCTGCTGAAGAGAGAAAAGCTCTGGCTGAAGAAAAAAGATTAGAAAAAGAAGCTGATACTGCTGCTGAACTAAAGAAATTGCAGATGCAAATGGAGGAAAGGAGATTTGATGCAGAACAGAAAAAATTAGAAGTTGCAGCTGAACAGAAAAAATTAGAAGTTGCAGCTGAACAGAAAAAAATTAGAAGCTGCTGCTGCAGCTGAACAGAAAAGATTAGATAGAGAAGCTGAAGAGAGAAAAGCAATAAGAGAACATGAGTTTGAATTAGAGAAATTGAAATTGACAAGTATGAGTAATATTAATCAGGCATCTGGTGGTAATGGTAAACCTTTTAATTATAAGGTCAAGGTGCCAGCGTTCAACTCTGCCAGTGATGATATAACATTCTGGCTTGATAGATTTGAACGTGCTTGTCGAGCTCATAATGTTGACAAATCACAGTATGTGCATCAGTTGTCTGAAAATTTAAAAGGGGAGTCTCTGACTAAGTTATCTTTGGTTGAAGAGGCCGACAAGGATAATTACGATGCTATTAGGGCAGCTTTGATAAAGAGATATCAGCTGTCAGAAGAAGGTTATCGTCTTTTGTTTAAAACAATGAGACCTGAGGTAGGTATAGAATTCTCAGATTTCATTTCAAAAGCACGACTTACACTCTTACGATGGATTGAATTATCCAAAATAGAGAAAACATTTGATGGTCTTTCGGATTTATTGCTAAGAGACAAGGTCATGTCTTCGGTAAATAAACCATTCCTAGAGTTCTTACATGAGCGTAAACCTAGTACATCAAAGCAAATGGAAGAATATTGTCACCAGTATGCCACGGCACACCCTGACATGATTCTTAGTAACTCGAACATCAAAAAGAGTATGCCAGTTGCTTCGGCAACAGAATATAATCAGGATTACTCACACAAATTCCAAGGAGCTAAAAATAAATTTGATAAAAAGGTTAATTGGAATAAGTATCAAAACCAAGATAACCACTCAAATCAGGGTTCTTCTTCGAAGAACTGGAATCGGGCTGATAGTCCTCGACACGCGAGGGGTACCCATAATTTTAGAAATTCTCGAAAAGGGAGTAGTTATAGGAACTACCCAAGTGCTTCATGGAGACAAAAGAACCAATATTACAGGGATACTCAGTATAATGAGCGTGATGATTATAATCATGAATATTATGATTCAAACCCAAATAGGGGTTATAACAGAGGAAATAATAATTATAGAGACAATTATAGCCGAGGTAGATCACAACACAAAAGACATGGTAAATCTTATTACCAGGCTAACTCTGCACAACAGGAGTTCCACGACGCCGGTAATCAGAATAATGATAAAAAAGACTCCAATAGTGTAGCAAATTCCGCTTTCGATTTTGCTAGAGCATCTGAGTGTTCGCAATGCAAAACATTATTCGATCCAACCACAGTTTCTACTTTAAGCTGCGGTCACCCGCTTCCCGCTCTCCCTGCGTCAATCGCGCATAATGGAAGGGGTGCTCTCGTCTTCAATAGAGGCCTAATAGATGGTACTCCGGTATCAATTCTTTTCGATTTGGGGTGCACTACCATCGGAGTGAGGCAATCACTCGTAAATCTTTCTCGAGCTACAGGCAATGTAGTCAAATGTGTAACATTTGGTGGCACATTGGAGAAGTACTCCACTGCCATTATCAATATTGCTATGCCTTTCTTTACAGGAGAGGTGCAAGCATGTCTCTTGCCGAATCCGATCGCTGATCTTAGCATCGGTCGCATTCATGGAGTGAAAGAATGCACTCCACAGCAAATTTCTAATTGGGAAAATGTTAATATGCAATCTGCTAATGCAGTAATCACTAGGGCTCAAGCTCTTAATATGCCGCAATCTTCAAATTTTGAAGATAATGATGCGCAGATCCAAGATGATCCCTTGGAGATTTCCCATGATTCCTTTATAAAACAGCAGGAAGATGATCCTACTCTAAAGAAATTCTTTACTCTGGCAACAAAAGGTGATCCGAATAAGGATACAAATCGTAAATCTTGGATTACGATGAAGAATGGCGTACTTGTACGTATGGTACAAGACTCCGCTAAGTCCATTCATTCTCAAATCCTTGTGCCTAAAAATATGAGAGTTAAAATCTTACAGCACGCTCATGATTCGCAGTGTGCTGGACATATGGGTTTTTCACGCACTAAAGCTAGAGTTCTTGAATCTTTCTTTTGGCCTGCTGTGAATAAGGACATACGAATCTATTGTCGATCTTGTAAGGTATGTCAAGAGATTAAATCCAGAGGTCCACGCCAGGATGCACCTATTCAGGCTGCAGACATTCCCATTCGACCATTTCAAAAAATGGCGATAGACATCATTGGGCCATTTAAGATAAAGTCTGCTAGAGGACACCAATTTATTTTGACGTGTGTTGATATGTGCACACATTGGCCGGAGGCTGTTCCTCTAAAGAGCATAACTACTGCTGATGTCGCAGATGCTCTTTGGTTAATATTTTCTCGTCTGGGATTTCTAGCAGAAATATTATCCGACCATGGTACCCAACTCATATCGGATACCATGTCTCAAGTAATGTCGACTCTTAAGATAGAGAGATCGCTGAGTAGTATTTATCATCCTATGTCCAATGGGATGGTGGAACGTCTGAATAGAACTCTGAAAAACCTACTAGGTAAGATAACAGAAGATCATCCTCAGGATTGGGATAGGGTTTTACCCGCGGCTCTCTTTGCATATAGAGAGGTCGCCAACGAACATACAGGATTTTCTCCCTTTGAACTTGTCTTTGGCGCGAAACCGCGAGGTCCTATGTCCTTACTTCATGATCTTATAACTGCTGATAATATTGTCGATGACACAAAATCCTCTTATGAATATGTCATCGCACTTAGACACAAGATTATTGAAGCATGCAAATTGGCAACTGCTTCTTCTGAATTTGCGAAACAGAAGGCAAGGGAATTTGCCAATAAAAAGAGATGCTTGCGACAACTTTGTCCAGGTGACAAAGCATTGTCTTGCTACCTTGTAGGGAAAATAGACTTCTTATTTCTTGGAAAGGTCCGTACGATATAATATCAAAAGTTTCCGATGTTGACTATATCGTCGATATTGACGGGAAGCGTAAAACCTTCCACATCAACATGCTCACGGAATTCCATGAACGTCCTGATTATTTACAACCTGTTTTCCAGGCAACGGACGATTTTCCAGTCCAACATGGACAGTACTCATCTCTGTCAGTAATACAGGATGAGGAAACGAGTTTCTCGGATGTAAATCTACCTTTTCCAATGATTCCTCTTCACTCTAATGAATCATGGAAAGATGTTGCAATTTCTCCCGAATTATCTCCAGGAGAGCAGAAACAAGTTTCTACTATGTTAGAACAATTTCAGGATGTCCTTACTGACATTCCTGGTCAAACTGATGTCATTCAACATGACATTATTCTTACTGACCATAGTCCTATAAGAGTCAGACCGTATCCTATCCCGATACATTTTCAAGCACAGGTAGAGAAAGAGTTGGATGAGATGATAGAGTTAAAAATTATTGAACCATCCACATCAGCATATTCTTCGCCGATGGTTATTGTACGGAAAAAAAGACAATAACATACGTCTTTGCGTGGATTATCGAAAATTGAACCGTGACGAAATTTGATGCTGAACCTATGCCTTTACTAGAAGAGCTACTTACGAGACTATCGAATTCTCATTTCTTTACTAAACTCGATTTGTCTAAGGGATATTGGCAAGTTCCATTATCCGAACACGCCAAACCGTTTACTGCTTTTTCGACGCCTAGGGGTCTATTCCAATGGAATTTCATGCCTTTCGGTCTTATGAACGCCCCTGCAACATTCGTACGCATGATGCGTCGAATCCTATCTCATCGCTCAGATGTCATTGCGTATCTTGATGACATCTGTCTTTTCAGTGATACTTGGAACGATCACTATAATGGGATAAATGAACTATTGTCTATCTTACGCGAGCATAACCTGACAGCGAAACCATCGAAAGCATGTATTGGTTTTAGCGAAATATCTTTCTTAGGACACCGTGTTGGTCATGGGTTCCTAAAAACAGAAGACCATAATACAAGTAAGATACTTAACATTTCTATTCCTAAGACTAAAAAGCAAGTGCGAAGTCTCTTAGGTCTAATACAATTTTATGGACGATTCATTCCGAATCTGTCCTCCATTATGTCACCTCTTTCTTCCTTGCTAAAGAAAGGGTCTCCTAATGTAGTCCATTGGACTCAAGAATGTCAATCCTCTTTGGATAAGGTTAAAACTATGTTTTCTACTTTACCTATCCTAGTATTGCCCTCTAAGGATAAGACATTTATTCTTTGTAGTGACGCTTCATCCACCGGGATTGGAGCAGCACTAATGCAAGAGTACTCTGGAACTCTGCATCCTGTGATGTATATTTCTCGTAAATTAAATGCCGCAGAGAAGAATTACTCGGTCCTAGACCGTGAATTATTGGCTATGGTTTGGTCAATCCTTAAACTGCAAAGATTTCTTCTTGGCGCGCATTTCATTGTGGAAACTGACCAGAAAGCTCTTACGGCTATTCAGAGTAAAAATCTGAAGAGCGCGAGATCAACGCGATACGCGATTGCTTTGCAGCCATTTCATTTTTCGGTGCGAGCTATCCGTGGGTCAGAAAATGTGATGGCAGATATTTTGTCTAGATGCCCACATGATTCATAACTGTTAAATTATATACCTAACTTTGATACAGTTGTTCCTATGTTGAAATGTGTACACATAGGTAATATCATATATTGAGTATAACACTACTTAGCGGTTCATTGATATTTATTCACCGCTGATCTTTCAATGTTTTTTTTCGTCTTTGATGATCATGATGTTAAGATATCTTAGATGAAATTTATGTATAAACTAAAGTACAAATTGAGCCGCGGTAGCATAGTGGTTAGTGCACTGGCTTCCTAGCGCAGTGGTCTATGGTTCGATCCCCAGATGAGGCGGAAAATTTTTAGGCCACAAAACGGCTCCTGGGTTGACCCAGCCCCAAATGGGTACCAGAGCTACTCTGGGAAGGTTAAGGCGGCCGGCGTGATGCCGACCACATCACCCCTCGTGTGCCGACGGTCAAGATAATATGGGCCTAACACCATATTCCCAATATGCCTCAATGGGCGTGTAACGGGTTCCTTTACCTTTTTTTTTTTTTTAAAGTACAAATTGTGTCATTGCTAATATTGTAGTATGCGTTGGTGACGCCTCTCTGGAAATATTTATACTTAGAGAAGTATTTTCTCTAGGGTCATAAAACTTATGCTTATCATCTGCGCATTGTTATTGGTGCGTTGTGAGCCTATTGTATGTTGCTCCTAGATGTATGTCAAAAAAAAAAATGTATCATTATTTTTTCCCGAGGGGTGTGGTAATCTGTTGCGTGCATATTTTGACGCACATATTACAAAAATCGATATGGCTATTTAATATGGAAAAAATATAGTCATTCATTCATTTGTGTATGAAAATGCTGTCTATGGGAAAGCTAGATAATCCATGATTGTTTTACACTTTTGATTATAGGAGTAATCGTTCTTGATATTGATTCGGCGCATGGATATGACACCCATGTCCGTACTTATTTGTTAGGGCCAGAAAATATATTAATTTGCTTATTATGTTTATGGCCCGAATTCATATGTATTACATATTATTAGTACAAGTAGAATCAGTCTTATATTGTATATTTTTGATGGGTAGGCAGGACTATATTCTTGTTATGCCGCTCTAGCGGAAGTATGAGTTGTCTTGACAAGTCGTGATGAGTTCCGAGGTACCGTTTACAATGGCGGTTACGCGTTTTTCAGGGCTGGTATATTCTTCAGTAAAAATGATTTATGAAGTGGTTTTTCTTCTGTAGGAGATTGTGTCTCTACTAGAGCTTGTGTTAGAGACTCTCCTAATGTACGGTACCATGTATGATTCGGACTCCAGGTAATTCCAGAACCTATTTTTGATGATCTCATGTCGGTTAGACCTAGCTGGAATATTATGCTTCGCAACGCTAGGGTCGTGTTTGTATCGACAAAGATGACGGGCTTCCATACAACAATTATGTCTACGTGAAGTAACTGGATTACTGTAGAACTGTATGGAGAAACTTTAGGAAATCATTCATATGTATTTCGAATTAACTTTGGCTTATATATATACCCTCCTGTGAGCGAGTGAGCGACAACTCAGGAAGGCGGCCATGTTACATTCCTGTCATCGTATTTTTGAATCACTGTCCAAAGAACGGGGCATGTATCTTACTATTCGGACTGTGGCAAGGAGATCTCAATTTTGATAGAAACCCCTTCCATGGTTTCATAATATGATATAAACTGTGAACATAAAGCAACTTTAGTTACTTACCGATCCGCCTTCACTGACGCGCTTAGTCAGATAGGGGATGCGGCCATTATGTATCATGACATTAGAAGCTATTGATGTACTACCCATTATTTATGAATGTGTCATGACTTGGGATCTACTATGTATGCCTGCAAATTGATGTGTCAACCTGTACCCATGATTTACTCGTTATGTCCCAGTGTGTGCGTCTAAATAAACGGTGTAAACAAAGATTCCAGCAGTCTGCATTGGTGCCTTGTAGACACAAGTGAATGAGTGTTTAGATTGGTCAGAACACGAACAGTACACCATTCGCGTTAATCACACTCTACACTTCTACTCCATATATACACCATCCTGCGTCGGTTGAATTGACCAAGTTTAGGGCCTGCTTCCCCTGGAGCCTTAGAGGGAAATTACTGCTTACCGTGCCTTTGCCTTCCCTAACTCAGGACTAGGGTGAGTTACCCATTTACAGCTGGGTAGACTGGAGCATGCCTGATCTCAGTAACACCATACACCACAATTTACACAGATGGTTTACAGATGACTTTTTACACAGCACTTTACAGCAAGCTGATTGGTTTCCTCTGGTTTCGTCTTTTGCTCGTACAGCCTAATTTTATTCAGTTTTCTTCCGCCATCTTGCGTGAACAACATGGCCGCGGGATTAAGTTTTTTTTTCCCTGGCGTAACTTCTTGTAATTTATTCCGGCTCAGCAACTGTGCGTTGATTGGCTGGGCTCTCGACATAGGGATTTAACAAAGTAGTGTGTTTACAAAACTCGTTCCACGACACTTGACATAGTGTGTTTTTATGAATTTACTCTTGTCAATGTCTGATTTAATGAATTTACTCATTGTCATAGTCTGTTTATGTGAATCTGTTCTTGTTATTGTCTGTGTTTGTAAATATGTGCTTTGCGAAGTCAGTTTTTTATGAATCTGGTCTATTCAAAGCCTGTATCTATGAGTCTATTTTTACCAGAGTTATTTTTTGTCAGTCTGAATTTATCATATTTTGTTTTTGGGAATCTTTCATGTCATGGTCTGTTTTTATGAATATGTGCATGTTATATATTTAGTTTATTTTTAATCATTTTTTTTTTTTTGGTTCTTATGCAACTGTTCTTGAAATAGTGTATTTATGAATCTGTGAAACTGGCATAAATATAACTGTGCTCTTGATCTTCTTTCCAATGTCAGTTTCATTGCAGTATCTTGTCTCCTTTTCCTTGTGCGGTTTTTTTTTTTGGGGGGGGGGGGGGGGGGGGGGGGGGGGTGGGGGGGTTGGAGTTGCCTTGAATTCTAAACACACCAGGTTTGATTCCCAGTAGAGGGAATATAATTTATGGAAATTTTTTTCAAAACCAGTGGTCCTAATGATGTCATACTCCCCCTGGTCTCCCGGGTAGTGAGAACGGATGCCTAGCCTTCTCGAATAAGGGCAAAAAAATAAGAGGTCCCGTGTGCAAGTTACACACATTAAAAATTCTATTGCAGTTGGAAATTGTAAAGAGTAGGCCATAAGGCTGTTGCCCTGGCAAAAATGTAAAAATTAGAAACCTACCCACCAAAAAATATTTATAGAAAGTGTGATTCCCATATACACACGCTGGGATTCTCACTGGTGCTATAGAGTTTGTGCACTGTGCTGAGATCCTCCTTGTGTGATCTAAGAAAGGAAATCAGAGCACTGATGAAGATGTCCTTCAAACCAAACCAAACTTTGTGCATTTCTGGGGCCCATAAGGTGAGAAAAGAATAGTAACGCTGTAAGTGCCAGTGGTACCTAAGAAGAGTTAGATGTGGGATTGTTTACCCCATCCTGTAGCATACATGCCACACCTCGGAGATGAAAAACCTGTACAAAAAATCCAAAACCCTGTACAAAGACCCGCAAAACCTGTACAAAGACTGAAAAAAACATATCAAAAGAGTTTATTCCTGTAAAAATATTTTCAAATACAGTGGGCTGCACAATAAATGATGCACGGGGACTTTGTCTTTTAAAGCAGGTCTTCACTTATTTAAAAACCCAAACAATAAATGTCTGAGTTTATTTTACACTGTAAAAATAATGTGATGGTGTCATCATTTTGTCTATTTCTGTGCTTAATTATCACTAACAGACTGGGAAATCCTGTGTTCAATAGGACCTTAAAAAAGAACTCTGAGACACAGTAATAAGGGGAATGGGTTAGAAAACCTGTACAGAAATTATGTACAGGGTGTAAACATCTGAAAATGCAGATAACTTGTACAGATTATGGGTAAACCATAGCATGTGGCATGTATGCTGTAGAACAGTGTTTCTCAACCTTTTTGTGTTCACGGCACACTTTTCAATTTTCAAAAAATTTGCGGCACACCTATCTGACCCCTCACCCGAATAAAAAATTACAGTGATACACTAATTTGTGGGTACTTTAGAATAAAGAAAACTCTCAATTTGATTTTCTTTTAATTGTTTAAAATAATTTTGAAATATATCTATTTTTGTTCAAAGTAGTTAATAGCTCCAATTATTATTGAATGAATTCAAGCTGTAAGATCAGTTTTATATTACATGATCACTAAAAATATACTTCATATAGTAAATTTACAAAATTTTTGTGGCACACTTTGATAGGCACTAGTGTGCCGCGGCACACCACTTGAGAAACACTGCTGTAGAAGATGAAAGCCACAAAAAACGGCAAGAACAAGTCATTCAAACAAACTGTAATTCAACCTGACCATGAAAGGTAACAGGTTCTTCTACCAAGGCAGTTAATGACATGGTTCAGAGAAAACCAAAAGGAATCTGGACTGCTGATTTCCTTCCTTTAGCCTAGGAAAATCGCCATATTTAGCACCTGTAATGTTTGAAACTAAAAAAAAAAAAAACCAAAGAAGATTCTCAGTTTTGGCATGAGCAACTATAAAAGTGACATCTTGAGATGAAAAGTCTTGTATATGGATTTGATTATAAGGAAGAAGGACGAAGTCATCTTGCATAATCCAAGTTGGCAAGCTATTTTATCAGAGTCCACTAAATGTCATTTCTAGTGATTGATGTTGTTTTCATTATCCAGTCTATAGCCAATAAAAAGAGAAATAGGTGACAAATGACATTCCTGGAACAGTTCTTATTTCTAAGAGTGTGTAACATATTAGATGTATAATAAGAATTGTCATGAACCGTTTGTAGAATGAATGTCAGTACTCATGCTCCGGTGGGAGCTAGATGTGTTTATGTGAGTTGAAGTGAGTGAATGTTGAGTTTGACTGGGCATGAATGTATTAGAAGCAGTAAGCACTGATGTTAAGTTCACGGGCATGACTGAGTTGTTGTGAATGAAGTGGTGGTGAAGACTGGTCAGGTGTGAAAAGGGTGATAGGTGGTAAGGCATTCGAGAGAGATTGGAGCGAGTAGAGATACGTGGAGAGAGAAGATGAATTGGATGAAGGAAAGTAGACAGTAGAAAGTAGGTTGAGATATAGTGAAATTCTTTCCATTGGATGATGTTTCAGTTATGCACATGATACATTGTGCTTTTCTTATGATTCGTGGCCAAAGTGGCAGTCTGCTTGTGTTATTGCTGTTATGCTAAAGTTTTGTGAAATAAAGTCATCGGATATCATGCTTACGTATTTGAGTTCATTGAGTTAATATTAGCTATGAATAACGAGCAATGTTTGTTGCTCCATGTGTAATGCAATATATATTTGTCAATATGCACTTCACAAGAATGTTCTGCTTTTTTACACTTTACAGAAACGTCGCACTGTAAATGTGCCTACCTGACAACAGAAGACTATACCACCATGCTGCTGTCATCACTAGGAGAGTTACTCAGTAAGTTATCATTAGTAACGAGGTAGCTGTGCTAGGAAAATATTGAGGGCAGCAAAGATGTGCAAGTCAATGTTTTGGTGACCATGTAAATGTGGTAGATCAAGTGCTGGCAATTGTGACATCAAAACACTGGTGATAGAGTGAGAGTTCTAGTAAAAGCACTGGTGATTAGGTGATAGTGCTAGTCAAAGCACTTATGACAAGTGATCTGCTAGTCAGAGTGCTGATGACAGGGTGACATTGCTAGTCAAGGTGTTAATGACAGAGTGACATTGCTAGTCAAAGTGCTGACAGGGTAACATTATTAGTTGCAGTGCTGATGACATGGTGACATTGCTAGTCAAAGTACTGATGACAGGTTGGCATTGCTAATCAAAGTACTGATGACAGGCTGACATTCCTAGTGAAATTACTAAAGACAGGCTGACATTGCTAATCAAAGTGCTGATGATATGGTGACATTGCTAGTCAAAGTACTGATGACAGGCTGACATTGCTAATCAAAGCGCTGATGACAGGCTGATATTGCTAGTCAGAGTACTGATGACAGGCTGACACTGGTAGTCAAAGTACTGATGACTGTGACATTGCTAGTCAAACTTCTGATGACAAGCTGACATTGGTAGTCAAAGTACTGATGACAGTGACATTGCTAGTCAAACTTCTGATGACAAGCTGACATTGGTAGTCAAAGTACTTATGCCAGGCTGACATTGCTAGTCAAATTACTAATGACAGGCTGACATTACTAGTCAAAGTGCAGATAACAAACTGACACTGTTAGTCAAAGTACTGATGGCCGGCTGACATTGCTAGTCAAAGTAATGATGACAGGCTGACATTGCTAATCAAAGTGCTGATGACAGGCTGACATTGCTAGTCATAGTACTGATGACAGGGGACATTGTTAGTCAAAGTACTGTTGACAGGCTGACATTGCTAATTAAAGTGCTGATGATAGGCTGACATTGCTAGTCAAAGTGCTGATGATAGGGTGACATTACTAGTCAAAGTACTGATGACAGGGTGACATTGCTAGTCATAGTACTGATGACAGGGTGACATTGCTAGTCAAAGTACTGATGACAGGCTGACATTGCTAATTAAAGTGCTGATGATAGGCTGACATTGCTAGTCAAAGTGCTGATGATAGAGTGACATTACTAGTCAAAGTGCAGATAACAAACTGACACTGTTAGTCAAAGTACTGATGACTGGCTGACATTGCTAGTCAAAGTACTGATGACAGGCTGACATTGCTAATCAAAGTGCTGATGACAGGCTGACATTGCTAGTCATAGTACTGATGACAGGGGGACATTGCTAGTCAAAGTACTGATGACAGGCTGACATTGCTAATTAAAGTGCTGATGATAGGCTGACATTGCTAGTCAAAGTGCTGATGATAGGGTGACATTACTAGTCAAAGTACTGATGACAGGGTGACATTGCTAGTCATAGTACTGATGACAGGGTGACATTGCTAGTCAAAGTACTGATGACAGGCTGACATTGCTAATTGAAGTGCTGATGACAGGCTGGCATTGCTAGTCAAAGTGTTGATGACAAGGCGACATTGCTAGTCAAAGTGCTGATGACAGGGTGACATTGCTAATGAAAGTGCTGATGATAAGGTGACATTGCTAGTCAAAGTACTTATGACAGGCTGACATTGCTAATCAAAGTGCTGGTGACAGGCTGACATTGCTAGTCAAAGTGCTGATGACAGGGTGACATTGCAAGTCAAAGAACTGATGACCGGCTGATATTGCTAGTCAAAGTTCTGATAACAGGCTGACATTGCTAGTCAAAGTGCTGATGACAGGGTGACATTGCTAGTCAAAGTGCTTATGACAAGGTAACAGTACCTATCAAAGCACTGATGACAGTACGACAGTGCTAATCAAAGAACTGGTGACAGGTAGTGATGCTAATAAAAGAAGTTGCAACAGTGTGATTATTATCATCATTTTCCTTTAAGCTCGTTATGGAGCATGTGTCCCAGAGGCTGCATCAATAAATTTATGTCTGCTTGCATGTTTGAAATGGTAGACTATCAGGATCCATCTCCCATTGTGTTGAAATACCTAGGACTACAATGTCAGCATTAATTTACTTCTCAGAATTCTTGAGAGCTTCTTCGTAATCATTCATGCATTAAGGTGCCTTTCTGACTTTAAGCACTGGTGCAACAAAATAGCTGTCTGTGGCAAGAGGACTATTCTCAACAACTTCTGAGCAGACGCAGAGGCCTTGAAAACTGCAGCAGAGGTTATAATGACAGAGGAAAGCACAGAGAGACAAGTTGCTTTCTTTACCTATGCACTGTAAGTAATTGCAACCGTTGAAAAGCCAAAATAATGCAGACCTGGGTGACCTACAAATAGTGCTCCACAAACTATGTCAACGATTCAAAAGTGTTGTGATCCAATGGATCCCTTCTCACCGTAACATCACCAGCAATGAAGAGGCTGACAGATTGGCAAAGGAAGGTGGAAAGCTACCTCAGCCTGATGCAAGCATAACTCGAGGAGGCAAAGAATTTTATAAGAATCAGATACAGAAACAATTGGGTTGCAGAGCATCCAGGTCACACACAAAATGATGCATACTACCAGCTCAGTTTGTATTTTTAATGTTTTTTTAACTCTTAGCCACAACCTATATTGTGCACCATAACAAAGTGCATTTGTCTCCCAAGGGCCACCTAGTATGACGATTATGTTATATTCAGATTACATCATGTCTGCACTTAATTGATATAAAACAATTGTGGCCTTTAAGACGTACAACACTTCAAAACGTTTTTCAGCCAGTTCTTCAGCCCCTGGGGAAACAAACACTCAATTCTACAAACTGCCAGGGAAAGAAAGAATTAAGACACAATTTCAGATTTGTATTACAAAGTATGTTTTGTTGTTACCAATGTTTAGCATTTTATAAGAAAAAATTATAACGGGGTCTATCCTTTGATTCATCCTAACAGGCCTGCCCATCAACTTTTTCCTCATAGACAGGATAGGCAGACGGAAATCTGGCTCACTGTGCTACCTCGGAACAGCGGTGTTCTTTATTCTCATACAGCTCAAAGTTGATCTCAATGTCCTTACTGTGTTCATGTTTTTTGTCCGTGCATTTGCCTCTGCAACATTTAACTTTGTGTATATTTATTCTTCAGAGGTAAGTGACAGAAAATTATGTAAAATTTATTAGTTAATATTTTGGGTTTTTGCATATTAACTCACAAATTAAAACTGAGAATCATCAATGCAATATATATTTTTCATTATTGTAAGGAGCCATGGCAGCGCAGTGGTTAGTGCACTAGCATCCTAGCTCAGTGATCCATGGTTTGATCCCCAGTTGAGGTGGGATTTTTTAGACCACAAACGGTTCCGGTTCGACCCAACCTCATGAATTTGGTACCAGAGTAACTCTGGAAATGCTAAAGGCTGCCGGTGTGATGCTGACCACATCACCCTTAGTGTGCTGATGGTCAAGAATATGGGCCTAACACTAGAGTTACTATACATCTAGATTTGTCCGGCTTTTCATGCCTGAACTGTGCGTCTGGCCGGATTTTTTTAAGTGTTGAAATGTCCGGCTTTTGTGCGATTTAGAAAATTCCTCACTGAAACAAAGTTGTCATCTCCACAGTACCGAGCAAATAATCCTGTATGCTTTAGATCCCATTGGATTGTTTATAATACATTATCTTCATATTTTAACTCAGGTTTTGTAATTTTCACTCTGTATGTTTATTGCACCTGCTACGAAAAAATGCACCTTGAATGATAAGACAGTATTAGGTTTAGTCAGTTAAAACCTTGTCGACTGTTGCAAATTACAAATACTTTTAACTTTAATATTGAATTTAGTATTAATTAATGACATTATATATTTTCTGCACAAACCTACTTTTAGTGCCAAAATGAAAGTGTGTATTCGCATTTGAATTGAAAAGAAATTTCCATCTTTTGCCAGTGGTCTGCAAGATTCAGAAGCAGAATGTCTCGTATACGGAGGGGGTGGGGCACATTTGTGTCAGTAGATATAAAAGGTGCCACTGATTAAAAAAAACACGCACACAAACACACAAAAGCGAAACTAGAAAAGCCACAAGAAAGCACTTGCGTCTGAAAGTTCGTCTGAAAGTTTGCAGTCAAAATTTACAAAAGAAACAAACACGGAACAAAATAAAGTTCCTGCTACATAAGGCCCTTTTGCTTTTCATACTGTCTAACATCACAATAGTTTCAAAGCAGTTTGTTGTACTTAAAAATGATTTCTTTGATTCAGAAACTGACAAATTTGCATGCACAGGAACCAAAACAACTTACTTACTTAGTTGTTCCCCTTCTACCGTGAGGTGTAGAGGTTTGGGAGAGAGAGCGCCAGACTATCCTATCGGCTGTCTTCCTTGTGGCCTGGTTCCATTCTAGTCCTCGGTCCTTCAAAGATTGTCTAATGTTGTCCTCCCAGCGGACTCTGGGTCATCCTGGGAGTCTGGATCCCTGGCTCTTTGTTTCCCATGCTTGTCGTGTTAGCCGATCTTCTCCCATTCTGCAGACATGGCCAAACCATCTTAGTTGAGACTGTTCTACTTGGGTCTGCAGGGGGTGGGATTTTAGGCCTTGACGTATCGTCTGGTTGCGGACCATGTCTCTTTTTGTTACTTCAACCACCTTCCTCAGATACCTTATTTCTGAGGTTTGGATCTGGCTTTTGTGGGTTGTAGTCATTGCCCATGACTCTCATTCATATGTCAAGACTGGGATATAGGTGGCACTGTATACAGCCATCTTCATTTTCTTACCAACCTCTCTCTTGCTGAGGAATCCTCGATCTATGGCCTGAAAAAGCCTCCCAGCTGCTGCTTTTCGAGTGGCCAACTCTTCTTTGATGCCTCCCTTTCGGTCTAATATGCGTAGCTCCAAGGTGTTTAAAGTGGTCGACCTGCTCCAGGACCTGTTCTCCCAGCTTAATCTGATGTCTTCATTCTTCTCGTGATATCACCATGGATTTTGTTTTAGAGCTGCTTATGACCATCTCTCTCTTCTCCAGCTCTTCCTTCCAGACTTGCAGTTTGGATTGGAGATGTGCTTCTGATTTAGCAATCAGGGCAACATCATTAGCAAATGCCAGCTCTGAAATACAGACTTGTCTTATCTTCCAGTACCCCACTGAATACTTTCTTGTTCTCTCCTTACATGCCTTGATGACATCGTCCATGAGGAGTATGAAAAGATAAGGTGACAGGATATCACCTTGTCTTACACCAGTGGTGGTCCTGAACTCTTCTGACTTATGGTTTGTTGTCCTCACATAATTTCTGCAAGACTTGTAGAAGCTCTGTATAGCATGAATCAGAGGTGCTGGAAAGTTCTTCCTTGCCAAACAGTTCCAAAGTTTGCTCCAGGGGACCCTGTCAAACACCATTTCCAGATCTATGAAACAAAGATGGATCTCACTCTTACACTCAAGGGCCTTTTCACTCAGCTGTCTGAGTGTGAAGATTAGGTCTTGAGTACTTCGGTTTGCTCGGAATCCGCACTGGACCTCATCCAATTGTGGCTCAGCTAGGCGTCGGAGTCTCTGCTCTAGGATTCTAGAGTAGATTTTACAAGGGACACTAAGAAGGGATATGCCTCTATGGTTTCCACATTGTCGATTGTCACCCTTTTTGAAAAGTGGTGTTATGATGGCAATCTCCCAATCCTTTGGTATGGTCTTATTGCACCACACTGCCTGTAGGACCCTTAAGAGTAATAGGTTGCCTGATGCTCCCATGTACTTAACCATTTCTGGTGTTATACCATCATGCCCTGCTACTTTGCCCATCTTAATTTTCTCAAGTGCTGCCTTCAGTTCCTATTTTCACATTTAGGTCCCCCATCAAAATTGTGATGTCCTCTCTTTTCTTTTTGTCCAAGACATTTTGTAGTCTGGTGTAAAAGTCTTCTTTCTCAGATTCTTCTTTATTATTTGTTAGTGCATAACACTGGATGATGTTTATATTTACTTTCTTTTTGGCTGATTTAAACCTTGCTGTTATAATTCTGGGTCCCATTGCTTCCCATTCTATAAGTGCCTTCTGTGCTTCCCTAGACAGCATTAGAGCCACCCCTTCACTGTGGTGGGCTCTTTCTTCCTCATGTCCTGAGGACAACACCATTTCTCCTGTGATCAATCTCCTCCTCTCTCACGGCTGTTTGCACCTTCTAAAAAGTTGCTACTTTAGTTTTGCGCCATTTCTTCTAACCCGAAGGCAATAAATCTTGTTAACAGGCGAGCACAGGTATCGTTTACTTTGGCGGGAAATATCAGCTGACTTGTGCCCAAAAAAACATGAACTTTAAACCAGTTTACACGCATTCCTCATAAGTGAAGGGCAAAGATAATTAGCTAGAAAATAGCTTCGTGCAAAATACTATCCCTGTGTGGATTTTCATTGTTTTATTTTGCTTTGTAACAGCCGTTACAAAATAGCATCATCATTTGTGGAAAAAATTACCGAAGGTGACACATTTACCAATTAAATATCTGAAACTCTCTGCAGCTTAGACAGTTCATCTTCTTCTCTTCTTTGATCCTTAGCCGCCGACCGTCAAAGCAGTCAGTGGCCATCACGCCTAGTGGCGTCTTGTAGGGCAACAACAAATTGATTCCACCCTGCTCGGTCGGCGGCCATCCCTCGCACAGTGTAGACAGTTCATAATTATAAGAAAATGTTCAGGAGAAATTAAAGATTTTCTCCACCTAATTTCATCTTAGCAGCCCACCGTGTTAATTTATGGTAGTCAGTTTTTAGTGTCGATTTAATTATTTCATGTGGTATTCGTGTGACTAAGATTGTCATTCTCCGTATAATATTTTTATGAAAGAATTCTCACCAACTTTGCACTGTTTCTTTCATACAGGTTTGTTAATTAATTTTTTTTTTAAACGCTGCACGGAGTTACTATAAAATGGAACATTCCTTTGCACATCACATGAATTCTGTTAATGAACTGTGCAGAGTGTGTGGTAGTAGAACATTAACTTTAAAAGAGAGACTCGCAAAACGCAAATCACTGATGGTGTTCAGACTATGCTACTGACTTACTGTTAATTTTTGGTATAAATGTATTTACAGACAAATTTACAGAGCACACGGCAACATTTTGTAGAAAATGTTTGTGCAGGATGCAAAAAGAAGGCACAGTCAAAAGTGTGTTGACGCATCCGAATTAATGTAGGAAAATTCCAAGCACATTTGGAAGGATTTCGATCCTAACTGTAATATAAATGAATGTACAGTTTGTTGTCATTTTGCTCAGACATGTTTTGGTGGTTTAGGAAAAAATTCTGCCCTAGCTCCTGTAGTGTTCCTTCTGACCCCTCTGTGTCTTATCAGTCTGTTAGTGTCTATATGTCAAGAATCTATCTCATCAATACAATCATCAATACACATACATGAATTTGTTCGGAAAGCTCTTCCCCAATACGACAATTCCTAAACAACATATATTAGAAAAACACTGCACAAACTGGATCAGAAATCATGGTTTTGGAATGGGCATGCATGGAGAACAAGATGGAGAATTTGTACATTCAACAGTATCTAAGATTGAAAGACGAGCATGCGGTATTAGAAACGTAAGTTCACAGTTGAAATTTATAATGGAAACGCATTTGCTACAAATTTCACCATCATTGGTTTTCTCTTCTATGCTAGTGGTTATCATTTCTGATGCTTCACCATGCTCACCATCCAGGAGTTCTGAGAAATATTCTTTCCATCGTTCCTTTACTTCCTTCAGGGCAGAAAGCAATTTGCTTTGCTTGTCCTTTATAAATTTGAGAGGGCATTGTTTTTCCTTCCTCACGTTCTTTAGGGTCTTATAGAACAATTTCTGGTTTTCTTGCGCATCTTTTTCTAGCTTTTCTCCAAATTCTTCCCAGGACTTCTGTTTTGCTGCTAGCACCTTGTTCTTTCCTTCTGTTCTGAGTGTCACATATTCTCTATATTTCTCCATTTGTCCTGTTGTGTTTTTAGCTCCTAAGTATTGTTTCCATGCCATTTTCTTCTCTTTTATTTTCTCTTTGACTTCCTCTGTCCACCAAGGTGTCCTCTTTCTCTTGTTCCCAAGTCGGACCACCACATGCTTCTGCTGCAGCTGTCTTTATGATGTCCTTGAATTTAAGCCAGAGGGTTTCCAAGTCATCAGGTTGTTCTTCTGTGTTGCTCACCGCTGCAGCAATAAGCCCCTGATATCTAGTCTTCATTTCTGGCTCTCAGCTTGTAGGTCTTAATGCTCATTTCTCCCGTTTGTTTACTTAGTTTCTTGCGTGATGTTGGGCAGTTCCTAGGCTGAGCAACTCTTTCAGTTGTTCTTTTGATTGTAAGCAGGTAGTGATCACTTCCAATCTCTGGCCCCCTCCAGTCGTCCTGTGCCATCCGCTCAAGTTCTTTCCATGTTTTAACTCATCATTTTCACCTCTGTATCCAGTTCTCTTCTCCATGTGTTTTTTGGTCTACCTCTACATCTCTTTCCTTGTGGATTCCAGAACAAGGACTGCCTTGTAATGCTATCAACAGGTTTCCTTAATGTGTGTCCTATCCATCGCCAGTGTCTTCTTTTCAACTCTTGTTCCACTGGCACTTGTCTGGTTCTTGTCATCAATTCCACATTTGTGACTTTGTCATACCATTTCAGTCCTTCTATTCTACGCAAGCACCCATTTATAAAAATCTGTAGCTTTTTGGTTGTTGTTTTTGTTGCTCTCCATGTTTCAGAGCCATACAACAGGACTGACTTGACATTTGAGTTGAAGATTCTTATTTTTGTGTTGGACTTGATTTCTCTGGTTTTCCATATGTTTCCCAATGCAGTGAAAGCTCCTCTTGCTTTTTGTATTGTTATTTTGATATCATTGTCTGTCCCTCCAACTTTGTCTATATTACTGCCAAGATATGTGTATGATTCTACATCCTTTAGTGGTGTTTCTTCAAGTTCAATCTTGTTATCATTTCTTGCATTTATTCTCATAATCTTTGTCATTTCCCTGTGTATTTTCAGGCCCACTTGTTGTGACCTCTCATCGAGAATTTTCATTTTCTCTTGCATCTGATTATGGTTATGGGACAGAAGAGCCAAGTCATCTGCAAAATCCAGATCATCAAGCTGGTTAGTCAGATTCCACTGGACTCCATTTCTGCTGTGTGATGATCTATTGCTAGTAAGAAAAAAAATGGAGATAAGAGGCATCCCTGTCTCACTCCCGTTCTAATCCTAAACGGTTCTGTAAGTTGTCCTTCATGAAGAACTCTGCATGTCATGTCTTCATAGGTCTTCCTTATTATGTTAATTAATGATCTTCATGGGAACTCCATAATGCCTCATCAATTTCCAAAGTGATTCTCTGTCTACACTGTCAAATGCCTTTTCATAGTCCACAAATCCGAAGTATAGCTGTGAATTCCATTCCAGACTTTGTTCAACTATTATTCTCAATGTGGCTATCTGGTCTGTACAGGATCTGTTTTGTTGAAAACCTGCTTGTTCATCTCTCAGTTGCTTGTCTATGGACTCCTTTAATCTCTCAAGGATGATTCTGTTTAATACTTTTCCTGGCACTGATAGTAATATTATTCCTCTATAATTTGTGCACTCTTGTAAATTTCCCTTCTTAGGCAACTTGACCAGATAACCTTCCTTCCATTCTGCTGGTATTTCCTCTCTCTCCCAGACTTTGCCAAGTAGTTTGTATAATATCTCTGTAGAGTTATCAATATCTGTTTTGATTGCCTCTGCTGGAATGCCATCTGGACCAGCTGCTTTTCCATCTTTCAGAAGCTTTATGGCTTTCTTTATTTCTTCTTTACTTGGTCATTCACAGCTGATTTGTAGCTCCTCTTCTGCTGGCTGATGTCTGTGGGATTAGTTAGAGCTGGTCTATTGAGAAGTTCCTCAAAATGTTCCGTCTATCTCTTCATTTGCTCTTGTATATTACTAAGCAATTTTCCATTCTTATCTTTTATGAGGCCATTTGCTTGCTTATATTTCCCTGTTAGCTTCTTTGTGTTGTTGACAGGTCCCTCATATTTCCTTTGGCTGCAGCTTCCTCTGCTTCCCTTGCCAACTCTTCAATATACTTCCTCTTGTGTCTTTTGATGTTTCTTCTTACTTCTTTGTTTGCTTCTATGTACACTTCATGAGCCTTGGCTTTGGAGCTTCTGGTGTTTGCTTCTGTTTAAATCTGCTTTCTTGTTTTTCCTGTCTTCTATCTTGCTAATGGTTTCTGTTGTTATCCATGCTTTGTGCTTATGTCTCTTTTTCTCAGTACTTCTTCACATGTCTCGTTCCATATATTTTTTACTTGTTGCCAGTGGTCTTCCGAATCTGCTTCATCTTCCAGCTGTTAGAGTACTTGGTATTTATTTGATACTGTGATTGAAAATTTTTCTCTTATTTCCTGATTTCTTAGATATCCCACATTATACTGTTGTCTATAGCTATATACTGTTGTAAATTTTTTTAGTTTTAATTTTGTTTTAGCCAACAGAAGATGGTGGTCTTATACCACATCTGCTCCTCTACACACTTTTACATCATGCAATGATGACCTAAACTTCTTACTTATGCATATGTGATCAATCTAATTCTCAGTTCTGTGGTCAGGTGATATCCATGTTGCTTTATGTATTGTTTTATGTGGAAATATGCTTCCTCCTATAGCTAGTTGATTTGAAGCACAGAAGTTAGCTAATAGTTCCCCATTCTTGTTCATCATACTTAATCCATGCTTTCCCATGATTTCTTCAAAGCTGGTGTTGTCTGTTCCTATTTTCACATTTAGGTCCCCCATCAAAATTGTGATGTCCTCTCTTTTCTTTTTGTCCAAGACATTTTGTAGTCTGGTGTAAAAGTCTTCTTTCTCAGATTCTTCTTTATTATTTGTTAGTGCATAACACTGGATGATGTTTATATTTACTTTCTTTTTGGCTGATTTAAACCTTGCTGTTATAATTCTGGGTCCCATTGCTTCCCATTCTATAAGTGCCTTCTGTGCTTCCCTAGACAGCATTAGAGCCACCCCTTCACTGTGGTGGGCTCTTTCTTCCTCATGTCCTGAGGACAACACCATTTCTCCTGTGATCAATCTCCTCCTCTCTCACGGCTGTTTGCACCTTCTAAAAAGTTGCTACTTTAGTTTTGCGCCATTTCTTCTAACCCGAAGGCAATAAATCTTGTTAACAGGCGAGCACAGGTATCGTTTACTTTGGCGGGAAATATCAGCTGACTTGTGCCCAAAAAAACATGAACTTTAAACCAGTTTACACGCATTCCTCATAAGTGAAGGGCAAAGATAATTAGCTAGAAAATAGCTTCGTGCAAAATACTATCCCTGTGTGGATTTTCATTGTTTTATTTTGCTTTGTAACAGCCGTTACAAAATAGCATCATCATTTGTGGAAAAAATTACCGAAGGTGACACATTTACCAATTAAATATCTGAAACTCTCTGCAGCTTAGACAGTTCATCTTCTTCTCTTCTTTGATCCTTAGCCGCCGACCGTCAAAGCAGTCAGTGGCCATCACGCCTAGTGGCGTCTTGTAGGGCAACAACAAATTGATTCCACCCTGCTCGGTCGGCGGCCATCCCTCGCACAGTGTAGACAGTTCATAATTATAAGAAAATGTTCAGGAGAAATTAAAGATTTTCTCCACCTAATTTCATCTTAGCAGCCCACCGCGTTAATTTATGGTAGTCAGTTTTTAGTGTCGATTTAATTATTTCATGTGGTATTCGTGTGACTAAGATTGTCATTCTCCGTATAATATTTTTATGAAAGAATTCTCACCAACTTTGCACTGTTTCTTTCATACAAGTTTGTTAATTAATTTTTTTTTTAAACGCTGCACGGAGTTACTATAAAATGGAACATTCCTTTGCACATCACATGAATTCTGTTAATGAACTGTGCAGAGTGTGTGGTAGTAGAACATTAACTTTAAAAGAGAGACTCGCAAAACGCAAATCACTGATGGTGTTCAGACTATGCTACTGACTTACTGTTAATTTTTGGTATAAATGTATTTACAGACAAATTTACAGAGCACACGGCAACATTTTGTAGAAAATGTTTGTGCAGGATGCAAAAAGAAGGCACAGTCAAAAGTGTGTTGACGCATCCGAATTAATGTAGGAAAATTCCAAGCACATTTGGAAGGATTTCGATCCTAACTGTAATATAAATGAATGTACAGTTTGTTGTCATTTTGCTCAGACATGTTTTGGTGGTTTAGGAAAAAATTCTGCCCTAGCTCCTGTAGTGTTCCTTCTGACCCCTCTGTGTCTTATCAGTCTGTTAGTGTCTATATGTCAAGAATCTATCTCATCAATACAATCATCAATACACATACATGAATTTGTTCGGAAAGCTCTTCCCCAATACGACAATTCCTAAACAACATATATTAGAAAAACACTGCACAAACTGGATCAGAAATCATGGTTTTGGAATGGGCATGCATGGAGAACAAGATGGAGAATTTGTACATTCAACAGTATCTAAGATTGAAAGACGAGCATGCGGTATTAGAAACGTAAGTTCACAGTTGAAATTTATAATGGAAACGCATTTGCTACAAATTTCTCCAGCTGTCAATGTACAAATTCCCCCCAGGAAAAAACGAAAGCGTGAATGATATATGAGAGAAATTTTGGGGCCAGGGCAGATTTATGTATATTCAGTATGTTTGTGTTTATAATATTGTGAATGGTAATAGTCATAACTCTGATATGTTGTGCGTATACATGTAATAAATTATATCATTATTTTGTTTTAACAGAATATTTTCACTTTTTTTTACAATGTACAGCATCAACAATGTTACTTTATTTTTAAAAAAAATTATCAGTATTAGTTTATGCCTACGCACTCTGTATAGTACAAGTAATAGAGATTTCTTCTTCTTCCGTCCTTAGCCCATGACCGGCAAAGCAGTCAGTGGCCATTACGCCTAGTGGCGTCTTAAGGGCAACAGCGAATAGATTTTCTCTGCCGTTGTTCCCATCACGTCTAATGGCGTCTTTAGGGCAACGACAAATCAATCCGTTCGCTGTTGTTTCCGTAATCAAAGTGACTGGCAAACGGGTGATCAGCCCATTGGGAATAGAGATTTAACCAAGATTAATTACTTGTCAGTTCATCTTTTGAAAATTTCTATTTGAAGCATGCTGCTAATAATATTCAACGATGTCCATTTTCTATAACATATCTATTTTATATTAATGTATAAATTGAGTACAGAATCTGTATTCTGTTAATGTCATTGCGTAACAATGATGACAAATTAAAACTTGAAAAAAATTACTTTTTGCACTTTTTCAGACTCTCATATCTTCTGTTGTAATTATAGTACAATGTTAGTTTTTAAACAGAAACTTAGAGTAACATAACATACTATCACCAAAAGCCACTTTAAAACTGGAGTTTCCAATGATAACTTTGCAGCAAAGGTTTAATTACCCCCTGTAGAATGTTTAGTGTGCTAGGACTGGAATTCCTGAACGCCGGTAAGAATTTGACCCCGTGACCGAACGGTAGCAGAAAAGAACGCGAGTAACTAAAAGCGCGCTGACAAACAGATGTGCTCTATGCCCTTCCACCATGTCTCACAGAGATCCAGGATATCAGTCCTGTAATTTGTCATTCCTGCTGCCACCTGTGCAGTTTTCCCTTGCTCACATAGAGTGCGAACATTCCAGGTGCCAATCCTGGAGATTTTCCAAGACAAAAAAAGGTTAGTCGGCAACCCAGACTCTTTTCGGCCTTCTCTGGGTTGCTTCATGCGCCTCCTTTTGAGAGGACCTTCTTCTGTCTTGGGTGGCTGAGTTGATTTATATTCTGTATTTGACTTGTCCATGTTTGTTGAAGTTTTTTGGTAAAAAGTTTTTTTACGAGATGGAGTAACCAGCCCCATGCCCAATCCTCCTTAGTCACTTTTTACGACATGCCTGGTAGGGTACAGTGTTACTATTCTTTGCTCCCCTTTCAGGCCCCGGTAACACACAGGTGATTTTATTACATTGTTTGGTAAAAATGCATTTCTGTGGCCTCTGATAATCTTCCTTTAAATAAATAAAGAGGGTAAACCCGAGACCACTTCAGTAAATAAATAATACACATAAAGTTATTTTTCAGGCACTCGTGAGAAAGAAAGAAGTAGAAAACTAGAAACAGAAAAACAACAGAAATGATAGGCTTATTGGAGATCTCGAACCCAGGACCTTCCATTAATTAGATTGGATCATTCCTAGGTACATATCCGACCTTTTGTGGGGAAATTGCTTTAATGACCCCAGCCCAAGAAGCACTATTTTTGTGGTGCCTAGTTGGCAGGGAGGATAGTCGCGATTTGCTCCCATAGCTAGGCAGTGTTGTCGGTCAGAAGGTCCTGAGTTCGAGTATTTATTGATGTTATGTCCACTAACTATTATTCGTTGTATATTATTACTATCTGTATTAATTTTCCTTACAGCTAATTACTTATGCTAAAATATAATGGCTGTATCAGCATTGTATTATTTGATTTGGTAAAAGAAATTGACTATGTATTCTAACATATCTAATAGGGATATGATTATGTCAAGAGATTTGCAAGGGAGGTGTGTTGATTTAGGATAAAATTAATGTGTAAATGTAAGGGGAAAAAACACTATAAATAAGTAATTAAATATGTTTTCCCTGTTAGCTTTGGTGGTCTTGTCTGTTTTTTTTCAATGATTCTTTTTTGGCATCACCATGTTAACTTTATTTCATTCAACATGCCCAAGCCAGGATCTGCTTCACTGTTGTCGTATTTTTAATATCATTCACCATGTTTTTGTTCTGTTTCTAGTGGCGCAGTGATACTCACCAGTTTCCCTTTGTCAATTTCTAGCTGTATCCAACATCTATACGAACATTAGGAATGGGCACAGCCTCTGCCATGGCTCGAGTGGGTGCAATGATAACACCTTTTGTTGCACAGGTGACTTAAATAAAATGTTTTTATTGCATGTGGTTAATGGCTGTTACATCTCTTCCACCCCACACTTCTGCACATGTCATACTAACCAAACACATACATATGTCAACCAAATGCAAACAAAGAAAACAAACCACATGCACAAAAAAAACCAAACCAAACAATACAGCAAACAAAGCTGTAATTTTTTTTTCTTCACCTGTCTGTAATGATAACATGGCAGTGTTGCTCCACTTAATGTTAGATCTCTAATGTCAGAATTATTATCTTTCCTAAAATGTACACCCCTGAATGGACACTGAGTTTAATCCCGGAATGGACACCGAGTTTAATCCCAGAATGGACATTGAGTTTAATCCCAGAATGGACACTGAGTTTAATCTCAGAATGGACCCTGAGTTTAACAAAAAATAAGACCCACAGTAAATGAAATTCAACCTGTTTTGCATACATTAAAAGAGTGATTAATTCATAAAAATATTGTACACAAAGCTGTAATGTTATTTTTTTCGCATTGGTAGTTTTTTAAATGTCCAGTAGAGTTGTTATATTTGTAGCTAGGGTTATAATTTTAGTACACATGTGTAACTGTCTTTTTTCTCTTGTTGAGGTGATCACTGGCCCAAGACAGTATACATGTTGTTAGATGTGTAGTGCGAGCGTATGATGAATTGAGTGTGGGTGCGTATGAAGACGCGAATGTGTTTAGGCTCGTATAGATGTAGATCCTGCAACCCATACTCTCACATGCAGTAATCAAGGATGCTTTGACACTGCAGGCATGTTTCAAGACATTTATTGACGGGAACACACATAATATCAACAGGAACAGTCAGTGTAACAAGGTCATGCTGACCTGACATCGATAGGTATACATTTGGCATTCAAAAAGGTAAACATCAGAATAGACGTGCATGGTCAATAGCAAAGTTCTTCAGTAATGACAGTTCGTAGCGTCGCCCTTGGCGTCTCTGACTAAACGCGTCAGATGCCTTAGTTACCTTGACACACAGGTGCAACTTGGCACTCCCTGCCAATTGCACATATCAGGCTGTAGTATAATAGCCGGAAGCACAGGCCTCGTCCTAACGTCGGCCGTGTACTTCTGTTAAATAGGTTATCATCAACCCTGCAGTAATACTTATTGTAGGTAGAAGTTCCGCCAATCTGCGGCTCCCACAATATATCTTCGTCACTGGATTTCTGGACAATATAAGACTAACAGTCTTGGATGGCTACCTCGAGCACAAATATATATAAGTTCTGAAATGGCGGATCAGTGAGCTGCTGTTCACCCTAGGTAATCCTTTACATGTTCTGCCACCGAAAAGCGTAATAATGCATAAAGGTCGGTATTACCTGGTAAATGAATCCTCAGAACTACACAAGGAATTCTGTCGTCATCCCGACGCACAGAGATTCACTGGGGAAAACTGCCATAGCAGTTACTTCGAAGATTCTCCCCGAAAAACAATGGACTCTTGGTCCCTTCAGAAAAACAGGACCTCCCGGCTTCCCGGAAGTATATCTCACCCCCGCTTAAAAAACCTTCCCATAGGCCTACGCCCGAACTGACAACCTCTGACCCTAAAGGTCAAACACAATGAATGAATAAACAAGGGAAGACAACCCCTAATCAACCTGACATCGCAGGTAAAGACACAATTATACTTATGATACAAACATAAGCAAATAACTTGACAGATGACTCCGTCGAAAATGACAGCAACATTACTACCACCCCCCTGTAAAAAAAAAAAATGCAATTTTTTTTTTTAATATGTTCATGAGCAAGATAGCACCAGTATCACTTCTGTGCTCATGCAAACAATGAACCTAATATCAGGTACAATAGAAGAGGGTACAAATCATCTCCCAACATAAGAGAAAATATTTCCTTTAAACCAAACAAACTAAGGGATACCATTCAAGAAACCTAAGTTGCTGGCAATACCAATCATATATCAAACATTACTAAATAATATAATCATAGCAATATACAAATGTCAATGCTATTTTAGCAACATATCACTGATGGATGGACAAAATGAAATTTGTTAAATTATCTAAACATCATCCAAATACATTTGTATTACAACATATTATGATATTAAGGACAGACCTAAGTCTGAAAATATATCAGGAAAAACTAGGACACAAGATTTAACTGGAATCATGTGGGCATCTAGACAATATGTCCGCCATCACATTATCCGAACCACGGATAGCTCGCACCGTGAAATGGAAAGGCTGAAGAGCAATAGCATAACGAGTAGATCTCGAGCTCTTCAAATCCTTACTTTGCATAGCCGTAAGAGCTTTTTGGTCGGTTTCCATAAAGAAATGCGCGCCCAGAAGGAACCTTTGTAGCTTAAGAATGGACCAAACCATAGCCAACAATTCACGGTCCAAAACCGAGTAATTCCTTTCTGCCGCATTCAGCTTCCTAGAAATATACATTACAGGATGCAGAGTTCCTGAATATTCCTGCATTAGTGCCGCTCCAATGCCAGTGGAAGAGGCATCACTACGAAGGACAAAAGTCTTATCAATCGTCGGTAGTCTTAAGATAGGATGAGATGAGAACAAATTCTTAACCTGATCCAATGAAGATTGGCATTCTTGGGACCAACGCACCATATTAGGAGAACCTTTTTTCAATAACGTTGAAAGTGGTGCCATAATGGAGGACAGATTCTCAATGAATCTTCCATAGAATTGTATCAATCCCAAGAGACTACGCACTTGCTTTTTTGTCTTCGGAACCGAGATATTTAATATCTTTGAAATGTTTTGGTCCTCTGTCTTCAACAGACCATGACCAACTCGATGACCTAGGAAGGAAATTTCACTAAACCCAACAAAAGCTTTAGAGGGTTTAGCAGTCAAACTATGCTCACGTAGAGTAGATAGCAATTCCTTCAGACCCACATAGTGTTCTTCCCAAGTATCGCTGAAAAGACAGATGTCGTCTAAATATGCAATGACATCTGCACGATCTGATAGAATTCGTCGCATCATGCGTACGAAAGTCGCTGGGGCGTTCATAAGCCCGAAAGGCATAAAATTCCATTGAAACAGACCCCTAGGTGTCGAAAAAGCAGTGAGAGGTTTGGCGTGTTCCGTCAATGGGACTTGCCAATAACCTTTCGACAAGTCTAGTTTAGTAAAGAATTTAGCTTTAGAAAGTCTAATAAGTAGATCATCTAATAACGGCATAGGTTCAGCATCGAACTTCGTAACTTGATTTAATTTGCGATAATCAACGCAAAGACGTATGTTATTGTCTTTCTTTCGAACAATAACTATCGACGAAGAATAAGCTGAAGTGGATGGTTCAATTATTTGTAGTTGAATCATTTCATCCAATTCTTTCTCGACTTGTGCTTGAAAATGAATAGGTATTGGGTATGGTCTTACTCTGATCGGATTACGATCAGTAAGTATGATGTCATGTTCTATGACATCTGTGTGTCCAGGAATGTCGGTAAGGACATCCTGATATGATTGTAACGTAGAGGATACTTGACGTTGTTCCTCAAAAGACAAGTTGGAAGAGACTGTAACGTCTCTCCACGATTCCGTTGAAGTAAGTGGAATCGCAGGAAGAGGTAAGTTCACGTCAGAAAAAATAGTTTCCTCATCCTGTATAACGGACAGGGATGAGATGTGACCATGTTGAACTGGAGAGTCGTCCATCGCCTGGAAAATAGGCTGTAAATAGTCTGGACGTTCAATAAACTCTGTTAGCATATTTATATGGAAGGTTTTATGCCTTCCATCCACATCGACAATATAGTCGACATCAGAAATTTTCGAGACTATAGTGTATGGACCCTTCCAAGAAATGAGAAGTCTATTCTCTCTTGAGGGCAGTAAGACATATGCTTTGTCTCCAGGACAAAGTTGACGTAGGCGTCTTTTCTTATTAGCAAATCGCCTAGCTTTTTCTTTCGCAAATTCGGAAGATGAAGTTGCTAACCTGCACGATTCGATAATCTTTTCTCTAAGAGCTATAACATATTCATATGACGATTGTGTATCATCGTCAATATTATCGGAAGTTATCAAATCGCAGGGTTCATAGCAAATTTCTTCAAGCAAATTCCAGGCTTTTTCCAGGTTTTTCCAGGTCCAGCACGTGATTTTCAAGGATGGGAAACTCTAATATTTTTCTCATCTAATTTTCTCCGATATAATTATCACTTTGCTGACCAGCGATCCGGAGCATTACCGTCTCCCATTACCAAGGGTGTTTGCAGATTTCTTTAAAAAGAACTTTTTTTTTTTTAAATTCATAAAAGATTGAAAAACAGACATCTTTTCCAAGTTTTTAGTGAATTTGTTCAACATCAGCGCAATAAAATGTTAGTGACATGGATGGTAATGAATAAAATAAGCTTGATTGACGTATTGATTTAACGATTAACCACGTATATCAACATAAAAGGCTAATAAAATTGGAATAAAATGTTTTTAAAAAACTGTATTTTTCGCGTTTGTCTTTTTTGAATGTATTCTGCGTCTGTGGCATCTGACAATGAGCGTTTGTAAATGTTTGAGTAGTTAAGTACCTCTAGTTGGAGTCTGAGCTGCTTTTTTTATTAACTGGGGTTGAAGTTGTAGCTGTAGGCCTCTGCAAGAGTCTTTGTCAACGATCCACGTTGATAATCCTTGACTGTGTGGTATAACTTGAAGCAGGGTATCAGGCATAGAGGTACATTGCAATCTGGGCAGTACATGCAAGTCTGGCTTCTGTTCCCTGCAGCCTTACACACTTTACAGTCTGGTTTGTACTTTGCCCTTTCATATTTATCAATGAAGTGGTGCTCAGTAAGTCGTGTTGTTGTGACCTGTGGTTTTCAAGGTGTCACATTGCGTGGAAGAATAGCAGGTTCAATAAGAGTCATACTGACATCCTGATCTTCGCTTTCATCTTTTTTTGTAGAGTTGGCAGTGTTGTAGGTTATGTGCCCATTGACCAGGGCAGTTTCAACTAAGAAATAATATAAAAATAGGATCTGTGTGGGTAGGGGTAGCTTGCACCTAGCTGGCTGAAGTTTCCACACCTCCCATACTTTTGCTGTATTTTTCTGCAAGCACTGGCTTCTGAATTGTTCTGCCCTAAAGAATTTGTCTTTCTAACTGTCTTGTTTATATTATCATTGGAGTGAACAGTGGATATAAGGTTAAATCTTTTCGTATCATGCCAGGTGACTGTCGGCATGCCTTATCTTCTGTCGCACAAAACACAGGATGATTTGTCTTTTTCAATTTGAGTTGTTTTTTTCTTCAGTGCTACAGGAAAATGCTTCCTATTTTCCGCTACTGTTCCAAATGCACCAATCTGAATTTCAGGTCTTGAAATAAAGCTAAAGGCTGAATCAAAACTACCACAGAAGAGAATATGTCCCTTGTTGCGTATGAAATTTGAATTAAAACTATGGTGACTTTTCACTGAAAAAAAAAAAGAGTCCAAATAATCTCAGCTCTCAAGAGTTTTTTTCCTTGGTCACAAATGATGTCACATCTGTAGGTCTCCTAGTAGTGTTAGTTTTAATTTTAAAAAAAAAAGGGAACACAAATAACTTATGAGTAGGCCTAAGCTATATATATTTACCAATTCAAAATTCTAAACGCATACATAATACAGTCAAATAATATTTAACTAGAACAAAAGGTAAATATATATAGTAATTTGGGAGGGTAATACTTATGATAAGTGAAAATCTATTAAATATCTAACTGGAGACCTTTACACCCCCCCCCCCCCCCCCCCCCCCCCCCCCCCCCCCAATCTTTGGATTTTTGTTGGGTTTTTTTGTTTGTTTCTTTCCCCCCCCCCCCCCCCCCCCCCCTCCCCCCTCCCTCCCCCCCCCCCTCCCCCCCCTTCTCTCCCCCCCCCCCTCCCCCCCCCCCCCCCCCCCCCCCCCCCCCCCCCCCCCCCCCCCCCCCCCCCCCCCCCCCCCCCCCCCCCCCCCAGCCTACCCACAAAATTGCTGATTTTCATTTATCCTAATTACAGTGATTTGACAGATGTGATGCCACTTTCGTGTATCGGAGGTTATTCATGTTATCTGAAATTGAAAACATGTAGGCCTAGGCCTATCCTAATTAGCCTATAACCCTTCAGAGGTAGAACGGGATAAGTCTTTTCATCATAAATATAATAAAAAAGCATTCAAAATATATTTATTTCCAAAAACTGTGGTGAAATACAGACGCAAGTACAGTAGGTCTATCTATAAACTGGACTTATTTAAATAGGTTTTATAAATGAGATAAATGAATTTATTACTTACGACGAGTGCTAAAAATAAATCTGCGTTTACGTCGTTAACGCAAAGCGCCGAAAACTTCTGGAAATGGATTTAATGCGCAAAGGGAAGTAAAAATTGTACGGTAACTTTGCGCTAAGGGAAGTAAAAATTGTACGGTAACTTTACAATTTTTACTTCCCTTTGCACACTTCCATTTCCAAAAGTTTTCGGCGGTTTCGTTTTCGGCGTAAACGCAGATTTATTTTTAGACTCGTCGCGTCTGTTGTTGCGAAAAATACCATCAATAACAAAAAAATGGACACAAAGTAACGAACTTTCAATTTCGTATTATTTTTCAAGGTCCGATGCGGAAAATTCAAGGCTTTTAGCCATTTTTCCAGGCTTTTCAAGGCCTGGAATTTTTTTTTTCGTTTTCCAGGTTTTTCAAGGTTTTTCAAGGTCGCTACGAACCCTGAAATCGTGTAACAAGGACATTGGCCCGCGCGGTTGCGCGCCAAAGACAAGTTCGAAAGGAGAAAACCCTGTATGCTCGTTGGGAACCTCTCTATAGGCAAAGAGGACTGCAGGTAAAACCCTGTCCCAATCTTCAGGATGATCCTCCGTTATCTTGCCAAGTAAGTTCTTCAGTGTCCTGTTAAGACGTTCTACCAATCCATTGGACATTGGATGATAAATACTACTGAGAGACCTTTTAATGTCTAGCGTAGCCATTACCTGAGACATAACGTCCGAAATTAACTGAGTGCCGTGATCCGACAGTATTTCTCCGGGGAATCCCAGACGAGAAAATACGAGCCAAAGAGCATCAGCGATATCGACAGTTGATATGCTCTTCAGAGGAATAGCCTCTGGCCAACGCGTGCACATGTCCACGCAAGTGAGGATAAATTGGTATCCTCTGGCTGACTTAATTTTGAACGGACCAATGATGTCTATAGCCATTTTCTGAAACGGCCGAATCGGAATATCTGCAGCCTGAATAGGAGCAGCATGTCTCGGACCCCTAGACTTGACCTCTTGACAAATTTTGCAAGATCGGCAATAAATTCGGATGTCTTTATTCACGAATGGCCAAAAGAATGACGCAAGGACTCTAGTTTTAGTTCTGGAAAAACCCATGTGTCCCGCACACTGAGAATCGTGTGCATGCCGAAGAATTAAGGCTCTCATACACTTAGGCACAAGAATTTGCGAGTGCATAGACTTGTCCGAGTGTTGTACCATTCGTACCAATATACCATTCTTCATAGTGATATACGATTTGTGATTCGTATTTTGATTGGGATCCCCTTTCTTTGCAAGAAGGAAGTATTTCTTCAAAGAAGGATCCTCTTCTTGACGTTTAACAAACGAGTCATGGGAAATCACCAAGTGCTCGTCTTGGCTATCAACTTCATTACTATTATCAGATGAAGTTGGGGGATTAAGAGCTTGAGCTCTTGTCACCACTGCATTGACCGTTTGAATGTTTCTTTCTTCCCAACTAGAAATTTGTTGCGGGGTGCATTCCTTAACCCCATGAATACGACCGATTATAAGATCCGCAATAGGATTAGGAAGAAGACATGCATGGACATCTCCTGTGAAGAAAGGAGTGTCAATCCTAATAATAGCAGTAGGATAGCTTTCCATAGTACCACCAAATGTAACACATTTGATTGTTTTTCCAGTGGCACAGCAAGGATCTATCAGAGACTCCTTAACCCCGACGGTAGTACATCCCGAATCGAAAAGTACTGAGACTAGCCTATCATTTATTAGACCTTTATCTAAGATGAGAGATCCTCTCCCATCATGCGCAACTGTAGCAGGTAGAGCAGGTAGAGGGTGACCACAACTTAGCGTAGATACAGTTGATGAGTCAAACAATGTTAAGCATTGGGGGCATTCAGTTGCTCTCCCAAAATCGAAAGCACAACCAGTGATAGCCCTAGAGTTACCACTATCATTTACTGTATTACAGGCTCCATCAAACTCTTGTTGCGCAGAGTTTGCCTGTTGGTAAGGTCATTTCCCCTTTTTTTGACTATCATTTAAACCTAGGTCTACCTATTCGTAATTATCGAAAGTGTCTCAAATTATTACCACTAAAATTACGAGAACTACCATCTTGTCTCCACTGCATAGACGAAGAACCATCATGTGTTGGATTACTCCGCTTCTGAGTGTAATTTTGATTACTTCCCCTATTCCAATTTTGTTGAGCACCCTGAAATTTTTTTTCTGAAATTAGGGCCATATGGTGTTGCCGAAGCAGCTGGCAACCCTTCTTTCACTTTAGAATTGCTAACTGTAGCATGGGGATGTGCTGTGGCATACTGACAACAGTATTCCTCCATTTCTTTTAAGTTTTTAGGCTTACGCTCATGAAGGAATGCAAGAAAAGAATCATTAACAGATGACAAAACCTTATCTCGCAATAATAAGTCCATTAGACCTTCATATGTTTTCTCAATCTGAGACAACTCAACCCATCGTGTAAATGTACGACGTATCTTTGTAACAAAATCAGAGAAATCTACTCCATTTTCTGGCAACATTGTCCTAAAACGAAGACGATAGTCTTCTTGTTTTAATTGGTATTTTTTTAGCAATGCTGCCCTGACAACATCATAATTAGTCCTCTCATGTTCGTCTATTGTCATAAGAGTAGTCACTGTGTCACCTGTAAAAAATGGCATCAGTTGTTCAACATATTTTTCCTTTTTTATGTTATGCGTATCGCACAAAAATTGGAATCTATCTAGATAATCTGCTACGTCATCCTTTAAAGGATTGAAATGAGGCAATTTAATCCTACTAACAAACTCCTTTGTCGTACTCGAAGTTGTTTGCTGAGCACCCGTACTCGCCAATTTCAATTTCTCTAACTCCAAAATTGCGAGTTTTTCATCAAGTTCCATCTTCTGTTTTCTTTCCTCATGTTCCATTTTTCTAATTTCAGCCTCAGCAGCAGCTTGAAGTTTTTTTCCTCTGCAGCAGCTTGAGCTTGAATTTTTTTGTCTTCCATTTCCATCTGGAATTTTCTTTCATCAGCTGCAGCTTCTGCTTTCCTCTCCTCAGCAGCAGCTTGAGCTTTTCTCTCCTCAGCCTCTCTTTGATACCTTCTTTCTTCAAGTTCTAATCTTCTATTCTCAGCTTCTAGCTTCTTTAGTTCAGCTTCTGCTTCAATTTAATTTCCTCTTTTTGTTTCTTTTCTTCTGACTTTAATGCAATGGCGAATTGAGCAGATGAATATTCTTCCAATTCTTTACCAGACTTACCAAGGGTCAACCCTTGCTGGATGAAGAAATCCAATGTAGACATTCTGTCTAATGAGATCAGAAACCTGAAAAAAAATTAAATAAATTACCTTATCCCACTTCAATGGGAGACAAGTCTGAAATGCTAGACTTGTATACTCACTTCACTTTATTTTACTGTCTTAGTCTTAGACAAAGACTTTGTATGTTCCTCTTGTTTATAATGTACCCAAAAAATCACTTGAGTACCTGTGGGAAAAAAAAATTCCCTTATATCCCACTCACTATGGGCACAAGTCTTTTTTATAAAGAACTTGAATATGTATTTACCTTGTCTCAATCTTTGTAGATAACAAGTCTTTTATCAAAGAACTTGTATAAATATCTTATATATATTATTTAACAAACTCTATATGAAGAGTCTACCTTATCAATAATATCAAAACATGACCAAGTATGTGTATGTAGACTGTGCATGACAGTAATGTAGTACAACCAAAAAAAAAAAATACAAAGACAAAAATACAAAACAATACAAATGGCAACACTGTTTTAACCAAAAATGTGTAGAGAAATACACAAGAAAGGAGAGACCTACAGAATACAAACAAAACAAATCGACAATCAAAACTGAAAAAACAGACAAAATATTACAAAAACAACGTTAAGTACAATTACATCACAGCTAACATCAATAGCGACCAATTGTCACTAGCAAATTTCCAAATTAAGAAAATTTGCACCTACAGACCGCTTACAGTAAGCCTCGATCAAGTGGCATATTTACCGTAAGACCCACCAACCGAAAAACCCGCAGAAAAAATACACCAAAAACAGTAGAAGTGACATAAACATATAGCAATCAATTTCAATGTGTTGCAGAACAAGTTCAGTCACAGCTGAAACTAAAAATAAATTTCTTGCTCCTTGCGAACACAGAAACGAAATGTCAAACGCGCACTGAACGTCAAATCCACTGTAACATAAAGTATTCACGAACCAAAGTTACTATGACCTTCTCAAATTAGGGCTTGCACATTGAATGTTTACAATTTCACGTACTGTTTACAGACACTTGACCTCCAACAATGTAGCTTGAATGCTCTGACCTAGAAAAGTCTGTTGTTGAATGAAACGTGTCACAACCCGCAGTACTGTTTACAATAGGAACCCGCCTTCTATGCAGTTATGGTCCACGTAGCAAATGCCTAGTAGTTCACTTCAGTACTTGTCTTGTTATGCTTTATGTAGCATTATAATATAAATGCTCGTACTGTTTATTTGTGTCAACCGTTGATGACCTATATCTGTCCTGTTGTAGCCAAAACTTGCAAGTGTAGAATTAGCGTTGTGTGTTACGGCTGTCCCGTGTGTAGCTTAGACCCACAGATCAGAAGTGTAATGTGTACTTGTCCTTCTTGTAACTTTCTCGACAAAACTGGAGACATCATACATGTAACAGCCAACCAGGAATGTAAATTTCTGGATCCATAAATGTCAACAATAATGTCAAATGCTCGCTCTGTTCTTTTTAAACCCACAGATCTGGTCCATCCGAAATGTAAGTTTCTAGGCCACATTGGCGACAAGAAATGTATCATAAGAGCCCACGTAACTGGTCCACCAGAAATGTAACTGTCTTTTTTCTCTTGTTGAGGTGATCACTGGCCCAAGACAGTATACATGTTGTTAGATGTGTAGTGCGAGCGTATGATGAATTGAGTGTGGGTGCGTATGAAGACGCGAATGTGTTTAGGCTCGTATAGATGTAGATCCTGCAACCCATACTCTCACATGCAGTAATCAAGGATGCTTTGACACTGCAGGCATGTTTCAAGACATTTATTGACGGGAACACACATAATATCAACAGGAACAGTCAGTGTAACAAGGTCATGCTGACCTGACATCGATAGGTATACTTTTGGCATTCAAAAAGGTAAACATCAGAATAGACGTGCATGGTCAATAGCAAAGTTCTTCAGTAATGACAGTTCGTAGCGTCGCCCTTGGCGTCTCTGACTAAACGCGTCAGATGCCTTAGTTACCTTGACACACAGGTGCAACTTGGCACTCCCTGCCAATTGCACATATCAGGCTGTAGTATAATAGCCGGAAGCACAGGCCTCGTCCTAACGTCGGCCGTGTACTTCTGTTAAATAGGTTATCATCAACCCTGCAGTAATACTTATTGTAGGTAGAAGTTCCGCCAATCTGCGGCTCCCACAATATATCTTCGTCACTGGATTTCTGGACAATATAAGACTAACAGTCTTGGATGGCTACCTCGAGCACAAATATATATAAGTTCTGAAATGGCGGATCAGTGAGCTGCTGTTCACCCTAGGTAATCCTTTACATGTTCTGCCACCGAAAAGCGTAATAATGCATAAAGGTCGGTATTACCTGGTAAATGAATCCTCAGAACTACACAAGGAATTCTGTCGTCATCCCGACGCACAGAGATTCACTGGGGGAAAACTGCCATAGCAGTTACTTCGAAGATTCTCCCCGAAAAACAATGGACTCTTGGTCCCTTCAGAAAAAACAGGACCTCCCGGCTTCCCGGAAGTATATCTCACCCCCGCTTAAAAAACCTTCCCATAGGCCTACGCCCGAACTGACAACCTCTGACCCTAAAGGTCAAACACAATGAATGAATAAACAAGGGAAGACAACCCCTAATCAACCTGACATCGCAGGTAAAGACACAATTATACTTATGATACAAACATAAGCAAATAACTTGACAGATGACTCCGTCGAAAATGACAGCAACAACATGTGCATACATATCGGCATGCGGTGGCAAGGAAGCAAACCCGTAAAAACTTGTTGAAATCAGATGTGTCGGGCCGAAAGACACAGATATCACAGCCTAGCTGTAAACTACAACACAACGTACTTACCACTCAAAACTAACGGCCAGTATTGTAAAGAGAGAGATATGGCTGAGAGCAAATGCAAACAATACCAACGTAATTGTTGTACTTCAGACTCTGATTAATATAAGTTAAAGTATATTGTTACATCAACTAATACATTACTGCAGTTGTTGTGTAGTTGGCCCCCGTTATTTCCTACTTTGTTTCAAAGAACAAACCAGTATGTGAATTAATTCAGATATGAAATAAATGAATTTCTCATGCAGAATTCCTTTTTTTTTTTTTTTTTTAACTGAGACAAATTTGTGGTAATATCTTCAGGTTTTACTATCACACTCCGTGGCCATAGCAACATGGGTATATGGAATCTTGTGTTTTATCTGCAGCATTGTTTGTATTTTACTGCCAATAGAAACACGAGGAAGGGCCATGCCAGTAAGTCAATTTTCTGTAATTGTATTTATCATTTCTCTCACATCTGTATCTTTTTTATTTTAATTGATGAAAAAAAAAAAAAAATCCCATTCATTCTCTGCTAGGTTATAATTAGGATATGTATTGTCTCTGTGTTCATATAATGTATTCAAACGCTGATATGCAAACATGGCATCATATCTCCTGTCCAGTTATTGTAGAGAGTAAATTCTTCTTCTTCTTTGATCCTTAGCCACCAACCGTCAAAGCAGTCAGTGGCCATTATGCCTGGTGGCGTCTTGTAGGGCAACAACAAATTGATTCCACTTTGCTCGGTCGGCGGCCATCCTTCGTACAGTGCCCCAACTCTGGTTCATTCTTTGCATCTCAGCCTCCACAGTCCTCTGCCAAGTTGTTTTTGGTCAGCCTCTCTTTCGTTTTCCTTCAGGGGTCCATAGCATAGCTGTTCTTGTGATAGCATCGGGGTCTCTTCTGAGGACATGGACAACCCAGCTCCAGCGTCTGCCAGCTATGATGGTGTGCATGTCTTCTTGCTTGCTCCGAGTAAGCAGATCTTGGTTGGTGATGATATTCGGCCAAAAGATTCGGAGAAATTTTCTTAGACATGTTGTGTGAAAAGAGGACAATTTCGACATTTCCTTCTCTGTAACTCTCCAGCTCTCCGCGCCATAGAGAAGCACAGAAAGCCCACAGCTCTGATATAATCCTAATTTTGTGCTTGTGCTGTACTGAGAGGACTTCCAGATGTTGTTTAGACTAAAAAAGGCTGTTCTTGCTTTGTTCATTCTGTTGTTGATGTCTTTGCTTGCTCCGCTGTCTGGTGTTACAATGCATCCTAGGTATTTGAAGGCATCTGTCTGTTCCAGTTGCTGATTCCTTACTGATATGGGCTCAGGGTTGCTCACATTGAGCGTCATGACCTCTGTCTTCTTTAGGTTGATGTTCAAGCCCACCTGCTGGCTATACTTATTAAGTCTATCCGTTTTTTCCTGGATGTGTTGATGTGAATGTGCTAGCAGTGCAATGTCATCTGCATATTCCAGATCTTCCAATGTAGAAAATAAAGTCCATCTTATTCCTCTTGGAGGAGAGTAAATTAAAATGTCCAAATTGTTGTGTTCTGCATAAACTTTTACACAAGATTGTCTTCACTGTCTCCCCAGATGTTTTCATTTATATACTGACATATTAGCTTGCATGCTTTTATAGACATAATCAAAGATGTATATATTTTTTTTCTCAGTGAAGGAGAATGTCCATTATTTGTTTTCTTCTGAGCTATTAAGCAATATTGTTTCTACTTTAGTATAGACTGTTCCTTTGCATTGCTAGTCTATATCCTTTCTGCCCTATATTCTAGGCTTTTAGTCATTTGTGGTTTGAGTTCTTGTCTTATTCTTAAAATGTACTATAATTATAACTATATATAAACTAATAAATCTGAGTTCTTCAGTGTTGTTGTTTAAGTAGGGCTGCTGTCTAAAACGTGTTGAATTGAGGTCATGAGCTCCAGTTTCTCCAGCTTGGCAGGCATTTAAACCATCATCACATTTGGTCCCAAGATAGAAGGAAGAAGTGTGTGGCACACTGAAAATTCCCTGCCATTCAGGGGGCTCTACAAATATACTGTGCTCTGGTTCTGGACACTCCCAAGGAATCTTCACTTCCTACACACAGCCACTTCTCAGCTACCCCTGCCTATCATGGGGTCCATAATGAGATTCTCCTGCATGCAGGCAACCAGGTAAAGGCCAGAGTTATGTTTGGGCCTCAAGTGACTCTCCAAGCTTAGTGTGCAATGCTGGGTTCTCGACATGTTTCACCACAGGGAAAATCCCTGGAAGTGTGTGGATAATTTCAAGAGTCAATGAGGGTGTAATTAGCCTCACAGACAGAGGTTCACTTCCACATTTGAATACTGGAGCATTGTGCCTAGCCGGTGGTCATGTAAGGATGACTCCAGATATCCCTTCATGCATTCCTTCAGTGATAGAAGATACATACATGATAGAAGATTGTACTAATACTCTGAATATCTCAGCTATAAATCATCATCATCATCACCATCATTGTCCTTCAGCTTCCCAGGAGCATAGGCCTTCAACAACTTGTGCCAAGTCCTTCCGTCCCATGCCACCAGCTCCAGGTCTTTCCTTGTCTTCCTTCTCCCATTCACATCTGTCATTAGTTCTCTTCTTCGTATGTTTTTCAGTTTGAATTCCAGAATAAGGACTGCCTTGTAATGCTATCAATTGAAGTTTCTTCAGTGTGCTTAGCTATCAATAGTAACACTAATATATGCCATATTTAGTGTATGGGGAAATGTGTCTTGTTTCTCTTATCACCAAGCTGTGATGGTATATCAGAGTTTGACTAAAGCTATTTTCACATTTTTGCTGTAGATTATTTGTGATGTATCAGATTTTAAATATATATATTTTTTTGTTTTGCTGTGATACATGTGTGATGTATAAGATTTTCTATTTATCTTTTTGCTAGAGATTATTTCTGATAATATGTATGTTCTTCGAGCTAATCTCAATCATCATTCCTTTTCATTCCATATAGGACAATCTTCGTGTTTAGCGTCCCATTTGCTCATCTTAAATTTTCCACTGAAGGCTTCTTTTATCTGGTCTTGCATTACACTGATCAAAATGTGTACGGTCATTGCCAGAGAGTTACAGCTTGCCAGTTGCTGCATTAAGCCAAGTTGTTTGTCCTTTCTTTCTGCTCTTAGATATGGCATTTTGTTTTCCAGATTTTTTTAAAGTGGTGGTATGTCATTGTTGTGTATGGAATATGAACTTGTTTGATTCTGCTGTGATTCCATCCAGCCCTGCAACCTTTCCATTGTTTAACAATTTTAGTGCTTGTGAAATTTCTAGCTTAATGGGTAGTTCTGTGTTTACATTTAGATATTCTTTTTGCTGGCTCTGTGAAAGTCTGCTGTATCGATTTCTTTGTGTTTGAAATTTCTTTAAAACATTCTGCCCATCTACACTTTCTTCTTCCTTTGTCTTTTCAGTGCTACTAATATTATGAGGTTGTGCATAGGACTGGAAATTCTCATCATGTAAAACAAATTGTCACAGAAACCTCTGCTGTAAGAGCATTGAATGCCTGGTGCAGGCTTCTTCCTAGGGGACCAGCTGCACTGCTGGCCATGCTGTGTAAGGATTGCAAAGGAAAATGACATCTCTCTACCCATCTTGATTGTTGTTTCTCTTCATTGCAGATGTTTTGTCCTGTCATGTCTTTTAGTGACCTAAATGTTTTATACATCAAGGAGCTGTATGATATTGAAAGATCAGATTTGAATGACCAGGACAGTGGTGAAGGACCTCCAATACTCATGGCAGAAGTAGAGGATGCCATGCACCACATGAAGAAAGGTAAAGCGCCTGGACCAAATAATGCAACAGTAAAGGAAATGGAAGCTTTGGGAGAATTTGGAGTAGAAGTGATAACAAAACTCTTAAATGACATCTACAGTGGAATGTGAAGAACAGCGCACCATTAGTCTTTTGAGTCATGTGACAAAAATATTATTACAAATTATCATAAGAAGAGTGAGAAATAAAATTAAACCAGAAATCAGTGATGAACAATGTGGATTTGTAGAAGCTAAAGGCACAGACAACGTTATATATATTGTAAGAGTGCAATGACGTTGATTCTCATTAACATTAACACAAGAACATTAATAGAAAGAGCCATAGAGGTGATGACAGATCTGTACTTGTCATTTATAGATTACACTAATGCATTTGACCAAGTGAAATATTAGGAGATTATTAAAATGTTGGAAAGCATCAAAATTGATAGTAAAGACTTGAGGATAATAAAGAACGTGTACTGGCAACAAACAGCAGCTGTAAGAATTAGCAGCCAAATAGGAACGTTTCAGCAAGTAAAAATGGGTGTCAAGCAGGGATGTGTGCTGTCACCGGATCTGTTCAATCTGTAATGAGATCTCTAAAGGACATGTCAGGAATATCAGTTGGTGGACATAATATAAACAACTTGAGATACAATGATGATACACTCTTGATAGCAAAAAGTGACAAGGAGCTGCAGGAAATGGTTGATACAATAGTGATCATCATCATCTCATCTCAACTCATAACCTGTCATGGGTCATAGGGGTGCCATGGTGGAAGCATCAGCAGACAGGGTCCTCCACTGCTCTCTATTCTCAGCAATGCATACAAGTATGGAAAAAACGTGCTCTGCCCATTCTTTGATGTTATCAGCCCAGGATTTTCTTTGCCTTCCTCTTCTCCGTTTACCTTCGACTGTTCCCTGAAGGATCGTTTTCAAATGGGAGTCATGACGAGTTACATGCCCAAACCAGGCAAACTTTCGACGTTTCACTACTGACAAAAGTGGTTCTTGGTGGCCTGCATATGTGTTTTTTTTTTCTCTCTAACATAGACATTTGTTTTGTGCTCTTTATACAAGTAGCAAATGCACAAAATTCTTCTATAACATTTATACTTGAAAGCCTGAATCCTTCGCTCCGTATCTGCAGTGAGTGTCCAGCCCTCACACCCATACAAGAGAATAGATAATACAAGTTATTTGTATAATTTGATCTTCACAGGAAAACTTATGTTACTTTTCCAGATCACATTCAGCCTTGTTATGGCAGTTGAGGCCATCTCAAGTCTTTTCTTGATTTCTTTACTTGATCTTCCATCACTACATATAGTGGACCCCAGATATTTAAAGGTGTTCACTTCTTCTAAAGTTTGCCCATTTAACATATTGTTGGTTGGAACGTGTTTCTTATGGCTATTCAGCAATATCTTGCTTTTTTCTTTATTAATTTCCAATAGTGATAGAAAGTGAAAATAACAGCCTTAGCCTTAATAGCAAAAAGACAGAAGTAATGGTCGTCTCAAAGAAAAGAGCTTCCCCATAATGCACTATGAAAGTAAATGGAACATTTTTAAAACAGGTCAGGAAATTCAAATACCTGGGCACATTAATAACAACGGATGGAAGATGCATCTCAGAAGTGAAGAGCAGAATAGCTCAGGTAAAAACAGCATTCTATAAAATGAGGATTTTATGCGACAATTCTTTTGTCATTGGAAGTAAGAAAGAGAGTTCTTCAGTGTTATATAGAACCAATCCTGACATTAGTAAACAAGTAGGGAAGGCACTAGAGGCCACAGAGATGTGGTTTTACAGAAGAATGTTAAAAATTCCATAGACAGCCAAAAAGAGTAATGAGGATGTCCTGAAAGAGGCCAATGCACAAAGGAAGCTTATTGCAAAAGTTAGAAAGAAGCAATCTACTTTTTTGGGCATGTTATGAGAAGAGTAAAGCTGGAATATATCATAACAACAGGTAAGATTGAAGGAAGAAGAGATAAGGGAAGAAAAAGAGAGCAAATACTGGACAGTTTGACATTGTGGCACAGAAAGAAGTCAGCAGCAGAATAACTTGGCCAAATGTTGCCAGAGTGAGATACAAAATATACATATGCTACTATTGCAAATAGTATGGTAGATATAAACTATCCGATCAGCCTCGCAGTCAAGTCTGACCATCACTCAGCATAATAAGCGACGAGGCGAACTACAGTATAACATTCTCATATAAATATCAAACACAATGCGAGAATGACAATAACAGCCAATACAGCTGATAACTCCGTAGAGCAAAATAGTTCTGAACCAGAACAAATACACCAGGACTAAATTAACAATGGCAACTACTCACTGTCTCGCCATAGGCCGAAAAATATGGTATCACAACCAGCTTTCCGCAACACGGCTACTAAGACTCCCATAACCTATGTAGGCATGGTACTTCAACAAGAAGAAATGTTTTGTGTTTTACATATGGTCCTAGTGATGTTATATAAAGTATCTTCAAGTCTTACGTTTCGTAGCTTTCTCTGTCTGATTTTCAATTTTATTTAACTTGCCAGGTACTCTTTTTCTTTTTCACCTCTCAGTATGGTCAATGCGGTTGTTCTTTTTTTGTTTCCTGTTTTAAGTAGTTGAATTTTTGACATTTTATACTTTCAATTATGTGGTTCTATGTGCTTCTTCGAGCCATTCTTCATGTTTCTTTGTTTTTTTTTTTTCGTCAACAAATATGCTCTGAAGTGTTAAGTGCCAGTGGTGATTCATGGTGTCCTTCATGAGGTTCTCAGTGTTTGACATAAATTTCTCAGTTTCAATTTGAAACTAACCATGGTGTCTTTACTAGGATTTGTGTGTTGTATTTGTTCTTTCTGATGTATCTCTTACAGCTTTAACTTTTGTCTGTTTAAGGCTGGAGATGTAGAGATGTAACGTTCTATTCGCTCCAGATGTATAACTGCCCGTTTGTGTTTGTGTGTTGTAAAGATGGCAGAGTTGGCGTGTCACAATGATGCGGTGTAATCTAGGTCACCGGCATGAGGTGCCGCCAGGGTATAGTAGAGACACTCATAGTGTCAGCATACGTGTAGATGCAGACGTGTAGTACTTGTATAAGACTGTGGTTGATCGTGTAGGTGAGTGAATAGTAGTGCTGACAACACGAAGGCCGTATAGGCTCTTGGACGACTTCACATAGACTCACACAACCACAAGTAGAAGTCAGTGAAGTAGGGAATGCTGCTGACGTTTACAATATTTATTCATGACGTACGATAATATGATGACAGACAAAACAGTCAATAGTACAAGATCATGGACATTATATGTGTAGTTATGAAGGTTAACATCAGGCATCACAGATCCCGAACAGCTTAGACATGTAACAATGTCTTGACCAATAATTACTGTTCATGCAATAGCTCTAATCCCTGACTGAGCCCCATCAGGTAAGCCCTAGCAATTATATTGCCTAGTACGGGCGATATCAGTTATTTAACAAAGTCAATGCTATTGTCCTACAACTAGCAAAAGACTTCATTCTGGCCTCACATGCCAGGTACTTCATTCTGGTGAAGAAGATTGGCCGTAAACATGGACCAATATAATGACGATGAAATCAGGCCGCAGGTCTCGATAATCAGGTGACTCTCAGTTTACTTAAACTTCTGAGAATAAATATATTTCTGCCAAACAATATTCCGCCTGCATTGCGGATCCATTAAGTTGATTCTTTGGCTTATATGTATAACAGGTCAACTTAGACCTGGTCTTTCAAATATGTAGCCATACTGGGGTACAGTATTTTAACTCCTCGTGAGCTTCGCTCACTATGTCACCATCAGCGATAAATTGTACCTTTAAGATCTAATCGAGACGAAAAAGATCGAATAATGTTTCAGTTACCTTCTCATAGAATCCTTACACTCTAAGGTAACACAACACAGCCAATACTGGCATAAAGAATCACTCAGGGAAGGAAGAATGACAAAACAGTCATTCCCAGAATTTCCAAATCCCTATCGAAACTTGGCAGAGAGAAATCTACGGATCGGTATATCCGTTCTAAGCCTTAGGTACACTCTGCTTGAATCATCAGTCTCTCGGTCTTTGCGCCAAGACCTGCGCATGCCCAAAGAGCATAGACCAGATTGAGGCTAAACCAGACCAGGCGTTTCCGCCCAAACGGGTGGTAAAGATACTCCGTATATGGTCCTATAAATAGACTTAAGACATGTCAACTATAAGACATTGCCTGAGACAGGACAACATAAGACAGGGGCAGATAATCACCAGTCAAACCTGTCACAGAAAGATAATAAACATTTATCTCTCTTTGATCACATTAAACCAAACATAAATTAGGTTGGTGTTTTTTTCACCGTCAAAAATGACAGCAACAATCCTCTAGGTCAGGGGTCGGCAACCAGTTGATCCTGATCTACAGGTAGATCACAGTGGATTATTTGGTAGATCTTTAGGCGACTGCGGGAGGACTTTTTAAACGGGAAATTTCATACTAGACCTGTCCCACCGACATTTACAATCAGGGTGTGCCCTGTCTCATAGGTACTTTTCCTGCATTCCCAGTGAAAACTCACGAGCTGGCTACCACAATATATTCGTGAACTATATGAGATATGAGTGCTCTCTTTTCTTTGTAAGGTTCATCCCCCCTGCTTAAAATTGTGTATATATATATATATATATATATATATATATATATATATATATATATATATATATATATATATATATATATATATATATATATATATATATATATATAGAGAGAGAGAGAGAGAGAGAGAGAGAGAGAGAGAGAGAGAGTAGATCTTAAGAGGGCTCAGTATTACTAAAGTAGATCCCAAAAGCTTCTGGGTTGCCGACCCCTGCTGTAGGCAGGTTTTTTTATTTTCTGTATTTTGGTAAAACAACTGGTGTGGTTTTTTTTTTTTTGCTCATCTGAAGAGCTTTAAATGACCTTGTGTGTGTACATTATTGTATGTTAAGATTGCTTCTCTATTAGTTAATTACTGTCACAAAAGCAGACCAGCAATTCTCCATTTTCATTTGTTTCCTGCACCATTCTTCATCAACTGGGCTCGTGTTATTGACTCCCTTTGCTGTAGATTGATTGTGATATTATAGAATTTAACCACTGTTTTTTTCTTCATATTGTTATTGTTGAACAGAATCGACATCATTGCACTCCAGGCAAACCTGTAGGTGCTTAGTCTCCCTCAGTATTTGTTGAAGAGTGTGAGTGCTAACTGTTCCTGTAGCTCGCTGGTTGTATAGATGACGGATGCATCCTCTCTGCTAGCCTTAGGTTGGATGCCTTGATGATTCCATCTATTTGCAGTGTCATTCTCTAACAGGCGATCATCCATTGTTCATCAGTGCTTTCTTGGCATTGGAAATATCATTGTCTTCATTTTCCTTTTTGAACCCTATGAAGCCACCACTGCGGGCTGGCCAGTTGCATAAAGCCTGCATATGCTCCTGCACCAGTGGTTTCTGTAGCAAGTTGTTTTACATAAGATTGTCATCCCCATATTAGTCACCTTGTATGATATGCCTGAGGGACCAGTGGTCTTATTCTTTCTTTGTCTCATAAGAGTTCACCGGGAGAGTTGGGAAATATAAAAACAATGAAATGAGGAGAAACATAACCAACGGGAAGTCATATGACAAGTTAAGGGTGCGTTTCTCAGGTCTCAAACAGTGGTGTGGGTGTTTGTGGTTGTACCACTATGAGTATTTATCATCATTATCACCACCCTTTAGCTCCCCAAGGAGCACAGGCCTTCAACAAACTTATGCCAAGTCTTCCTGTCCAATGCCATCAGCTGAAGATCTTTCCATGTTCTCTTCTCTATGTGTTTCTTGGTCTTCCTCTACCTCCTCCTACCCTGTGGATTCCCAAACAAGTACTGCCTGTTAAAACTATCAACAGGTTTGCATTATTTGTGTGTGTCCTATCCATCTCCAATGTCGTCTTCTCATGTATTGTTCCACTGGCACTAGTCTGGTTCTTGTCATCAGTTCCACAATAGTGATCTTGTAGTACTACGTCAATCCTTCTATTTTACGTAAGCACCCACTTATGAAATTCTCTTGCTGTTTTAGTTTTAGTTATTGTTTTTTACTCTCTGTTTTAGAAATATTTATGTTAGCAGTGAAAATCTTGGCGTATTGAAATTCTTATTTTCATGTGTTTTACAACCATCCCCAGCAATCCCTGAACATTGAATCAAATCATGATATAGAGTTGAGTGAGAGCACATCCCAATATCAAGAGTCTGACTTAAGTGATCATGATACAAGAATCTCTACAGTTTCTGGGACAAATGACAGAGTGATAACAAAATTAAGTGAATGATAAAAGGACAAGTGGGCAAAAATGTAATGAGAGAAAGAGAGAGAAAGGTTTTAATAAAAATATTTTATTAAAAAGAAGAATAGTGAGATATGTCTTTGATGCCATTCAAACGAGTCTCCCACTTTGTTAAGGTTAACTCTTTGCTTTCGTAATTGTTTTCTACCCTGTGCAGTAATTATTTTTTGAAGAATTCTAAATGGGAAGTGTACTATCTGTTAGTGTAAAGTTTATGTACAATTTTCTATGAACATGTACATATTATATATCAAACTGTATGGAAATAGATAAAGAATTATAATATATAGTGCCTTGAGTAGTATTGATACAAGTATGTTTGGTATACTTATGACATGTTGCATGTAAATTTTAAAAAAACCCTCAAAATTTCACAGTATAATATTAGCTTACCAAAGACAACTTACTGTTGCAGGCAATCAAACTACCTTTTTAGTCTTCAAACATCAAAGTAATACATTTACAAAGTAATAAAACACTGATTATGGCCACATGTAGTACATTTAGTGTTATTCACACCAATTTTTACTCTGGTCCCTTAGAAGAATAAAATAAATTATGCAATATTGTACTTTTCAAAGAAAGAAGAATAACAGCACATTAAAAACTTTTTACACTAGTTTAATGTTTTAATAGTATCCCTAGCTTCATCTTCTACCTAGGACTAGTTCTGTTGCTTTTCGATCGACCAGAATAGGACCATGCCCAATCACCAGCTAAATCTAATGTTTTCAGCCTTTCTGCACTGATTCCGTTATTTGACAACAAACTGTGACTACCAAACAATTATCGTCAATGTCAGCAATGTTTATAAGTAGTTTGACACAATTATTCACTTAGGAGGCTTAGAAATTGTAAATATAAAGCTTGACATATTTCTGTAGCAGTAACAACGAAAAACGTGAAATGGCACACAAATTGTAATAATAACATCAAAACATGCACAAGTGCTGCTTAATTATACTAAAATTAGTTGTTTAAATAGTAGCATTAGTCATTTTACGCATTTTAAAATGTGAACTGCATTAAATGGCTGATTTTTAAAATGTATTCGTGATAACATAAAAACCGCCCTGACCATTGTTTTGGCATGCACGTCAAATCTGACCAACGCTCAGAGCGTTAAGAGTTAAGATTATAGTTTGAATTCTGTTTTAAGACTATTGAACACTCTTCCCACTGTTCTTCATTTTAACCCATTTTAATTTACAAAACAAGCAATATTGAATAGAAATAAAAATGAGATTAACTCTTAGTATACGAGCTGCCTTTCATGACTACCATTACAGATTTTGCAATAAATAATTTATTTTTAAAGATAACATAAGTTTATATATCAAAATGTGAAGAAATGAAACCCCTATATCATGCACGTAACTAAATTGTTCAGTGGTTTTAAACATGCATTCAGCTATAAATTTTTGCTTATGACGGGGATCGATCATCTGCCTCTCTAGAAGGCCGCTCGTATACTAAGAGTTAAATGTGTTTTTATAAATGTACTGTAAAAGCACAGACTGTACATATAAAGTGTAGCTAAAATGCCTTAATCCAATTGTCTTTCTAACTGCCTTAGAAGTTCCATACTTTATGTGCGACCTTAGAATAGAGACATGCTAATTAAAAGAAATCTTATTCAGAATGTTATGCCTCGGCTTCCAGGATTTAATTATCTTAAATTTGGCAGACAATTATTTCTTAATAAGTATTGTAATACTTTTGGTTTTAAAAAAAAATTGCACATTGGAATTATGCATCTGGAAGAAAAAAATGTACAAACTGTAATTATTGCACAAAAACATTGTACAATGTTTTTATGTTTGTTGGGGCGGGGGAGAGATTGTAATTTCTTTTTATTTGTAATAACATAAAGATGCCATGTACTCAACTTTGCAGTGTACTGCATATTTATCACACGCGTATATGTTCGTGAAAAAAAAGTATGCATACATGCTTTTAGCATTATCTGTTATCATTGCTGGAAAAGTAAACAATATATATATGTATATATACTTTAAGTAAATGTTTTAATATTTAACATTGCCAGTTGTGAATGCATAATACTAATACTCATAAAGAACACAAAATACATTGTCTTTTTGTTTGTCTACTTAGTATATGCAACCTGCATCCTGTGTCCCTGTTGATACAAAGACATCATGTGTCCCTGTTGATACAAACACATCCTGTGTCCCTGTTGATACAAAGACATCATGTGTCCCTGTTGATACAAAGACATCCTGTGTCCCTGTTGATACAAAGACATCCTGTGTCCCTGTTGATACAAAGACATCCTGTGTCCCTGTTGATACAAAGACATCCTGTGTCCCTGTTGATACAAAGACATCCTGTGTCCCTGTTGATACAAAGACATCCTGTGTCCCTGTTGATACAAAGACATCATGTGTCCCTGTTGATACAAAGACATCCTGTGTCCCTGTTGATACAAAGAAAGAATAGGACTACTACTCCCTTAGGTCTGTTATACAAGGCAACAAAAAATGAATCTGTGCATGAGGCTGGCAACTTCATCATGTACAACAAAATGATGCAGTAAAAAAAAACCAGTGGCGGTTCCCTTGCTCCATAAGGAGCAAAACAAGAAAAAAATTATATCATTTTCCTTTGTAGGAGCCGTAGTTAGCGCACTGGCTTCCTAGCTCGGTGGTCCATGGTTGAATTCCCAGTTGAAGTGGGATTTTTTTAGACCGCAAACGGCTCCGGGGTCGACCAGCCTCACGAACTGGGTACTAGAGCAACTCTGGGAAGGTTTAAGGCGGCCGACGTGATGCTGACCACATCACCCCTAGTGTGCCGATGGTCGAGAAAATATGGGCCTAACACCATATTCCCAATATGCCTCAATGGGCGTGTAACGGGATGTTTGACCTTTTCTTTGTGCTACTTATAGGACACGGAGCCACAACTGTAGCTGGTCCAGCAGGAAGCCTGTGCCACACATTCCCATGTTCTTGAAGCAATGGTTTTTTTGTGGCAATTTGTTTTATGTGACGAGGTTACTAGCCACCATGCACAACCTCATATTAGTCACTTTGTTATGACCTGCCAGAGGGTGCCAGTAGTCCTTTTATTTCTTTGTCTCCTCAGACACTCCCTGGGAATTACACAGGGCAAGTGATAATGATATGCAGCTGTAATCAGATTGTAGTATTTCTTGGTTTCTTAAAAGTTCATGCCGGCCTGGTCCAATGTTGTCTCAATTCCAGAGACTTTTTACAAGTCTTATCTGACTCACTCTATAATAATCACATTGTGTACTAAATTAGCGTAGTGGCTTTAAAGCAAGTATGATCTGTGAATTGATCTTAATTGATTAATCGAATTTCTTTAATCAAAGATTAATTGATCAATTTAGAACAATTTTTTAAAAAGCGCAATATCTGCAAAGCGCAATAAAGCGATATATACCTGTATTACTATCAGGTAGCAACCTACTGTGATGGAGTGTATGTAGGTAGATACAAATGCACCCTCACCTGCATATGACCAGCAACTTTCTTTAGATAATTACTGCAAGATGTCACTGACTGTATGACACATCCTAATTTCAGAGATGCTAAAATACTGAGAGGAAAAAAAATGTCTATCTTAGAATCGAGTAAAGACAGACTATATTTCCCAGCACAGCATGCATGTTTACTAAGTCTCATGTAGGATTGTTTCTGTCATGCTGTACAACAACACAGGTACATAAAGACAGTAGTAGTCCCCTTCAGTCATAACTGACTCTGGGAATGCACACCTGAGGTGACAGCCCTCGGCTGCTTTTATTTGTCCTGGTGTTCCTTTCGGCGTGTTCTTTTCTCTTCTGCTTGTTGTGAGTTTCTTTTTGCCAAATCTGAGGTGGTGCTGTATGGAGCATCGGCAGCTTCATCCTCCCAGGTTGCTGGATTTGTAACAATTCTCCAGACTTAAAGGTCTTTTAAATTTGGACATGCGCCCTAATATAATCGGCTAGGTTGAACGGGACGCGCCTCGCCAAAACTGTATTTTTTTTAAAAAAAGTCCAATGCCTTCATGTCACGCTGTGATAGGAAAGGGAAAGAACTGAGATATGACTAAGTAAGAATAATTTATGAGTAGTAAGACTTAGCTCTGACGTCACCGGAGCACGAGAAATAAGTGGGCTGAGGGAAGAGCAGAGATCACTCTTCAATGGTCGTCAGCTGAGAGCGGGTTAGAAATTAGACTAACCGTAATGACCATCTACCATGTTATGAACAGCTGAAGTGCCATGTTACTTATGGTACTGCTGCAGTGTGCAGAGAAGAGAAGAAGACTGATGCAAGATATTTCCAGAACAAATAGTTTTTCATGTCGAGCGGTGTCCAGCAAATAACGCCAGCAGTTCATCCTGGTATGTAAACACTCGCATATTTAACGAGCGTGGATAGATAAAGAAAAGTGTTAGAACTGTAGTCCAGTGTCGGACGTGTAGACAATTTACTAGGAACAGTTTATAGCTAAGAATAAGTTACCAGCACTGGAGGTTTACCCAGACAATACTTCGAAGCTTACTTTAATAGATTGAGAACAGCCCATTAATCAGTAGAGATGTGTAGTAGTGATGGGTAGATAGAATAACAAAGAAGACAGCAGAGATCCGGAGCTAATCAAGAGATATAATAACATTAGCTCCTGACCAGTGCAGTAAGTGATGTAGGAGTGTCATCAATGAAGTCTCATATGTATATTTATTGATAATCAGGCTCAGAGGTAGCCAATTTGTGAATATGTTCCTTGACAACTAATAAAGAACTTTGGTTGTCAGCTCTGAGTCGTCAAGTCCTTTCAAGTATTATCATTGGCAGATAATTTAATCTCATTCAGCAGTCATAAGAACAAGGTAGGCCACAAAGGTACGGCGCCTACAATTACGGCCAGTCAAAATAAAACAGTGTACTCATCATTTAAGTACAAGAGCGTACACACAGTAGTGTCAAGACGATAACTTAATAACAACAAAACCAAGAACATAGGGTGGTGATCAACATTCTTGTTTTGGTGCCAGTGACCACTTTTGGGAAGATTACGTGTGTCACAAAAACAGTGTACTATCAAAACGCAGGCGATTGAAAAAAAACAAAAAACGTCGAGATCAACGAAGTGCGAATTCAAGGTAACGGTGAAGAAAACAAGACAGTTATGTGCCGAGACTTATGAAGAGCAGCCGAACGTGACAAGGTCAACGAAGGAACCCAGGTCAACGGTGACGAAGATACATTCTTTTTACAACTTAATTCCACAGTCGGGTACAGGTCAAACATCATCACACCAGAGTGATCCTTCTATGAACAGTGTAGCAAGTATCAACAACAGCCGCTCATAACACAGACGACAACAAAGAAGAAAGAACGAAACAAAAACAGTGTGCACACTCAAGTCAACAGTCCAGTAAAGACACATTCATCAGGAACCAACGTCCGGATACAGTGTAGTTAGTTAGTTATAATTAAGTAGAATTATTATTTGTATACAACTTTGAACCTATTCGTGTATTATAATTTCCTTCATATTTTTAGTATAGAGATTTGCTATGAATAACAATTGTTTTGTTACAACACCAAGATAATTAACTAGAAAATTTTTTTTGTCAGAGCCCCAAGAAGTCCCACTAACATAAATTTTTTGATTTTCAGGGCTAAAAATGGAACAACAGACAGAAACTGTAGGCGTATTACGACAGATATCTGAGACATTGAATAAGTTAGATAAAAATAGCAAACTGACCAATGTAAAAGGTAATGTTGACACGTTTTCAGGTAAATCTACTGAATTTTAGGCCTGGCTCTTACAAATAGAGAGATATTCTTTATCTGTTCAGGCCTCAGACAATGAAAAGAGATTGTTAGCTTTTCTTACCAGCACATATTTAGTAGCCGATTTCATTAGAAGAAGGTTATATATATAGTGCCAGAGGAAACATGGCAAGACTTCAAACAGGAATTGGTGAAGAGATATGGAGAATTACAAGATGTACACCTAGGATGGCAGAAACTTAGAAAGATAAAACAAAGTAAAGAAGAAACGATACAGATGTATACTGACAGAATGTTTAACATCATTGAAGATGTATTTCCAGCTGAAACGATAGATAGACAAGGAATAGAAGACCAATTGATCGGTATCTTCGTAGACGGATTATATAGTGATGCCATCAAACTCCACTTAATAAGGAAAGATCATAAGACGTTAAAAGACACTATGGCTTCTGCCATTGCAGAAGAAAACATAAGAAGATTTGAGTTGAGAGTAAAACAAGCAAGGTTTGATGAAGAAGAACCTATGGAAGTTGATAATGTTCATCGATCAAATAGTGATGGAAGGAAACAACAAACAGGTAGCAGAGTGTTGCAGGACATTGAATGTTACAATTGCCATCAACGGGGACACAAAGCTAACGTGTGTACATGGAGACCGCCACGCATGTGTCAAAACAGGAGGTCTGCGCATTTAGATAGTTGTCATAGTCCGCATCAGACTATGTGTAGGGACAGGGACGACACTTGGTGTCAACTTCAATACACCCACACACAAGGAGCACATTCATGCACGCACCACACGAGGGCTTTCGAGACGCCTCGTTACGGGAGATACAGTTGTCAAGGAAAAGGCAGACCTACTCACATGAGGGAGACTGACATGGGTAGGATAAATAATAGGTCTCAGGAGAATAAACAGGTACCTATGGGAAAGAAACCAAGGATATGGAAACAGAATGGAGATATATCAACAGTGCACGAAACGTACCATACAGATCCGAGTTCTTGTTTGATAACAATAGGTGACAGAAAGGTCAGAAGTCTCTTGGATTCAGGCGCTAGTGTTAGCTTATTAAGATTTGGGTTGTATAAACAGCTACGTCAGCCACCCAAATTGGAAAAAACATGCATGCAACTCATGTCAGTGTCAGGTGAAAGGTTAAAGGTGATGGGAATGTCAACGCTACGGTTTAACATTGGAACGAAGTCATTGATTCAAACGTTTGTTATAGTGAAAAGTATGTCACGGAATTGCATATTAGGCAGGGATTTTATGAAGAAATACAGCGTAAGATTGTATTTTGACATACAAAAGCTAAGGATTCAAGACGAATACATTGACATGCAGGATGATATGCATATCGCATCAGTGATAAGATTACAGAAACCGATTACTTTACGTCTGAATACGGTGAACAGTCACAGAAAAAATCAAGAGGTCACCATATTATAAAATTGGACAGACGGTCAGAACAGTGGAATTCCAGGATGCAGACATAGCTGATGAACCATGCATAAACATGACGGAGGGCATAGTAGTGATAGGAAACAAGTCTCAATTTCCAGTGATGCTACTCAACACAGCAGCAAAGCATGTCACGATACCAAGAGGATTCATTGTGGGGAGAGTACAACACATGTCACACACTGAAGGCAGCAGACAAAGACAGGAGAAATACAACGAAAGGAAAGATAGACATAGTGGTATCCGAGATAGCAAAACATACACTAGGAGGGGTAGCCAACAGTTAAGACGGGATTATATGAATACCAGTAACTGTCTAGCGTGTAGAGAACAGGAACGCATGTGGAGGGAAAGAAGATGGAGCCATAGAAACAACAATCGCAGAGAATACAGGGAAAGAGACACCAGATGGACAAACAATTGTCACAGACCGTATTACACATACGATCGAGTACATAGGATAGAAATGGTTCAAGGAAGGAGTCGACAACCTTACTTCGGAGATAGACATATCAATAGGAAGTTATATGAGACTGGAACCGGTCAACAAAGAGATAGAATGCAGGGAGGAAATATACCCCAGGTTAACATGAAGGATAGGATGAAGGAGATGAAGTCACAGATACGGACAGAAAAAGAAAACAAAAGAATATTTCAAGACTTTATCACGAAACATCATGATGTATTTACGCTAAATGACATAGAAATACTAATCAGGGAAAAGAACCGAGTACACACCTTAGCACAAAGGAACATCAAGAAAGATTTTGAAAGAAGGCAAAGGAATGCGAATAAAAATGCAGTTGCACAGGAATTCAAGCCGGGAGACATAGTGTTCTATAGGAAACACGTTAGGAGTGGAAAATTAGACCAGAACTGGATTCCGAATTGGCAGGTGTTATGACGCCTTTCAGAAACAACATATCAAATATGGAAACAAGATCAAAATAAAACCATCAAGGCGCATGTACAACATCTAAGGTTACAAACACAGAAACCTATAGACATACCACCGCAGGAACAGAACAAGAGGAAGACCCATTATGTAGTGGTACCAGAGGACACAGATGAGGCTACATCAGAAGAAAGTTCTCCAGAAGAGTCATACAGACTAAGAGCAGGTGGAAGTCGTATAGTCACTAGAGCGGAGATACATACACAACCTAAAAACCCAAACCAAAGATCTGGAATTTTTAACGATTCACAAAACAAACAGGAGAGAGGAAGAGAGAAAGATGGGGAGGAAAAACAGGAGACAGAGAGGAATAGACAGAGAAAGCAGACAGAGGTGGAAATAGAGGAAGAATAGGAAGAGGTACAGCGTGATCAGGCGAGAACGTTGGAGAGAGGAAAAGGTGACAGAATATTACCAGAAGAATTAAGGAGGTTAAGAAATGTAAGAGATAACTCAGAGAGCGAAGAGGACATTCCGCTCATGGAATATGTACAGAGATTGCAAGAGAGAGAAAATAGATTAGCAGAGCAAGAGAAACAATTACGTCAGTTGCAGGAAGCGGAGAGGCAACAAGAAAATCAGCAGGAAGAAGAAGAGATGGAGGGAGATGGACAAACAGATGATCAGAAAGACAGGACAAGAGACATTAGACGTGGGAAGAAAAGATATTATCATCCGACGATTCGTCAGAATACAATATGCCACTCGCGAAGATAAGAAATACAACACAAATGCAGGTACACCCGAAGTGGAGAGGCAGACACAGGGAAATACAAGAGGACGATAGACCGACAAGAGGAAAGGGGCAGAAAACGATTAACGAGGTAGAAAATAGGTGCAGACAGAGAAGGACTCCAGAAGAGGTATCGATGTCAAGTGACTCAGACAGTACGTCGTCTGAGGAGAGTGACGAGTGTCACAGACATAGAAAACGGAGATCCCATAGAAGAGAGAAAAAGGAAGGGAGTACACAAAAGACGAAGAGATGTGAGTCATCTACGGACAATTCATCAGATTATAGAAGACGCCTCGAAAAGTTGAGACAAGTAGAACAGGTGGATGTGAGATCGAAGAGTAGAGATACTATGGAGGCAAGTAGGGAGACGGGTCGAAGAGAATACCGACCCAAGACTAGAGCCAGCAAGGAAAATAGGAGAGATAATGGTATAGAAAGAAGAGGTAAAACAGATCGAGGGGATTTCCAATCTAAGAGCCGAGATCGCTGAGACATAGAAGGGATGATAGAAGAAGGAATACGGGTCGAAGGGATTACCGATCCAACAGTCGAGAAGCTAAGGAGGAGGAGACAAATAGAAGCAGTAGTAGAAGTAGGGAAACTACTAAGGATCGAAGGAGATACCGATCTTGTAGTAGAGAGGAGTCAAAGACGAGAAATAAGGATGGAGAAGGTACAAGTAGAGGTCGAGGTAGCGACATACAAACTGAAAGAAACTCAGAGAGTATGAAAAAGGAAGAAATTGAATATAGAGAAAAATCAATGCAAACGATTGAAGAAGTAAGGAGTAGAGAGGTTGAGAGAAATTCTGGAGATATGAGAGATGAAGAGGTAGAGAGGAAGCAAAAGGTTAATGAACTTAGAGGAGTGGAGGAGACTCAAGATAGGGATAAGCTGATAACGTTAGAGGCGCTCAAGAGCAAAGAGAAAGTAGCTATGAAGGTTTTGGAGATGATGAGTAGGTGAAATAGATAGTTAGGAGGAGGCTATGTGCTGAGAGGCATAGGATTAGATACGTAAACAAAGTGGCGGCGGTTGCTAGTCTTAAGGAGACAAGTATGATTGGTCTATACCGCATATATGAGGTAAACTGAGTACACCTGACCAATAGGGTACTGCAGTACAGGAGGAGAAAAATGTGAGGAATAATGGAGATTGGGGTTTCGAGAAGTTGTAGAGTAGGAAGACACGAATACGGAGTAAAATGGAGATCGAGATTTTGGAGAAATAAAATTGGGGAGTACAGTTCCAATGAGGGAACAAGAGGTAGAAGAGATAAATGGGAGAAGGAGAGAAGTAGAAAATTGCAGCGGGAGTCTAGTTGCGGGGAAACTAGATGCAATCAGTTTACACTGAACATATTAAGAAGCTGAGTAGGTCTGAACGATAGACTACTGCAGTGTAGAGAGAATAATTATGAGTCGAGAGGTCAGAATAGAGGCCATAGGAGATTGGCGATAATAGTAGAGATAGTACAAAGAAAGACTTGGGTATTGTCAGAAGAGATGAGGGGAAGGAAAATGGAGAGTATGGGAGAATTCAGAAGCTTGGAGTATGGAGTAATTAAGAAGCCAGGGTGACGGTGGCAAAAGGTTGGAGATCGGAGAAGTCATAGGGGGATGACAGACAAGAGTATTTAGGGATACTGTTCCAGATGGAACGAATATAGTGGATAAGGGAGAAAGAAATGGCAGAGACAATGAAGTTTTGTGAAATCATAGAGATATAACAGGGAGATACATGGAGGGTACACATAAGTATGTTGAGAGAAGCCATGTGTAAATGGCAGAGATATAGATAAAGGTTCTAGAAGAAAAAAAAAAATGTAACGAACATATCACGGAGGAATTATAAGTGAGACGACAAGAGGTGAATGTGAGTTCTGGACTGAACTAATATAGTAAGAGAAGGTTAACGAAAAAAAAAGGCAGAACGTTATGAGGAACAGAAGAATAGGGAAGAAACAGATTGAAATACACGATAAAGTGGGACAGATGAGTGCAGAGGCACGTGAAAATAGAGAAATAGAAAGATGAGTAAAGATATTAGGAATAGATAGATGATACAGAGACGCAAGTAGTTCGTATTAGGGGACCACAGATTTTTTTTTTAGGTCCAAAGATAGGTAGAAGTTTAGCCACGGGGGGGGGAATAGCAATAATAAAGAATCAGTGACACCATGATGTTTTAAATGGGTCACAAACGATTGTATATATTATAAATTGAGGGTAACAGGCAGTAACAGTATATTGTGTGAAAACGTGTTAACTACAGAAAAAAGTAAATAAGAAAGTGAGTACGAGTATGATGGTGCTCGGTAGGTCATGATGGAATGACTTACAATGGTAGACATATAGATTTGGATATGACAACAAATGAAAAAAATGTTGAGCTCAGAAACAAAGTAGGGAATGGTGAGGTTGAGAGTGAAAATGGAGTGTGAAAGTTATAATAAATTGTGGATGAAAGAAGTGTACAAGGTATAAATAGGTCACAGTTAGTAGTGATTACAGATTATGTTTGGTGGCCAGCTTCATATGATTACAATATGATGAGGTAGTAGAATGATGATATATATTTGATTTAAGTGTTTATGTATAGTAGTATTGGTCAAGGAAGTAGACATATTGAGTTTAGGGTAGAGGTAGGTGTAGTAATTAAGGGGAGAGAAAAATTTGTCCTCAAGGACAAATCTTTTTTTTAGGATAGGGGAGGTAATGTGATAGGAAAGGGAAAGAACTTAGATATGACTAAGTAAGAATAATTTATGAGTAGTAAGACTTAGCTCTGATGTCACCGGAGCACGAGAAATAAGTGGGCTGAGGGAAGAGCAGAGATCACTCTTCAATGGTCGTCAGCTGAGAGCGGGTTAGAAATTAGACTAACCGTAACGACCATCTACCATGTTTTGAACAGCTGAAGTGCTATGTTACTTATGGTACTGCTGCAGTGTGCAGAGAAGAGAAGAAGACTGATGCAAGATATTTCCAGAATAAATAGTTTTTCATGTCGAGCGGTGTCCAGCAAATAACGCCAGCAGTTCATCCTGGTATGTAAACACTCGCATATTTAACGAGCGTGGATAGATAAAGAAAAGTGTTAGAACTGTAGTCCACTGTCGGACATGTAGACAATTTACTAGGAACAGTTTATAGCTAAGAATAAGTTACCAGCACTGGAAGTTTACCCAGACAATACTTCGAAGCTTACTTTAATAGATTGAGAACAGCCCATTAATCAGTAGAGATGTGTAGCAGTGATGGGTAGATAGAATAACAAAGAAGACAGCAGAGATCCGGAGCTAATCAAGAGATATAATAACATTAGCTCCTGACCAGTGCAGTAAGTGATGTAGGAGTGTCATCAATGAAGTCTCATATGTATATTTATTGATAATCAGGCTCAGAGGTAGCCAATTTGTGAATATGTTCCTTGACAACTAATAAAGAACTTTGGTTGTCAGCTCTGAGTCGTCAAGTCCTTTCAAGTATTATCATTGGCAGATAATTTAATCTCATTCAGCAGTCATAAGAACAAGGTAGGCCACAAAGGTACGGCGCCTACAATTACGGCCTGTGAACATAAGACCAGGACATACACAAGGGTCAACATAACAACAATCACACAAGCAAAAGAATCTGGGTTGACAATCAATTGAAACTATCACAGCTCTTGCATACATCTTTGAACCTCACTTCAACTGCCGTCGCCCACTTGTTCTTTTGCCATCTACCAGCTGTCCGTAGAAAATATCTTTGGGATGAGATCATCTTCCATGCAGCAGACATGGCCAAGGCAGCGTAGTCTGCACTGTCTAAGCATATACATGCTTTGAAGGCCAGCATGTGACAGCACCTTGATATTTGTCACTTTGTCCTTCCACTAAATACCAAGGATGTGGGGTAAACACCGTAGATGGAAGGTCTTTAGCTTTCTTTCTTGATTAGCATAGATTGTCCATGTCTCGCTGCCATTTACACACAATTTATATTCATGAAGACAATGTGACATGGTTATTTGCATTCTTTCAGATATGGAGCCTAACAAACCAGAAAAATAAAGGTCAATGTCATGGTACATCTTATGACAGCAGTGACTCACTTTTACTTCACAAGGAGCAGTGTGTTAGGAATATAAATGGGCACTGAACTGAAATCAGAAAGCTGTGTTGTCAGGTTTTGTTGTCTTGAGCTCAAAATCACGATATCATGTGACCATAGATCCGGTATTGGGCTGGTCAGTCTGTAATGAGCTGAGAAGGAGAGTTGCTGTTTTGAATGGCAGTTGGATTTTGCCAAGGTATTTTGTCAGAAATGTATTTCAGCCCTGTTGTGGCTCATTTTGATGCACACAGCTGCTAATGGAGTTTTTTTTTGCATAATGTCAGTGATCTAATAAATGTAGACAGATTGACTGACATTGTGTCTTCCATTTTGTGGGTTACTGTTACGGTAGGGCGTGAGTGCCTTAAACCTATAAACGAGTCATGCATGTCTACTGACCATTTTCTCCACAAATAGCCATGTAGTTTCATCAACACACACACTCTAGAATAAACTACAACCACATATGACAGTTACGTGTCACTCGGTATTACAAGAACATCATAGTAACAACCTACAGATCTGTCAAGGACAGAACAACTGTATAAATGGAGAATAAAAGCAAAGAAGCACAGACTCCATCTAACTAATAATAATAAACAAGGAATTACACAGTGCATACAATCCTTTCATAACTAATTGCAAACAATGAATATAAAACATAGACAACTTATTACCTAAAATTAGTGATGTGTAGAAATAATGGACAATAAGAGAGAATTTTTTTTTTAAACAGTGTCATTCGTAGATAACCACACAGATTGTTGTAAAACTTCTTTATTCTGATATTGTCGTGTTTTAACTAGGGCTGTTGAGCTTGTTGCTCATCTTCGCAACAAATGTTGAAGATGTACACTGGTATGTCAAATTTGACCACCGCTTCAGTTTTACTGAAATTACTTGTATCATTTCCTAAAAAAAAGTACCACATGTAGTTCCCAGGGAAACAGAGAAAGAATAGTATGACTACACCGTCAAGTGACTAATATGAGCTGGGGGGGGGGGGGGGGGGTGGGGGGGGGGGGGGGGGGGGGGGGGGGGGGGGGGGGGTTGGCAACCTCATTATGTCAAACAAAATGCCACATAAACCACTGTTGCAAAAGCAATTGACTGCTTGGTGCAGGCTTCCTGCAAGGGGACCAGATGCAGTGGTGACTCCATGCTCCATAAGGAGAGGAAGGGAAACTGATGATGATTCCCATAAAGTCTGACTTACAGAATTTAAACAGACAGGACTAGTCTTTTATCTGAAATAATGAAGAAACACTGGTGTTGCGATTCTTTTTGCACATGACAAAGTATTCATTACTTTGGAACTTTGTGGTGCTCAAAAAGATGTTGCTAGGCGTTTTTGTTACGCATGAGTTTTATGACATAAGTTGTCGCTTACGGCAACGAGATTTTCGCTGTGTAGCCGGCCGGCATGGTTGTGTTTTAGACTGTTCCAAAGTGGTCCGTCTGGATATTAAATAATTGTGGATCCGCGATGTTTTTATGAAGTAGATTATATATCTCCACCGAGACCTTATGGAATATGATGTACTAATGAATGTTCTTACCAGCCTTCACATGTGTGATAGGGTGGGCAAGATGATAATGATGCTGTTGTGATATGTGATCACTTTCTTGCACACTCGCAACCGACTCGGTCAACAATAAAACTCTGATTCTAAGGCAGGGGCTGTATTTATTCATACAACCCATTCAGTGACAACAAGTACACAAAGCAAATATTAAACAAATAAAACAAAGCAAACAAAACACCCAGCCAGTGCTCAATTGCTAATCTGAAACGCAAACAAAGCACCGACTAGTTAAAATCATAATAGTTAATAACTAGTCGGTGAAATGATGAAACACCATGAATAATGAGAAACACCATGCTCTCACCTGTCAAACTGTCCTTCTTCCACGCTACCTGAAACATTCAACTATCATGCACACACACTCAGCCCATGCATGTCGTCTAATCAGACTAGTATGGTGTGCATGAGGCTGGCAATCTCACCATGTAACACAGATTGCTATCGAAACCACTACTGCAAAAGCATCTGAATGCTTTGTGTGGTCTCCATGCGGAGGCCAGTCACACTGGTGGCCATAAGCTCCATAAGGAGCGAGAAGCGAAATAATTTTTTCCCAAGTGGACCCACATGCTCTCATAAATTACCCGACACATAACAATAACTAAATAATAATGAAATATGCATAAAATAATACAACGAATACTCTCATTAATGAGCATAAACCACCACCTCGCAACTGATCCATCTCAATATCCATCCCTGCACTCTGAAGCATGTCGTATATGCTGACTGATGAGATTGGGAACTCATCATATAAAACACATTGTTACAGAAACAAACCACTGCCATAGCATATAAATGCTTCGTGCAGGCTTCTGTTGGATTCAGCTGCACTGGTGTTGCCCTGCTCTGTGAGGAGCAAACAGGAACGTTTATGTCTCAAATTTGCTCCACGTACCAAAAGTAGGGTATCATATTTACAAGGCATATCAATGACTAGAACTAAATACATCACTAGACCTATAACACGTGGCTGCCATCTTGCGAGGACAGCATACAGCCATGCTAACAACCCAGCTAAGCTGCGTGGTTGTACATTCTATAGTAACCTTACATTATAATACTAAATATTATAGAAATAATGGCTTAGCAAAGCTATTTAAAGCAGTACAGATAACCAATAGAGATTTTACACTGTATAAAGGACTATGAAACTAAGAAAGCTAACACCAATTAGCTATAGCCGATCTTACTAATACTTACACCACATTATCAGTCTAACATTACTGAAGAAGCACAGGACTTTATTCTAGTAAGCTGTAACATATGAATAAATTGCAGCACTCACCACACTAAAATAAACTATTTCGGCATCAGCACCTAGTTAATAAATATAACAATCTAAATCGTGCCACAATTAAATATTATTCAAACCGACGTGTCGGATTTACATAAGATCATTGAAGGTTTCCTTAACCCCAAACAATATGGAAATACTTAACCATTAATTTCATTTACACAAATGTAATAACCGAATATGTCAGTTCTAGTACCGGTAACGTGTTATATTTCCTGAACATGGACCATCTGCTCCAGCCACGCCATGTCTGAATAAATCTAGATCTGAAACCAACCGCACGCAAAATATAAATAACATTGAATTAAGTATATAATTATTTAAAATACTACGGCACAAAGATGGTGATCCTATATCCTTTCTAACATTATAAAGACTTTAGAATGTTGGAGAATAATATTTTATCAACTCACAAATTTAAGGCATGTTCGCTTGAACTAGACTTCAGTATTTCTCAATAGCTTGTTCTCTCTCCGCGACAGGCGATCAGAATGATAAAGAATTTAAACTGACGCGCTAGCCTGGACACTTCTCTTCTCCTAATGGCTGCTATCCGTAAGCGATATGACTAATGTTCTATTTTTAGATCCTGACTGAGTAACACTAAAATGGCTGCCAAATCGCTATGTTGTAGTAAAAAGGTAGAAAACGACAGACAAAATGGCGATGACAAGATGGCGCTGTCACACATGGATATATTATGCGCCAGCGGCGGACCTGAAGCATTTGGCACCCGGGGCGGAGCTTTCTTTTGGCACCAATCTCTCTCTCTCCCCCCCCCCTCCCGGAAACAAATTGTGAAATTAAAATGCACAACAGAAAAATGCACTGTGCTTACAAAGATGTTTAAACAGCAGTGTCCAAACCGTACTTAAAAAAAAAAAAAATGCATTACTTTAACAATTCAGTGAACACGTAATAATACAGTACTACATTTCATTTGCAAAAAATATATATACGAGGGAAGGTCAAAAAGTAATGCCTCCTATTTTTAATGTATGTAAATACTGCATCGGTATGCAATTTGTAAATTTAGCAGGATTCCTCAAACACTCTTCTGCACTGTATAGCATTACCAACCTGTTTCAGCAACAGGCGGCACCACTATAACAGTTTAAAAATGGCTGCCAAAGACATTCGGTTAAAACAACGTTATGTCATAGAATTCCTCAATGCTGAAGGCGAGACCCCAATTCGCATCCACGAACGTTTGAAGAATGTTTATGGAGATTCAAGAGTGGATGTTAGCTCTGTCCGACGTTGGGTACATCGTTGTGACAAAGCTGAAGTAGGTCAATCCTCAATGGCTGACGCAAAGCGGACTGGCCGTCCGTCTACCGCAGTGACTCCACACACCATTCATCGAGTTGATGGCATCATTCGTGGTGATCGTCGGGTAACACTGGATGAACTTTCTTCCATGTTGTCCATTAGTAAAGGCAGTGTCCAGAACATCATTAAAGACCTGGGTTATTCTAAAGTTTGTGCTTGGTGGGTACCCATAATGTTGACAGACGGACATGAAGAAACAAGGAAAACCATAGCCATCAACCTCCTGCACCGTTACGAAACTGAAGGAATAGAGTTTTTATCGAATATTGTGACAGGTGATGAGACTTGAGTTCATTTTTTTAAACCAGAATCCAAGAGGCAATCAATGGAATGGCATCACACAACATTGCCGACAAGAAAGAAGTTCAAAAGTTCACCATCTGTAGGGAAAGTTATGGCCTCCGTGTTTTGGGATGAGAAGGGTGTGATTCTTCTCGACTTCTTGGAACAGGGAAACACGGTGAATGCAGACCGGTAACATTGAAACTTTGAAGAAGCTTAGAGGTCATCTTTGGTGACTTTACCCATTAAAAGATCAGAGAACTGCACTACTGTTGCACAATAATGCCACGCCACACACCGCTAAACGCACCATTGATGCGATTGCAGAATTTGGCTGGACATTATTACCACATCCCCCTTACAGTCCCGATCTTGCACCTTCTGACTTCCATCTGTTTGGACCACTGAAAGAAGATTTTCGCGGACATCACTTTGAGGACACCGAGACCCTTAAACGTGCCGTACGCCAGTGGTTTAGGAAAAAGGACACAAATTTTTACCGTGCGGGGATACATGCCCTTGTGAGAAGATAGACAAAAACTGTAACAAATAACGGAGACTACATTGAGAAATAAATTTTTGAAGTTCAGACTTGGGGCTAAATTTCAATGTGAATTTTATCTGTTTTCTTGCCTATTGAATGAAATTAAAAATTACGAGGCATTAATTTTTGACCGTCCCTCGTATATACACACACACACAAAGGAAATAAAGTATCAACTTTTATCCTCTTCTTTAAAACATAAATGGGCAAGATTCACAAACTCTGCTTTTGAGCCTTCATGTCTGCAAACTGATTAATGACCTCATCAAAATTCATGTTCTTTGCATATTCATGCTCAATAGAAATTAAAGCCAGATTTGTCAATCGCGTTTTTGTGGAGCGAAAATATTTTTTTTATCAATTTCAATTTTGAAAAACTTCTCTCACACGAAGCTACAGACAGTTAAAAAGAATCTCAAACACAGTAACAAGCTTGGTACAGATTCACAAAAATCCCATTTCACAATAAACTCCAGAAACTGCAATGCTGTGTCCATTTCTTAGCCTCTTCAGCATTGATTCTGGCAGCTTCCAAATGCCTTCGAAGTCGTCCAATTTCCAAACCGATATCTTCATTGGAGAATTCATTGAAAATTTTTGTCAAATTTGAAACATGCTTTCTAATTTCTTCTTCCGTTGCAACAATCAAACTGTCTGGCTGAATGACCCCGAAGACTGATAGGATTCGATCCATTCCCTTAGAGCGAATCTCCAGTTCTTAATAAAAGCGATCGACATTTAAACATTGCCCTTTTCATTTCCTACAGCAAACTTAAACCAGCATTCCTTGCCATCTCTCTCCTGGCATCTTTTTTCTGAGTTTTATTCTTCCTCTTCTCTCCATAGAAATGTCCAGTTCCTCGCACTTTGTGGTTGCATAATGAATGGCTCTGTCCACAATTTCATTGCGCTGATTTTCAATAAACAGTTTTAGAGCTTGAAGCTTCACAATGCACTTTTCCAGGCTGATGCCAGCAGTTTGTAAGTACTTTTGCGTGAGATTAATTTCTTCCAGACATTAGATGAACTCAGAGTTTACGGGACATTCTCATATTGTTGGCCCAATGTATATAGCCCTATGGATTTAATGTCAATGTGTCATAACTGTTCACATGGAAAATGTTAAATAAATCATGCTGTATTTGTGCACTATTAGTTCTCTGAACTTATTCACAAAGTTGCCACTTGGCCGCATTAAACACTATTGTTCTAACATGCTAACACCCCTAGAAGCATGTAACAACTGGTATCTTGACCAAGAATCCATGAGAGTTAAGAAACAAATAAAGAGGAAGCAAACCAAACAACTTTACACTCACCCATAGGTACATCAACACAAAGAGCACAATTCTGTGTCAAGAATGCCTTTGAACACTGAATATCTGTATATTCTTTTCAGTATCAAAAAATATTTCCTCAACACTAAAATCCTCTTTCAGCATGTCTAAAAATTTTAGATCTCTGTCGTACCTTATTCTGCACGACAACAGAATACGCACTCTGTTATTGGGAGCTAACGTTTTAATAGTTCGCAATAAATCCTCAAATGTTTCCTCTATATAAATTATGTCTGATCCTAAAATCACATCAAAATTTTGGAGGTCTTGAGAACCATATTCTTTAGTCCAGTCCAGGACTTGTGCTGAAATCTTCCATGATTTGCCCTGTGTGTTCAGATTAATCGATGACATTAAGTACGCCATGACCTCTGCCCTCTCAGTCACTGTTACATCAGCCCCTGAATTAAGTACAAAAGAAATACAGTGAGTAAATGTTTGACAAACTTTCCTATCTCCATTTTTTTTTACAGTGGAAAATTTAAATGAAAGAGGTTATTCAACATTATTTCATTTGTGAGAACATCAATTTTACTTGGGTATACGACAAGGTCTTTTATATTTGAACCTTGTGTCTAGGTTGAATAGAGTGCGTCTCGCCAAAATGAGGCAAATTTTTTTTTTTAAAAGGGATGAAGGCTTTTTTATATGACACAAGATTTACCTAAGGAAATTTAAATTATTCAAGTCTTAGTAAAGAAAAAGTCTCACATTATTCAGTTCAAGTGCTCATTCATTCATTACCTTCTGCTCAAAGGAGCATAGGCCTTCAACAAACACATGCCAAGTCCTCCTGTCATGTGCCATCATCTCAAGTTCTTTCCACATTCTCCTCATTATTTTCACCTCGGTTTCCAGCTCTCTTCTCCATGTGTCTTCTTGGTCTACCTCTGCCTCTCTTGCCCTGGGGGTTCCAGAACAAGTATGTCTTGTAATGCTATCAACAGGTTTCCTCAGCGTGTGTCCTATCCATCGCCATCGTCTTCTTCTCATCTCTTGTTCCACTGGCACTTGTCTGGTTCTTGTCATAAATTCCACATTGGTAACCTTGTCATACCATTTTAATCCTTCTATTCTACACAAACACCCATTTATGAAAGTCTGTAGCTTTTTGGTTGTTGTTTTTGTTGTTCCTGATTGCTAAATCAGAGGCACATCTCCAATCCAACCTGCAAGTCTGGAAGGAAGAGCTGGAGAAGAGAGGGATGGTCATAAGCAGCTCTAAAACAAAATCCATGGTGATATCACGAGAAGAAAGAAAACGTCAGATTAAGTTGGGAGAACAGGTCCTGGAGCAGGTCGACCACTTTAAATATCTCGGAGCTATTATAGACCGAAAGGGAGGCATCAAAGAAGAGTTGGCCACTCGAAAAGCAGCGGCTGGGAGACTTTTTCAGGCCATAAATCGTGGATTCCTCAGCAAGAAAGAGGTTGGTAAGAAAACGAAGATGGCTGTATACCGCTCCACCTATGTCCCAGTCTTGACATATGGATGCGAGTCGTGGGCAATGACTACAACCCACAAAAGCCAGATCCAAACCTCAGAAATGAGGTATCTGAGGAAAGTGGCTGAAGTAACAAGAAGAGACATGGTCCGCAACCAGACGATCCGTCAAGGCCTAAAATCCCATCCGCTGCAGACCCAAATAGAACAGTCCCAACTAAGATGGTTTGGCCATGTCTGCAGAATGGGAGAAGATCGGCTACCACGACAAGCATGGGAAACAAAGAGCCAGGGATCCAGACCTCCAGGACGACCCAGAGTCCGCTGGGAGGACAACGTTAGACAATCTTTGAAGGACCGAGGACTAGAATGGAACCAGGCCAGGAAGAAGACAGCTGATAGAATGCTCTGGCGCTCTCTCTTCCAAACCTCTACACCTCACGGTAGAAGGGGAACGACTTAGTAAGTAAGTAAGTTTTTGTTGTTCTCCATGTTTCAGTTCAAGTGTTAAATTAGTTTTATTGTACTGCTCAAAGAAATGTCTTCTTCTTCTTCTTGGATCCTTAGCCCCTGTCTGACAAAGTGGTCATGACGTCTAGTGCCATCTTGTAGGGCAGTAACAAACTATCCCCATTTTGCTCGGTCAGTGGTCATCCTTCGTGCAGTGCCCCAACTCTGGTTAAATTTTTTTTTTTTGGTTCAGTTTTTGCCTTCTTCTGGCACGGCGCAATCCTTTCAACTTATTCGGTTATATTAGAGCACATTTACCATCCCAAAAAAAAAAGTCAACCCTGTTGACTGCTAACCCAATCAGCGTTGATAGATACTAAGGACTAACATTATCTATCTGCTAGCATAAAGCCCTAAAAAGGACTCGCCAGCTACGCCAACGCCTCGGTATCCACATTTCTCCGACAGATTGTCTTTTGTCTGCCTCAGAGAAATGTAGGACAAAAAAATGATTTGAAAGAAGAAGTTACAAACATAACAGCTATTTGTGAAGAACAGAAGCCCTGAAATGGTATAACATGATCATCAATGAACAACTGAGAGACATGTCCTGTAAAATATATGCACAATAAAAGGTAAGGAAAAGGTGCTGCTTGTGAATAAATACACCATATATGGTACAGCGTCAACTATCCTAACTAATTGGGACAAAAGGTTGGTTCGGTTAATCAAATAGTTTGGATAATCACACATACAAGAGAATACCCAGTTTATACGAAACGAAGTGTAAATAGGTCTACAGTTAAATACTGTATGCAAGGTCATTACTTCTGTATTTTGAAATAGGAAGTATTATTGTTTTTTTAAATAATTGATTTCAGAAAGGGTTTGTAAATACAAGGGGATTGACATAAGTCTTGGGCCTGACCATGAAGGGGTCACAGGAGGAAGATGAAACTTGGCACATTTAAAGTTCATCATATTTGCACTGAATGTGTGAAGTACGCGTTTGTTTCTTCAATGGGTTTTCCCGCTACGGTGCACGGCGCAATGTACCCTATTGACCGGATCTGCTGCTCCAAAGATTTGACAAAACAATGGAAAAGAAGGAGGCCAGAGCTGTGATAAACTTTCTGATGTTTCAGGGAAAAACACCTACAGAAATACACAGGGAGATGGAACCAGTGTTTCGTGATTCTTGTCCTTCATATACTTCGGTAAAAAAGTGGTGTCAACAGTTTAAGTGCGGCCGCTCAAATGTTGCTGATCTGCCAAGATCTGGTAGACCAGCCTCAGAGTGCAACAATGAAAATGCAACAAGAGTGAAGAAAATCATTGACCAGGATCGAAAAATGACAATTGTGGAGATATCTAGTAGAGTAAAACTAAATGAAAGAACAGTTTATAGAATTTTACACAACAGACTGAACATGAGAAAAGTGTGTGCACGCTGGGTTCCGCGACTGTTGACACGTGAACAGAAGCAAACGAGGATAAATTGCTGTCAACAGTTGCTCAAAAAGTGTCAGTCAAAAAATTTTTTGGAGACCATGGTGACAGTAGATGAGACTTGGGTACACCATTATGACCCCGATTCCAAAATTGCCAGCATGCAATGGAAAACCCCGGGCTCCCCAACACCTGTCAAGCCGAGAGCGCAGAAATCTGTAGGAAAAGTGATACTGACTGTTTTTTGGGACGGCAAAGGTGTCCTTTTGAAAGATTATCTACCACGTGGCAACACAGTTAATGGACAGTACTATACAGATCTCACCAAAGTAAGAAAGGTTGTGACCAGGAAACGAGGGATAACGCGCACTCAAAATCTTCCTTTGCTTCAAGACAACGCGTCCTCTCACAAAGCATGGCTTGTGCAGCTAGCAGCCAATGATTTGAATATTGAAATTCTTCCACACCCACCATATTCTCCAGATTTGGCTCCATCAGACTTTTTTCTATTCCCAAATCTTAAAAAACAGCTAAAAGGAAATCATTTTGACAGCGATGAAGAGGTTATACTGGCATGTGATGACTGGTTTAGTTTGAAAAATAGGGTATTCTACTCCCAAGGTCTTTTCAAGGTCAAGCAGAGATGGCAGAAGTGTGTCAATTAAGACGGTGGATATATTCAAAAGGAATAAACACTTTACAAAATTTCAGCTCTCTGTGACATGTCCCTCATGGTCAGGCCCAAGACTTAGTCAAGCCCCTTGTAATAACCAAAAAGTTTTGAAGAACCATGTATTTTATATTTATTGTGAACTTACCTACTTGTTTTACATGGTCTCATCAATAAATCACACTTTTTTTTTACATAAACAAATACCTCAGCATAACAATTAGTGCACTAAAAGTAGATGCTGTAATTTTTTTGGTCAGCGGCGGTGGTTCGGATAATTGACGTTCGGATAATCGACATTCTACTGTATTAGAACCCATGAGGTAAGGAAAAAAAAAACACAAAACAACAACATGAAGTCAGCTTAAATGCAGAAGAGCCAAGAATGTAACAGAGAGTGAACAACAGTTGTGAACATTTAAGTATCTTGTACAACAAGCTTGTTCGCTGAAATACAGCCAAATTATAATTATTTAGAATTACACATAATTCTAATGCAATCGAAAAAGACGTACATTTCATTACCTGGCACAAGGAAAAAAAAGAGTGAAAACTCGTAACCTAGGGGATTGGAAAAGTCAAGATATAATAATTCTGCAACTTAATAAATTTTAATTTAAAAAGTGCCACTTCTATAGCTTCCGTGGATGTCCCACCACTTCCTAAAAAGGATTCAGGAAACCTGCTACAAAGCAAAAATGATGTTCTCACAAATGAAATAATTGCAGTTATGAGTGCAATGTTTGTAAACAAAAGCTTAGAATATAGTCAAACGATGAGCCATTTTTGGACAGAAGTTAGATTTGAGATAAGTCAAGATTACAAACAACTTCAGATCATTACTTCAGGTCCAAATTAGTGAAGTATTATTGTATCCACACTCAAGATGAACACTGTAAGAAAAGAAAAAATTACAGCTTACCTAAAGCAGCTGCCACTAGTCCAGTTAATCCAGTTCCTGCTCCCAATTCAAGAACTTTTTTGCCTTCCACTAAATGCTTGTGTTTTTGTAAGTAATTAGCCAGAACCACTGCCTGCAGAGAAAAAACAAATTATTATATGTTTCTCTGAAATGTATCATCTATTATAATTACAAAAGATATAACATGAAGTAAAATAGCACTCGATTAAGTTATATATCAGTTGAGATTTACAACAAAACTATTGTTTTCTTGTAGTATAATGCCAAGATATGTAGATTAATTTACTCTGTGCTTTTTTTTTTTTAAAGCTGGGGACCAAAGACATAGTGAGTAGCATTCAATTTACACCAGAGATTGGCATAAGGTTGAACTCGATCTACAGGTAGATGATCACAGGGGATTATTTATAGATCTCTATGTGACGGAGGGGGAAGAGAGAAAGAAGTTTCATGCTAGTGAAATTTCAGACCCTACCTCTCCAGCCAGCATTTAAAAGTACTGTATCCTTAGGATCACAATTACTTTTTCTGCTTACCCAGTGAAAACTCACTAGCCAGTTTACAAAACTTCACTTCAATGGTGAACTACATGAGATAGGAACGTGAACATTTCTTTGAAGTGAAGTTAACATAATTTAGTTTGAATTTTCCACAGCTTATAATTACATACAGGGGTTGGAGTGGCTAAGAGGTATGGCGTCCACCTCAAATTCTAGAGGTACAGGGTTCGATTCCCAGTTGAGGGAACATAATTTATGGAAATTTTTTTTCAGAACCAGTGGTCCTAATGATGTCAACTCCCCCCTGGTCTCATAGGTAGTGAGATTAGATGCCTAGCCTTCTCGGATATGGGCGAAAAAATAGGAGGTCTCGTGTGCAAGTTGCACATGTTAAAAATCCCACGGCAGTTGGAAATCATAAAGAGTAGGCCTATCAGGCCGCTGCCCTGGCAAAATTTAAAAATTACAAACCTACCCACCACAAAAATATTTATAGAATGTGTGATTCCTATATACACACATTGGGATTCTCGCCAGTGCTATGGAGCTTGTGCACTGTGCTGAGATTCTTGTGTGATCTAAGGGAGGAGATCGGAGCACTGATGGAGTTGTCCATGTGCAATGAAGATAGTCCTTAAAACCAAACAAACAAACAAATTCATAAAGGCTGCACTTTTTCCAGTTTGTCCAAATACTCTGAAATGTATGCTCACCATCATTACGGACAGATGCTGGAAATGGGTTGGCCTTGTCCTCAAAAGGGACCAACACCTTCACCAGAACTGCTATGCTATGGACGCTAGAAGGATGACGAAAGAGAGGCAGACCAAAGACAACCTGTCGGAGAACAGTGGAGGCTGAGATGCAAACCATGAACCAGAGTTGGGGCACGGCACGAAGGATGACCACTGACCGAGCAAAATGGGGACAGTTTGTTGCTGCCATACAAGACACCACTAGGCATGATGGCCACTGACTGCTTTATCAGTCAGGGGCTAAGGATCGAAGAAGAAGATCTTTAGACAGTTCAGTGTATCTAAAGTAGATCCCCACATCTACACCCACACATATTCATTCACCCTCAGCTATGCTCCTAATTTTTAAAAACACAGCAATAGAAGTAATAAACATGACTAAGGATTAGAAGTTGTGGACAGACATTATCAGAATAGTTATCATGACACCTAATGACAAAGTTATCATGACACCTAATGTTCTGGCCTTCAAAGTACGTATACACTGCTTAGACAGCGCAGACTAAGCTGGCTTGGCCATGTCCGCCGCATGGAATATGGTCGCATCCCGAAAGATATCTTCTACGGACAACTGGCAGATGGCAAAAGAACAGTTGGGCGACCGCAGCTGAGATTCAAAGATGTGTGCAAGAGAGACATGAGGGCACTGGACATAAATCCAGCAACCTAGGAGAATAAAGCTGCCGATTGCACCAAGGGGCGTTGCTATCTACGGCGCCACCTCAGATTGGGCAAACAGAAGCTCTCATGGCAAGTAGAAGAGAGGAGAAAATGTTGAAAGGAACACCAGGAAAATAAGCAGCTGAGGGCTGTCACTCCAGGGGCACATTCCCATAGTCAGCTATGACTGAAGGGGCTATTATTATTATTATGATGAATAAGTCTTACTGTAGTTTCCTTTACCTTATTATTAATTGTGTAATGACATGAGAAAAACATATCTTAAGTTATAACATTTTTCAAGATATGCTCCGAGCTTTCAATGACTATCAACACGTCTGCTCACTTCCTTACAGTTCTCCGTTGAGCACTGGTCTTCAACAAATACCTTCCAAGTCCTCCTGTCCTGTGCCATTCACTCAAGGTCACTCCATATCTTCTTTACCCCTATCATTTGTCACCAGTTCTCGTCATCATGAGTTTTTCTGTCTCAACAGGTTTCTTCATTGTGTCTCTTATGAATAACTAGTTCTTCTTCTTATCTCTTGTTCCACTAGACCCTGTCTGGTTCTTGCCTACAGTTCCATATTGGTGATCTTGTCATACCATTGCAATCCTTCTATTCTACGCAAGTTCCAATTTATAAAAGTCTGTAACTACTTTCCCTGGGGTCTCTGAAGAGTCAAAGAAAGAATGGAACTAATACTCCCTCAGAAAGAAGGTAAACCCGAGGCCTGTAAACAGTAAATAAATATTACACACACATAAAGGTATGTTGTCAACTATTTTTGTGGTGTTTAGATGGCAGGGAGGATAGTGTGATTCGCTTCCATAGCTAGGCGGGGGTGCCGCACAGAAGACCACTCACATCTGTTGTCTAGTTTTCTACTTCTTTATTTCTCACGAGTGCCTGACAACATACCTTTATGTGTGTGTAATATTTATAATACTCCCTCAGGCATGTTGCAAAAAGGACTAAATTTGAGAGTGTGCATGGGACTCGCTGGCAACCTCATCATGTCAAACAAATTGCCACAGAAACCACTGTTGCAACAGCATGTGAATGTTTGCTATAGGCTTCCCGGAAGGGGACCAGCTACAGTAGAGGCTCCATGCTCCGTAAGCAGCGCAAACGAAAACGATGTAACTTCTTGGTTACATTCAACACATTAACAAGCATACTGTTTCATATTTTCATTCTCCCCAACTTCTTTAAAAATTCAAGCATACAAAACTTTCCAAGCTTTAACATCAAGATAGGTTTTCATGTTGCCATTATCCACTTCTTTACTTTAATGCCACCTTACAATCAGGACACAGGCTTTTTTCTTAGGCTATTTTAGTTTATTTTTTAACTCTATGGACGAAATAAAATGGTTCATAAGTGCAAGCATCAAGCTGTTGATACAACTCACCGAATCCCACACCACTGCCGCAACACCAAGCCCAGTATAGTCCTGCTGTATTGTAAATGTGTGTCCAGCAATAGAAAAATGTCGAACTGACTTTTCATGAAGTGGAATGTTGGTCGCGTCATAGGGGATGACTGCTAAAGATGTCATTTTATCAAGCTCATGCACATTCCGATTTATATCGCAGTTATCATCTGTACTTGTGCTGTGCGACGATGGACTTGCATGTACACCTAAAATGGATAGATTAGCGTGAAACAATAAATAAATGTTACGTATGTACAGTACATCCTGTGTTTCACTTAATTCTTAAGACATTGTGCCGTTGGTTTGGTTTGGTTTGAAGGACCATCTTCATTGAACACGGACAACCTCATCAGTGCTCCGATCTCCTCCCTTAGATCACACAAGGAGAATATCAGCACAGTGCACGAACTCTGTAGCACCAGTAAGGTTCCTAATGTGGTTATACAGGAATCACACACTCTATAAATATTTTTGTGGCGGGTATGTTTTCCTAATTTTGCCAGGGCAGTGACCATATAGCCTACTCTTTATGATTTCCAACTGCCGAGGGATTTTTAACCTGCGCAACTTGCACTCAGGACCTCCTATTTTGTTGCCTTCCATTATTATTATTATCAGAGAAGGCTAGACATCTGATCTCACTACCCAGAGGATCAGGGAGTATGATATTATTATTAAATGAATGTTACGTCTGTACAGTTCATCATGTATTTCACTTAATTCTTAAGACACTGTGCCTTTATAGGAGTAAAATTTAAAAAATGCATTGACACTTGTCATGTACAAGGAACAACGTCGATAAATTATTTATTCATCATTTAAATGTAGTAAGTACAATAAATAGTCCACAGATAGACACATGAGAGACGAACAAGCAGGTTATAGATAAAAGAGATTCTACACATACCAGATAGCCATGCTGAGATTAACAGTTGAACAAAGTCTCGAAATGAACTCAACTCATTACATGGACTTGTGGTCTTTGAAAATGCATTTGGAAATTGATAAGGCATTATGGAGTCTCCCTGAAGATCATTAACTTAGCAAAGAAAATATATGAAGAAATTACATGAAACGTTCTTCATGAAGGACAACTCACAGAACCGTTTGGGATAAGAGCTGGAGTGAGACAGGCATGCCTCTTGTCACCACCACTCTTCTTACTGGCTGTAGATTAAGTTATGAAGATATCAACATCTGCCAACAGAAATAGAATCCAGTTACCATGACAGCAATATACACAGAGTTGGAGGGACAGACAATGACGTCAAAATATGAATACAGAAGACCAGAGGAGCTTTCATTACGCTGGGAAATATATGGAGATAAAAGAAATAAAGTTCAACATAAAAATCAGAATGTTCAATTCATTATCAATTCATACCTCTACACGTCACGGTAGAAGGGGAACGACTAAGTAAGTAAGAAAGTATGTTCAATTCATTATCAATTCATACCTCTACACATCACAGTAGAAGGGGAACGACTAAGTAAGTAAGAAAGTATGTTCAATTCATATCAATTCATACCTCTACACGTCACGGTAGAAGGGGAACGACTAAGTAAGTAAGAAAGTATGTTCAATTCATTATCAATTCATACCTCTACACATCACGGTAGAAGGGGAACAACTAAGTAAGTAAAGAAACTATGTTCAATTCATTATCAATTCATACCTCTACACATCACGGTAGAAGGGGAACAACTAAGTAAGTAAAGAAAGTATGTTCAATTCATTATCAATTCATACCTCTACACATCACGGTAGAAGGGGAACAACTAAGTAAGTAAAGAAAGTATGTTCAATTCATTATCAATTCATACCTCTACACATCACGGTAGAAGGGGAACAACTAAGTAAGTAAAGAAAGTATGTTCAATTCATTATCAATTCATGCCTCTACACATCACGGTAGAAGGGGAACAACTAAGTAAGTAAAGAAAGTATGTTCAATTCATACCTCTACACATCACGGTAGAAGGGGAACAACTAAGTAAGTAAAGAAAGTATGTTCAATTCATTATCAATTCATACCTCTACACATCACGGTAGAAGGGGAACAACTAAGTAAGTAAGAAAGTATGATCAATTCAAATATCCTATGGTATGGTTCTGAAAGATGGAGAACTACAAAAGCAACAACCAAAAAGTTAACAGTTTCATAAATGGGTGCTTGCATAGAATAGAAGGATTAAAATGGTATGACAAGGTCACCAATTTGGAACTGACAATCACAACCAGACCTGTATCAGTGGAACATGTGATGAGAAGAAGATGCTAGTGATCGATAAGACACATAGTTTAAAAAATCTGCTAATAGCATTACAAGGTAGTCCTTGTTCTGGAGTCCTCAGGGTGAAAGAGGTAGAGGGCGACTGAAAAGCACATAGTGAAGAGAATTGGAGACAGAAATGACAGGGATATTAAAGGCACAGAAAGATCTTGAGCAGATGGCACAGGACAGGAAGGCCTGGCACACATTTGTTGAAGGGCCTATGCTCTTTAGGGAGCTGAGATAATGGCTGAAGAATGAAGCACAATAAAAATTAGAACCAAATTTTATGCATAAATGGTAATTTGTTTTTTAAAATGTATGGTCTTCATGTGTATTACACCTTATTATGTTTGAAAAAGCTCAAAAGAAGCATTATAGTTAATGTTAGCTGCAATTTTTTAAACACTCCAATCAACACAGTATCGATTGTGAGTTGGCTGACAAAGATAGAGAGAGCATACCCTGTACTGTGATTCAACCATTTATTTTTCAAAGTGACATGCTGGTGTTCAGAATTATCTAAAAAAGTCTAATAAAGATGCTCTGATTTATGCTCTGATATGCAAAGGACTGTCACCATAATGTTGGATTAGGCAGTCTGCTTTCATATTTTATGTTTTGAGGAAAATGACAGAAAATAATAGTAGTGAAGACATTGATCAGCCCAACACGTTGAAGTAGACAGAGTCAAGAAAAGAAAAAACCAATATAAAACAACAAAGACTGGAAGTGGCAGAGAAAGGCATGGTTGCATAGGACAGTTGACATTAGCATTATAAGCTTATCAGGACGAGACAATGAAATTTGTTGAGATTCTATTGGCTATATCACAGAACAGTAGACAGACGTGGCGATGTTTACCAACTGGCTATAGATAAGTCATGAGCACACTGGCTGAAGTGATTGGAAAAAAATATTTTTCTTAAATTAGAGAATAGTTGACATGACTCAAGAATTCTAGAAACACGTCAGCGAGTGCACTTTGTCATCTGCTATTATTTTTCCTCCAGCGTTCCTCGCAAGTCTTTTTTATCAAGCACATACATTTTGCTAGAAATGACAGTGTCCAACTGCTGGATAGTTTGGATGAGCACAGTATTTTTACATCTAGCAGTAAATCATGCTGTCACTTTAAAAAAAATCCCCTTCAATCAAATGTTGTGGTGTGCTATAAAGAGAAAGGGCAGCATCACAGTACAGACCAATTTTCATTGCATCTAGCAGAATTTGTGTTCAGAAAATTGCAAGTGGGTCAACTTGCTGATAGTATGCTTCATGCTTTTTTTTAAACAGGGAATAAAAAAGGTATAGGGCCTACCTGCCCTTATGTAATAATCTATCAGATGGTATTTTCTTGCTGTTTTTTTTTTTTTTAAATGTACAGCATCAATGTTTCCTGGGTTTAGTCTAAGTATCATTGACAAAGGTGGAAACAGGATTCGGCCGAAAGTTAGCATTAGTGGATATTTATGCAAGTGATACGGCTGACATAATGATGGCCAGTTGGGCGGGCAATATTATCCGACACTTGGATACCTACTATTCTCATTTTATTAACCACAGATGTGCGATCAGATCTATTTCATAGTTCATGTATATTAACCATACAAAGTGGGAAATATTCCTCAACATTTTAATCCAGCACTCCACTTACTTTCAAACGTATTGTCATGGCAATACGTCTGTTTGCTATCTGCTTCACAGAATGACCTACAACTGTTAACATTCACGGTATCAGAAAACAATATTAATATCACAACGCAACAGCAGATCGATCTACTTCTTAAATGATTTACCAACATGATCAGAGACCACTGATCAAGAACTACAATAGCCTACACGATAAACGTATGAGATAATCGAAAGAATTGAACTGATCGTAACATCATGCAGGCTAATATAAACATCTAGATAAGTTAATGCCTCGTTACTCTGTCAATGCTATTTTCAGGACTAGAAAACTAATGTAGCATCACAATTATGCCTGCTGTATAAATTCAAATTTAGAAACTTTCAACATGAAGCGTGAGTTCACTATAAGGCGACAAAGCTGCGACCATTGGTCGCTAGACAGCGGAGAAAGGTAAAGATGACGTGACTTCTGCAACTTCCTTTATCGACATCTGTCCGAAAAGACAAACACACACAGTCTAGGGGCAATATTTTTCACAGAAGGACTAGTTACAATTATATATTTATCATCATCATGTCACATACCGTCAATAAAACCTTAAAAAAGAAGTCGTATGGAAATACCCCTGTACTGATCTTGTTTCTTTCAAAAGAAAAGGGTTTCAAAATCATTTTTTGATTCTTTTTCCGTATTGTTTTGGTATACTTTTTTAAATAAATCCGATGTCCTGTACAAATGTTACAACATTTAATTTTATCCACACATTTACATCACCCGTGTGTTGCCAGGGCCCGAAAGGGGAGCAAAGAATAGTAACACTGCACCCTACCACGCATGTCGTAAAAAGCGACTAAGGAGGGTTGGGCATGGGGCTGTTTACCCCATCCCGTAAAAACTTCGCACAGTGGGCTGATCACCTGCTTGCCAACCAATCTGATTACGGAAACAACGATAGATTGTTTGGTCTGTTTTTGTTCCACAAAGACGCCACTAGGCGTGGTGGAAACAGCGATAGATTGATCAATTTGTTGTTACCCTAAGACGCCACTAGGCGTACTGGCCACATACTGCTTTGCCGGTTGGTGGCTAAGGATGGGAGAGACACATTTACATGAAGAGAAAACAGTGTCGGGTAAGTTAAAAAAAAAAAAAAAAACTATATACTGTATATACATATCCCCTTTCCTACTAATTGTGTAAGATAGACATAAAGGCATTGGACATAAATCCAGCAATCTGGGAGGATGGTGCTGCCGATTGGATCAAGTGGCGATGCTCCCTATAGCGCCACCTCAGATTGGGCGAAAAGAAGCCCTCACAATAGGCAGAAGAGAAAATAACTTGCCGAAAGGAACACCAAGAAAACAATACAGCTGATGGCTATTACCTCAAGGGGCGCATTCCCATAGTCAGTTATGACTGGACAAAAAAAAAGGGGGGGGGGGGGGGGTACTACTAATTGTTTTACTGAAACGTCTGTAACCAACAATGACAGTACCCTGTTCAGGGTGCATTGTCAGGAAAATGCGGAAAACAGCGCTAATTGCACCGTGAAAGCTAAATTAAACACCATTTAAAAGAGCACGCAGGCCTTATTTAATTTTTGTCATAGTTCATTGATCATTGACAGTAAGTCAGGATGTTTTGACTATAAATATCCAGTGAAGATTAAATGGAATGTAAAGGAATTAAGTGACCACGAGAACTTGTGCCGTCATCAGGACATGTAGCCGAAGGAGTACAAAGTAATTTCCCCCCCCCCCTTTTTTCCTCCCGGGCGTCATGTTTTGGCGGGTTACTTGCTGGCACACACACTCGCGCATGTGTGTGTGTGTGTGTGAAAATACTCCGTTCAATTTCTGACGTATAGTGCCTTTAATTCTAGATAATATGTTCAGTTGTCCATACACGACCGCGTCATCGCAGCTTCTGTCTAATTATTGTAAATAGAGTTAACTTGAAATTTCCAAAGTGTGTGCTAGTGTGTGTGTGCGCGCGCGCGTGTGTTTTATCCATTGTCTAAAGTAACAGTCTCTTCATACCTGTCATGCTGTAAACTCCCCTCCCCCAACACACACACACACACACACACACACACAAATAAACAAACAAAAAAAAAAACAAGGGGGGAATGTGTGTGAAAGCTTGAGGTTTTTGGATTGATATTTAATTTATTATTTATTTGTCATTAGTAATGTGTATTGTTGTAGCGAGAGGAACGATATAATGTGATGATGATAATATCCTGGACAAATAGATATATCAGATGATACCAGGATAGTGCCAGATAAGAGACTGGTCTTATAAGAAATACCCCATTCTCTGAAAAGAGTAATGGTGTATCGACATCAAAGGTATAGTCGAGTCAAGCTGTATAAGTTCCTAGATGAGATGGCAATGTACTATCTTAGGTTCCTATAATGCCTCTCTCCAGACTAACCTTAGACAATGACTCTGCTAGGGGTAATTAACTAACCAACAAGAACTATGAGCCAAACTTAAATAATTCAATAGAGATTGTTTGTACAATTTATAATTTATTTATGTACAGGATCTTTCTTTGTTCTGTTGGATAATTTTCAAATAAAATCAAATTGATTCAAAATATATATAGGCCTATGGTTTCACTATCAAGTATTTATATTACATTTAAAGTTAATTAAAGTTCATCTTCATATGTTTTCTTGATCTTTGATGAAAACTGTCTTTCTTCTGTGCTAAACTTGAACAAATGTTAATATTATCATATCACAAGTTATAAAGGCATTTGCTATGTTCTTTAACACCACATACTTGTTTCATCATTTCAATGTTCACTTGTAAAGAATAAACTCGTAGGTTATATGTTACATAGTCTTTAGATTCTTATACTCTTACGTTTTTTTATTTCTTTGGTGTGGTATGGTTTTTTGTAAAGTCAAGTAGCCCCAAACAAGGCTATCTTCGAAATGTTCTTCTAGGCCTGGCCCAGCAATGGAACTGGAAAGAATCCCACAACTGCGGTTCTTCCAATCTTAAAGGTGGCACTGTTGAAGACCCTCTGACATTTCACAAGGGCTCAGAACAACAAGAGCTTCCTCCAGCTGACTTGGCACGTAGAATTTAGTAAACTCTTCAAGGCAGGATATAACATAAAATATATTATATATAACCTACGTAGTATCGCTCACTGACTCTCTATCCAGTCAGTAGGTAAGATGAGACAGATCAGACAAGATGTGGTTACTCATGAGAATCATAGCAAGTCAAAAATAACATAATTCATTTAATTAATAGCACACTATTCCAGTTACTTTCTGGTTCCAGTTTGTCCATGATTTGCTTCCTTACAATCAGATGGCCTTGTAGAAAGGGTTATGTTATAACTCAATTTGTACAGTAAAATAATTTCTTTCACTCTTTCCATCTTTCCAATAAGGTGGTCCATCTTCAAAATACTTTCCTAAAACTAACATCACAATCTACACGTCCATCTGCTTTCATTTCACAATTAAATTGAGCTAACACATGTTTGAATTCCCTCCAAGAATTACACAGTGATTTCACACACACTTATCCACTTCTATAAGGCACCTATTAATAATATAATTATACAAACATTTGTAATTACATTATTTCTTACCCTCAAATACATGCACACCGGCTTTTAATGGCTCTACAGACTGTGTTACACTGCAGATGGTAATGGAATTTGGTAGTAGACGATTTCGCTCGTGTCTGAAGTTTGAATTGTGTGGCAAGTGTTTTACTATCGGTACCTTCCGCCTTTTATAGGTCAAGGTTTCCCGTACTTCTTCTTTTTCTTCCTCGTTCGCCCTGAAAAGGACGGTGGTTGCGTTGTGTCTGATCACGCCTAAGCTGTGATATCTGCACCTTTCGGTCGACACATCAGACTTCAGCACGGCATTTTTTAGGGACCGGGTTTGCCTTCCCATTGCGATCCGCACTCGCTCAGCCAGACTGCACTGCTGCAGACTGTTTCCAGGACCACCACGTGGAGGTGGAGTGCGGTCTTGACCAGCTCTGGTTCGCTGGTCCTGGTGCAAGCAGTACAGCTATGGGTCGCTGACTGTATCCACTATTGCTGCATCTTGGGGTCCCAGGTTTCTCGTACGAGAAAGCATCAAGGCCAAAGTATTTTGTAGACTAGAAAAAGTGAAAATCTTAGGCGTTCTGTTTTAGTATGAAAACCCTGAAATCGTTCTAGTTTCTTTATCTCTGAACGGATTTCCTTCATCCAAAGCTTTATATTATTCTTAGGGCTAAGCTCTATATATTGCAGTATCTCTCTTATGTCTAGATTAATCCGACTTTTCACTGAAGCAGCCTAAACATGGCAAAGCACAACATGGTTCGTGCTTCCATACCTTAAATACACATTTTCTCCGGTTCTACACCACTTCCAGTGAAATTATAGATATCTGCCAATTGCTAATCTTCTTCTTCTTCCTCGTTCGTCCTGAAAAGGACGGTGGTTGCGTTGTGTCTGTTTACGCCTAAGCTGTGATATCTGCACCTTTCGGTCGACACATCCGACTTCTGCACGGCATTTTTTGGGACCGGTTTTGCCTTCCCTCTTCGATCCATACTCGCTCAGCCAGACTGCACTGCTGCAGACTGTTTCCAGGACCACCACGTGGAGGTGGAGTACGGTCTTGACCAGCTCTGGTTCGCTGATCCTGATGCAATCAGTCAAGCTATGGGTCGCTGACTGCATTCTCTATTGCTGCATCTTTGGGTCCCCAAATGCTAATGATCCCTATTATCGAATTATGTTCCTCATCATTGATATATTCCGTTCATATCTGCACATTGCCTTTCGAAAAATTGTCAATATCTACACTTTCTCGTCTTCCTACTAAAAGGCCTAACAAAACATTAGCATTGCATGTACCGAGCTGCCGCTTTGATTGGTTGTTTGGCTTCTCGGAATTTCTGTACGGTGTAATGTTTTGAATGAGGGCCGAGATAGGATTCAGATTTCACTACAATTGTTCAGGGGCGTACTTAGATTATTTGGCACCCGGGCCAGGTCCTACCTTTGGCAACCCCGGCCACAGAAAGAAACGCACGTGCAAGGAAATTTTTTAACAGTAAGTACTATCATAAAGTTTCCGATCACATCCCTCCTAGCTATCATTCGGGGCGGACCGCCTCCTCGCGCCCCCTTAGTAGTAACCCCCTTCAACCATAACTGACTATAGGAATGTGCCCCTGAGGCGGTAGCCCTCAGCTTGTTTTTTTTTTTTTTTGGGTCTGGTATTCCTTTCAGCGTGTTTTTTTTCTCTCGTATGCTTATTGTAAGAGCTTCTTTTCGCCTAATCTGAGGTGGCGCCGTAGGGAGCATCGCCACTTGGTGCGATCGGCAGTTGTTTCCCCCCATGTTGTTGAATTTATGTAGAGTGCCTTCATGTCTCTCTTGCACACATCTTTGAGCCTCAGCAGCGGTCGCCCGATTGTTCTGTTGCCATCTGCCAGCTGGCCGTGGAAAATATCTTTGGGGACGCGACCATTGTCTAAATGGCGGACATTGTCAAGCCAGCGTTGTCAACGCTGTCTATGCAGAATATACATGTTTTGAAGGCCAGCATGTGACAGCACCTCGACATTTGTCACTTTGTCTTTCCACGAAATATCAAGAATGTGGTGTAGACACCGTAGATGGAAGGCATTAAGTCTTCTTTATTGCTTAGCACAGGTTGCCCAAGGCAAGAACAGCCTTCTTTAGCCTACACAACATCTGGAAGTCCTCCCAATACAGCACAAGCACAAAATTAAGATTATATCAGAGCTGTGTGCTTTCTGTGCTTCTCTATGGTGCGGAATGCTGGAGAGTTACAGAGAAGGAAATGTCGAAATTGTCCTCTTTTCACACAACATGCCTAAGAAAAATTTACCGAATCTTTTGGCCAAATACCATCACCAACCAAGATCTGCTTACTCGTAGCAAGCAAGAGGACATGCACACCATCATAGCTGGCAGACGCTGGGGCTGGGTTGGTCATGTCCTCAGAAGAGACCCCGATGCCATCACAAGAATAGCTATGCTTTGGACCCCTGAAGGAAAACGAAAGAGAGGCCGACCAAAAACAACCTGGCGGAGGACTGTGGAGGCTGAGATGCAAAGAATGAACCAGAGTTGGGGCACTGTACGAAGGATGGCCACCGACCGAGCAAAGTGGAATCAATTTGTTGCTGCCCTACAAGACGCCACTAGGCGTGATGGCCACTGACTACTTTGACGGTCGGCGGCTAAGGATCAAAGAAGAAGAAGAAGAACAGGTTGCCCATGTCTCGACCTCGCTGCCATATAGAAACTGCTGGTGGCGCATGTATTATATACCGCAGCTTTGGTCTTCATTGTGAGTTTGGATCTTCCCCAAACACGCGTTTTGAGGCAGGCAAAGATGCTGCAGCGTTACCAATGCGGCTGTCAGTTTCTGTACATCCCCTTAGTACGATACTGGTATTATTAGAAACTCACAAGACCTTCACTATCCCGTCATATCCTCACTAATAATAATATATTTATATTTGTTCATGTTAAATAGTTTTCGACTATATTGTGTTGTTCCTTATGTCTATCTATTCTTAACAGGTATTTATATATCTATGTTTCTTACCTTAGTGTAGTTTTCTGGAGGTCTCTAGCGAGACAAAGATATAATAGAACTGCTATACCCTCCTTCATGTCGTAGGCGGCGACTACTAGTAGATAGTACGTGGGGCCGGCTGTATCATGCAATGGGAAGAACCTTACTGTGCAGGATGTCTTCAAGACAATAATATAGAACATTTCTTGTTAAAATGTAAGAGGTATGAACAAATGAGAATCCCAATATTAGATTATTTGCAAGCATCAAACTTACCTACAAATATAGAAGAGGTGTTAAGAATAGACAGACCTAGGGAGCTGCATAATATAATCAAACAATATTTAACACAAATATATAATATATATTGGCTGGGAATGTGAGGTCTGATGCTGTTCTTACAATGCATATGACTTTTAACAGATGAAAGTCAATTAAATATTTGTTAAAGTCAGTTATATAACTGGAACCAACAGGCCTTTACACCCCTCCACTTTAATATTATTGTTGTTTAGAGTTTCTTCTTGATTTTGTTCGTTTTTGTTTGTTTGTTTTTCAACATACAAGCATTATTGATAATTGTGATGTTCCCTATTTACAATGATTTGACAAATGTGATGCCACCATCTAATATCGGCAGTTGTTCATATTATTTGGACTTGAAAACAATATATATCCCAATTATAACCCATCAGAGGTTGAACGGGATATTTTTCTTCATTAATTAAAAAAAAAAAAAAAACAGGTGCAGACAAATGCAAACGCAATAACAAGGGATTGCTTGGCTTCGGCTCCCTACAAGGAGACCGATTGCAGTTATGGTTTCATGCTGCATACGGAGCGAAAAGAAATGATGATGAAACTTTTCCTTTTTTTTATTTTGTTTTATTTTTTTGCTCACAATCTCTATGGACCACAGCTTATGAAGAAAATATCCCGTTCAACCTCTTATGAGTTATAATTAGGATATATCCGTGTCTCTATAGATAATATTTTCATTACCGGTATATGATGATCGTATCACGTCTCCCATGGTCCGCAACCAGACGATACGTCAAGGCCTAAAATCCCAAGACCCAAGTAGTACAGTCCCAACTAAGATGGTTTGGTCATGTCTGCAGAATGGGAGAAGATCGGCTACCACGACAAGCATGGGAAACAAAGAGCCAGGGATCCAGACCCCCAGGACGACCCACAGTCCGCTGGGAGGACAAAATTAGACAATCTTTGAAGGACCGAGGACTAGAATGGAACTAGGCCAGGAGGAAGACAGCCGATAGGATAGTCTGGCGCTCTCTCTTCCAAACCTCTACACCTCACGGTAGAAGGGGAACGACTAAGTAAGTAAGTATCACGTCTCCTTTCAAATTATTGTAAACCAATTGTAAGTACCCGTCAACCGCCCTGGGCTCTAAAGGAAAGGGGGCGCCGGATAAGAGTGAGAAAAATGTATCACGCTGTTAATTTTTTAAGTAATAAATATATAAAACTGATCTGCAATTTTGTTCACGAATTCTATTTGATTTTGCAGTAGACCTATAGGTTAATTAACTTGTGCAGCTAGATGTATGGATGGTGAAGGGGTAGGAGCGCGTGTAGAACCACTCGCTCCGGGCACGGTATGCTCCAAGCGCCGGTTCTGGCTGTGAAACCTTATCGTTGTAGGATTTCTGAAATGTTATCTATCCATCTGCTTCTTGGTCTTCCCCGTGCCCTAAATCCAGATATTCTAGTGTTGTTTGCCCGAAGTTGTAACTGACGGGCTGCTTGCTCATCAGCTGTTTATCTCTCGATGCTGTCTTACCACCTACAGCGATGTCAAATTCCTCTTCTGTTATGGTTATCAATAACATGTTATGTCTCTTTATATGTTCAAAATATTATTTCTATGTAATATTTAATTTATTTCATTTCATTACTTTCTGTTTTCATTTCTAGTTCTTCTAAGACGTTCATTGTTTTTGTTAGTAAAAAAAAAAAAAAAAGCGTGTCTATTATTCCGGTTAGAGCTTTTAATATTCTAAACTCCATTTACAGTTTTTAATTGCTCGCGAAAAATTGACCGGTGACAACTGACAAATTGGTCAAGAAAAGTGTAAAATTTAAAGACCCCAGTACGCTGACCTCTGTTTGCATAAAACAAATGAAAGAGAGCATACATTTGCTCACGTACAGCAAATTGAATACGTTGTTCTAAAACACAGACAGCAGACAATACTACACAGGTGTTGCAGGTTCGACAGTTAGTACGCTAGTGGTTGTCAAGTGACAGTTGGGATGAAAATACAGTGCCGTCCACTTAAGTGGAACTCGCTTAAAGGAGAAGCATTTCCGAAGGTCGCGGCCAGATGTCCTCTTTGTCTTTGTTAAAAAACTCCGGTTAAGTCGAATTCTGATAAATATAACTTTTTAATAAGTCTGTCTCAACTCAAATTAGGACTTGGATAAGTAGAAGTCGCACCTACATCGCCTAAGTTACAGTACAATGTGGCCATACATACTTTTTTGTTGAACAGGTAGCCTAATAAAAGTCCGAGCACCCAGCAATACATTACAATGCTAACATTCACTAAACCAGCAAGCACAATCGTCAGACTGACTGAGCGAACACTAGTTTTGAGAGAAAACGACTTGCATTCAACACTGACAGCAACAGGAATACGTGTTTGAGATATAGGATTAACAAAGAGTGAAACACAAGGCCTGTAAATAGTAAATAATAAACATAAGCCATCATTTGGCAGGCACTCATAAGAAAGAAGGAAGGAAGGAAAAAACTAGAGAACAGGTAACTTTCATTGGCTTACTTGTCCTGCAATAGTTATCGCTGTGGAATCCATGTAGGAACTGCTAATAGAGCATGCAAAAATACCAAGCGAAACACATGATTCGTACGTTTTTACACTTGCTACTAGGTTACTAACAATTAACTTGACGCTATGTTTTAGGCTTCGCTAAACTGCTTTTAAAAACTTTAAAAGACGCAAAAAGGAAAATTTGAAATCAAAATACTTGTTTCTGAATGGTTAAAATAATTGCTTCATGCTTTACCTCTTATTCTGATATAAATGTCCATCTTTAGACAGAATTCTGATAAGTAGAATTTTGGATACGTAGAAGTATTTTAGGACGACCCAGAGTCCGCTGGGAGAACAACATTAGACAATCTTTGAAGGACCGAGGACTAGAATGGAACCAGGCCAGGAGGAAGACAGCCGATAGGATAGTCTGGCGCTCTCTCTTCTAAACCTCTACACCTCACGGTAGAAGGGGAACGACTAAGTAAGAAGTATTTTAGGTGGTCCCAGCGACTTCTACTTATCTGGACTGCACCGTAATTGGGCTGAAATGAAGAGCAGTGGCGCATCTTCTTTGAAACCATTAAAATAAGTCGCCCATGTCATAAGGGTTAGGTTTAGGATTCCTAACCCTTACTCCATTTTTCAGTGTCTCTGAATTTTTTTTTAATGCAGCATCAAACAGACACCCCACTATTCTTCATTTTAACCAATATTTGTCTTGAACTGCTTAATGTGTATCTTTCAAGTCCTGATAATGCATTGTCACAGTCCTATATTTTTTTTAATACTATTTCACCATCAGTTCAGCTGCTCTCGATGAATTAACATGGGCAAAAAGACAGATTGTGAAAGTAGAACCACAGAAGAGTAGACTCCCGAATCTTGTCTAATTACACCCAACTAGCTATCAACGCATCAGCCTTATCCTTTACATAAGTACCCACTAACCTTAACGTGAACTCTGATGTCCAATTTTCAAGAATACGATCTTCACAAACCTGCAGAATTATCAGACAAGAATGGCAAACAACACAATAATAGTGCACTCAAGAATTAAAACTTGCATGCAACAACATGAGTAAAAATAATATCAGACAACAAGGTGCACACAGCGCTGAATGTCTAGTACTCTCCTCTTCTTGTCTACTATTCTCTGATTCTACAAAAATATATTTTCTATTCACACCAACCAATACACTGGCGATGTATCAGTAGCCAATTGGGAGAAATTGCCAGATCTGTCAACGGTTCGGTGGTTCAGCTAATTGTGAAACAAGTTTTTGTTGCATATTCACAGTCCATGAAATGTTAGTGTGTGCAGTTTAATTAACCAGACAGCAGCCAACAGAGCTGGAGATAAAGTGGCAATGAGTAGGACACACCCATAGGAAACAACCAACCAGTATTACCAGAAATGCCATTGTCTAGAACCCACAAGGGAATGGAAGAGTGGGGAGGGCATAGAGAACATCATTATTTTCCTTTTCACTCCTTATGCAGTTTGTCCCCTTACAGGAAGCCTGCACCAAACATTCACGTGCTGTTGTAGCAATGTTTCTGTAGCAATGTTTCTGTAGCAATGTTTCTGTAGCAATTTGTTTTACATGATGAGGTTGCCAGCCTCATATTGGTCGCCTAATACAACATACCTGAGGAAGCAGTAGTCTTATTATTTTTATCACTTCAGAGACACCCCCAAGGGGGAATGACACAGGACCACAGAGAACATGGAGAAGAAATTTGAAAGCCAATTGGGTCTCATGGATAAACCTGAAAAAGTCAGCCTGAACTAGACATCATGGTAGAATCATAGAATAGTAGACAGACACACATGTGGCCAACTGCCTATTGATATGTCAGCCATGTCACTTGCAATTACTAGAAACATACCTGTTACTGCTAACTTTAGCCATAACACTCATCCTGTTTCAAGCTTTTCCAGCCAAACATTGATGCCGTATATTATATAAAAACAAGAAGAAAATACCATATTGCCTCCCACAAACTCTGCAAATCCATTAAGCCATCATTGACATGCTTCCATTTAGCCACCTCGTACTTCTCTTATGCTTTGGACATTCATAATGATCCATACTGAAACCATTGTTATTGTAACAAGCAGACCCACAATCCATGCTTTGAAAGGTCCAAAATGGTTGTCTTCGACATGATTGGAAAACTCCATAGAATCATCAAATCTTCAAGAACTGATATGGATCTACTGTCCTGGTCATGCCAGTGTACGCGGCAATGAAAGACCTGACAGACTAGCTTCAAGAGCACCCATAAAAGGTGCATTGGCCATGGATAAGGAAGAAATACTGCGGGCAATTCATGTTCATCTATTAGAGAATGACACTGCAATCGATGAATCATCAAGGCTAAGACTGCTGGAATTTGGCATCAAACGTAAGACCAGCATGGATGGACGTAGGAGGAGACGCATCCGCCGCGTATACAACCAGTGTGCAACAGGAACAGTTAGCATTCATACCCTTCAACATTTGCTGAGGGAGACTGAGCACCTATGGGTTTGCCTGGAGTGCAATGACGTCGATTCTGATTAACATTAACATTAATGAAACCATTACTGATATTGTCATCACCATAAGCCGCACTGCAGCTATATCAACAGCCATTTGGGAGACAGTCTTCTATTTTATGATTCAGCTAAAATTGTTGGCAGGCAACATGTGCAACTCTGTGTTCCACATGAAACAAAAAGGATTTTAATGTATATGTGTAGCTGTTTTCCATTAAGTAATAGCTTGAGCTCATTGAAAGTGACAAGTTAGTTATTAGTAGCACATGAGCTGCAAATCGGAGGACATATAATAGGCAAATAAATTATCAGCAGACAAGACCACTAATGTGAAACAAATAAACAGAATAGAACATATACAAGTGAAATAAGATGTGAGGAAATGATGCTGGCATTCGATAGGACACATACTGGGGAAACCAGTTGATAGCAGTTCTTGTATTAGAATTCCTTGAGTAAGAGAAAAAGAGGGGGACCTAAAAATAGATGGAGAAGGGAATTAGAGACAAACACAAAATTGATTAAGAAGATACTTCTTCTTCTTTCACTCTCAAATAACCACATCTATCTCTTCTAAAGCTGGCAGTCTGTCTCAGGTCTCTCTCATCACCATACCGTTTTTCCCTCAACTAGGTTGAAGAAGGCCACTCTGCAGTCCTGCTTCTCTCATAGAACCAACAGTTTTGGTGTACACATTCTACTGTCTGTTTGTCCTCCCCGCATGGACACTCATCTGTCTGTCCAATTTTCAGTTTGTTGAACAGATGGTATCTAAGTCTGCAATGACCAGTTTCAGTCTGAAAATTATCACTTGATCTCTTCTTGGTAATGTATAGTATGGTTCAGCTTTACTGGCATGAGTGTCACAGGATAGGAAGCTTGGTTAAAAGCTTTGTAAAAGAATTTGTTAAAGACCTATGTTCCATAGGGATCTGAAGGATAATGATGACTCAACAGACACACAGCATACTAATACTATATGAGAGATAGGAACCTATGTAGATACATATTTTAAAGGCTGAACACAGGAACTCTTGATTTGATGGTCACTATAAGACAACAAACAGAAGAAAGGATTCTTGATCGTACAGCCAGTTACTGCACCAAATTGCTAAATTGCTGTTTTTCTTTACTGTTTAAGTTTGGTGTGGTCTCTACTGCATTTGCTGATAATATGTGGCATTTTCTGGCTAAATCAATAACTTATTGACATATATAATTTAGAGAGAACTGCAAAGAAACTATTAACTTAGTTGAAAATATTGATTTTGAGATGTTTAGATTTCATGAAAATTCAGATTCTCTTCTTTCAAAAGTTTCACCATCATATTCATTTGCGCTCCTTATGGAGCATGGAGCCAGTACTGTAGCTGGTCCCCTTGCAGGAAGCCTGCATCAAGCATTCACATTCTCCTGCAGCAGTGGTTTCTGGGGCAATTTGTTTCACATGATGAAGTTGCCAGTCTCATACAGAACTTCTTATTAGTCGCCTTTTCTGACACGCCTTAGATTGCAGTAGTACTATTCTTTGTCCTATCTGAGATCCCTTCAGGAACTAGATGGGCAATTTCAAATGTTCATTGTTCAAAAATGAGGGGTCGGAATGGCTAAGAGGTATGGCGTCTGCCTCGAATTCTGAAGGTACCAGGTTTGATTCCCAGTAGAGGAAATCTAATTTATGGAATTTTTTTTTCAGAACCAGTGGTCCTAATGATGTCATACTTCCCCCTGGTCTCCTGGGTAGTGAGATCGGATGTCTAGCCTTCTCAGAAAAAGGCAAAAAAATAGGAGGTCCCGTGGGCAAGTTGCGCACGTTAAAAATCCCTTGGCAGTTGGAAATTGTCAAGAATAGGCCATACAGTCGCTGCCTTGGCAAAATTTAAAATAAGAAACCTATCCACCACAGAAATATTTATAGAATGTGTGATGCCTATATACACACATTGGGATCCTTGCCGGTGCTATGGAGTTCATGCACTGTGCTGAGATCCTCCTGGTGTGATCTAAGGGAGGAGATAAGAGCACTGATGGAGTTGTCTGTGCAATGAAGACAGTCCTTCAAACCAAACCAAACCCAATTTTCTCAAAATTTGACATCTCTGACATACTGTCTTCAGACACATATTAATTTGAACTAAATGGTCCTATTTCAATATTTGTTTTACCATTACAAAATTCTAGGAATATCTCAAAATGCAGACATGTTTACATACTTTGTGAGATTTTGTCACATGTACTTGTCTTGGCAAATAAATATTTTAAACGATTTGTCAATTTCTTTCAACTGTAGTCACAGCTCAGAAATAAGGAAATATGCCAAGAGCCTCCAAAGGCAAAGGAGGTGGTGGTGGTGTGGCTGAGAATGGTAAATCTGAGGCAAAGACTGAAACAAAAACAGAGGTCAGATCTGAGACAAAAACTGAATGTAAGACTGAAAAATCAGAGCCTGCAAAAACAGTTGATGTTAAACCTGAAAAAACTGCTGTCTGTGCCAGTAGCCAGAGCCAAAGTCCGACCTTATCTTCATCATCTGCTGATGAGGGAAAAGGTGCACTGGGGGGAGTAACAGCTTCTTCAAGAGAGAAAATACAGACACTTCTTGGTGAACTGTTTCACAACATCAAAGACATACAGGTAAGTAATTTGATGTAATTCTTGTTGTGTTGGATTAGGGATTATGGTTTGAACTTCATAGTTAATTAAAGCCTGTAGACCTAACACCAGCCAGACATTTATTATGGGAAAAGTCTTTTAGCATAGAGCATTATGACTGGTGATTGTGGAACAAGAGGAATTTTCAGACCTGGCACTTTGAACATCAGAGCACTGTATAAGACAGGATGGAGAGAACACACGTTGAGAAAGCAACAGTTAGCATTACAAGCAGCTTGTTTGCGAGAGCTCACTTGGTATCACGGGACTGGGAAAGAACTGGACGAGACAGCCCATGAGAGGAAAACTTGGATAATCTTATTGTGGATTATTCCACAAAGAGGATTGGAAGATGAAGAAACCATTGGATATAAGGATGTGAACAGAGATGATGAATTGTCCAAGAGGGTTGTATTATTACAAAAATATTGTATGTTAAACTTAACTGCTTATGTTTTTGTTTTCAACCGTAAACATTTCTTGAGCATGTGCAGTATGGCCTTCTTTTTATATTCTTTGATGAGAGCTTTCGTATTTTCAAAATCACGCTGCGTGTTTTAATTGATTCATTAATTTCCTTTTTGCTCCTTACGGAACATGGAACCAACACTACGGCTGCCCCCCACCCCTGCAGGAAGCCTGTTTCAAAACCTCAGTGCTTTTGCAGCGGTGGATTCTGAAGTAATTTCTTTTACATGATTAGGTTGCCAACCCCATGAACAACCTCATTTTAGTTGCCTCTTATAACATGAGCCGCGGTAGCACAGTGGTTCAATCCCTAGTTGAGGTGGGATTTTTTAGACCGTAAACGGCTCCAGGGTCGACCCAGCCTCATGAATTGGGTACCAGAACAACTCTGGAAAGGTTAAGGCGGCCGGCGTTATGCTGACCACATCACCCCTAGTGTGCCGATGGTCAAGAAAATACGGGCCAATGCCGTATTCCCAATATGCCTCAATGGGCACCCCGTTCACTTCATGTTTTTCTTATGTTGATGTGGTAGTAACTATCCTTTACATTTATACCAAGTTTGGTGACATAGCTTTCCTTCACAATTGTGCTTCGTCATACTAGTTTTGTTGTCTTTTGCCAAGGTGGAGAGAGATCGAGCGGAACACAATTTAACAAACATCAGCAAGACTCATGAGAAAATGCAAGAAGAAGGAAAAGGTTAGAAATGTTGTTTACAAACACTAGTTTCAAATAACATGTGTAGAATTTGTGCTAAGATACTGTGTGCTGTTTTCATTCATGCAGCCATCTTGCAAGTGATATTCTTTCTTCTTTGATCCATAACTGCCAACCGTCAAAGCAGTCAGCGGCCATCACGCCTGGTGGCGTCTTGTAGGGCAGCAACAAATTGATTCCACTTTGCTCGGTCGGCGGCCATCCTTCGTACAGTGCCCCAACTGTGGTTCATTCTTTGCATCTCAGCTTCCACAGTTCTCCGCCAAAGTTGTTTTTTGGTCTACCCTTTGATTACCTGGTGAAGGTTACGGACTCCTTCTTAGAAAAAATGTACATAAATGCATTAAAAAAAATTTTTACACTTTACACTGTAGGTTATGTACTTGGACCATCTAGAATCCATTCACAAACTCCCAAGGGAGCATGGTCCACAGTTGAAGAAGTCCTGATCTACTTGTTGCATCAGTATTATTTATTATTTTATGGATTTCACTTAGTTCTGTCTTTCTTACCCATCTGTTTTTGTTCGTTTGTCCCTGACGAAGACCTAGTGGCCATAGCATCAGCAGTTTTCTTTGTCCTCACAAAATGTATTACTTATTTTTATTTGCCTCACCGTTGCTTTCATGAAAGCTTTAACAATTATACTAATGTTAATTTCTTACCATTTTATTCAGCTTTACTGGAAGTACTATCATCTTTAAACAGATTTCTGAATTATGTCTCCGAATTTTATCTGACTAATTTTATTTTCCCTCAAGTGACTCCTTACTACAGGCAGAAACTAAAGTCGCTCTACAGTGCTGCCACCACGGATGCTGAAGCTGAAGCAGAGTAAGTGCTCCCAAATCCCATTAGTATTACTTATCTTCTGGTCATATAAGTATTTAAACCAATAAAATGGTATTGAATCAGTTTTACAAATAACGGTTCACAAGAAACAAGGGACGTTTTGGGTTTTACCCTTCGTCAGCCACAAACAGGTGACAAAGATTCTGGTCATGTCTGCTGTGCTGGTATAATAAGAATATGTGATCATAACGCGGCAACATCAGTTTGATAAATCATCATCATTTTCCTTATAACTACTACGGAGCGTGTAACCTCTACTGTCGCTGGTTGTGTGCAGAACACGTGTACCGAAGCATTCATGTGTTCTTGCAGAAGTAGTTTCTATAACAATTAGTTTTACCTGATGACGATGCCAGCCGCATGCACAATCCCATGTTGTCACATCTTACAGTATGCCTGAAGGATCAGTCGCCCTATTCTTACTTTGTCTCCTCAGAGACCCCCCCCTGAGAACTACACTGGGGCTTTTTTTTTTATGTCAGAATGGAAATGTAAACACATTTACTTCTAAATGTAGGTAGTCCCTGTTACAGGTGGGGTGGTTATCTTCTTGCAGTAATGAGTTGAACATAGAATGAAGATCATGTAAAGTACATGCATCGTACTAATACATACATTATTGTCGAATCCTTCAATAGTCTCGTCTCAACCATACATTTCTGGCCGCTGTGCTAGAGGTGAAATCCACCCAAGTAATGTGGGCCAGACAACGTGGAGGTAAAATTATACTGGAATACTTCTTTAGTTTATCATGAACTTCTCGCTAAGTTCTGAATCATCTTAATTAATATAGTGGCGGCCTTCAAAGAATATAATATGCCACTTAGAGCTCTTCCTCCGCAATATTAGGAGCTTGAATAAAATATGTCTTACCATGAAGACCACAGATAACGAAAGGCCAAGAATCTTAGCCATTAGCATACATTAGTGCAGAACGCGTTACGTCATTAACAAGGTGACCTATTAAATATGTAGCGTTCAATATAAGTTAAAACCCGTGCAAAAACATGATTTACCACAGAGAGACATATTACCGAAAAATAACTGGTAATAGTCTATGTGTGGTCATGATACAAAAATACATTAATATTCTTTCTTTAACAGTCCCATAGCAGATACTGCCTTAGGGAAGTGAAGTGTTTGAGACTTCACTATACTGGGTCCAGCTTTATGAGGTGGGGGGCAACCAGTTCCCTTCTGTGATGCCTTTGCCTTCAACTTAAGAGCAGAGTCACGTACACATTTACAGCTGGGTAGACTGGAGCATGACGCTACCAGGCTTTGAACCCAGAACTCTGTAACTTTCCTGCAAGAGGCAAGGACTCAAACCACTGTACCAATCGGACAATCACTTCTCAATATATCCTAATATAAAACATGCTACCTGAAGCTGTCTTGAGATGATGGCACTATCTAAGACATGTTCTACAAGTGTTTTGAGACTTTCTACCTTGTAGAACTTCATGGCCAGGGATCCAGACCTCCAGGACGACCCAGAGTCCGCTGGGAGGACAACATTAGACAATCTCTGAAGGACTGAGGACTAGAATGGAACCAGGCCAGGAGGAAGACAGCTGATAGGATAGTACGGTGCTCTCTCTTGCAAACCTCTACACCTCACTGATACCATCACCAGGGCTGTAGTGCTGTGGACCCCGGGGGGATGGTAAAGGAGAGGCAGACCAAGGACAACCAGGCAGAGAACATTGGAGGCTGAGATGCAAAGCATGAATCGGAGTTGGGGCACGGCACGAAGGATGGCCACCGACCGAGCAAAAGGGTGACAATTTGTTGCTGCCCTACATGACGCCACTAGACGAGATGGCCACTGGCTGCTTTGTCAGTCAGGGGCTAAGGATCCAAGAGGAAGGAGGAGAACAAAGGAGAGCTTAAGAAGAAAATATGAAATCTAATATGGCTAGAAATGGGATTGGGGGGGGGGGGGGGGGGGGGAAAAAACAGGGGAAGTAAAAAATCATAAAGAAAAGAAGGGCGCCACTAATAAAGTGAACAGTTACCTGAGGGTAAAAATTAGGTGACATTCATCAGGGGAAAGACAAAAGATTTGTAAAAATCAAGTGATTCTCTAAACAAAAGTGCATTTTGTCATCAGGATTTCATGAGCAGATAGCTATGGCTTGAATATTGGAAGTTCTAGAGTGACCAGGACCATGACAGTAAACAGCGATAGGTTTACTAGTCCTGTGTGAGTAATTCCAAGAGTTAAATAATTCTTTGTTCTTATCTTCCTTTCTCCTGCGAGCCCGTAGACAATATTCACAAAGATGTTCTTCAAGTACTAAGCCAGGTGGCTTAGCATTTATGGATCTCCACAGCTGCATGTTTCTAGTACTGTTCATCAGTTCCGTTGCTGGCTTCTTTCTATCCCGTGATGTCAAACTGTCCATTATCTTCTCTCTTTTTCACCCTCTATCACTTTTTCCTTCAATCTTTTCTGATGTCACAAAATATTTCAGCTTCCTTCCTCTCATAACATGCCCAAAGAAGGTAGATTGCTTTCTTCTAACGTGAATAATAAGCTTCCTTTGTGCATTGGCCTCTTTCAGTACATCCGCATTACACTTCATAGCTGTCCATGGTATTTTTACAGTCTTCTGTAAAATCACATCTATGTCGTAAGTTAACTACTATGTTGTGAGTTAACATAAGGCATAAGAGCTAAAGTGCTTTTCCTGCTTTAAAAAAAAAAAATTGTCCATGACTCACTTCCATTTATCAGGAATGTTTCTATATAACACTGAAGAACTGTCTTTCTTACTTCCATTGACAAAGAGTTGTTGCATAAAATACTTTGCATGTTATGGAATGCTACTTTTACCTGGGCCATTCTACTATTCACCTCTGAGATGCTACTTCCATCTGATGTTATTAACATGCCCAGCTAATGCAAACACACACAGATGTATTGCCTGTATATTTTGTGTTATGAGCACCTCACTGTCTTGCAGAGTGATACGAGCAGCATTGGATAAAATCAAGGAGATCAAGAAGCTTCAGGAAAAGTCAGCCAAGCAAAAACATGGTTAGTCAGATAGCTCTTGGTTTTAAGATGTCATATTTGCTGTATATGGGTTTGGTTTGGTGTTAAGGACTATCTTCATTGCACACGGCCAACTCCATCAGTGCTCTGATCTTCTCACTTAGATCACACAAGGAGAATCTCAGCACAGTGCACAAACTCCGTGGCACTGGCGAGAACCCCAATATGTGTATATAGGAATCACACATAAATATTTGTGTGGTGTATATGGGTATTACAGCTGACTTATGGATTTGTTTCAGTTTGTTATTTTGATCACTCGCAGAATTGTTACATCTCTGTCTATTGCTGTTTGTGTGTATGTTTTGCCTGTTTGCATTTTTCTATACCGTATTTTGTTTTGTTTTGTCATATTGAAAGTGTGGTATTTAATGTCATTATCTGATGCTCATCTTCGTACTCCTCATTTGCCACCAATTTTATATTTATCACACTCACAAAAAAAGTATGACTACCTAATGAAAAAAAAAAGATTTTCCTCTTGTCTTCTTATCTACCACTCCTGTTCCTTTACTCCTTGTTTCTCCTTCCTTCCTCTTATTTTTGTTTGTTCCATTTTTATTCTGCAGCACTTGCTATGTTGACAAAGTTCCATATCAAAGTGTGCTTGTGATTTTTTTTTAAATGTAAAAAATTTAGGCCTTGCTAAGATTGCAGAGGCATTAAAAGTAAAATTCACCACTGTCAGATGCTGTGCAAGGTGGTATAATTGATCATTTATTTCTGCACGCCCTGTCACTAGTGTTGCCTATTAAGCTTGGTTTCTTTTTATCTTCCCCTGAAGACCTTCCTTCCCCCCCCCCCCCCCCCCCCCCCCCTCGGCCCATGCTATACAGTCTTTTCATCCCCCCCCCCTTCCCCCCCCCCCACCCCCCCCCCCCCCAATTTTTTTCCCCCCCCCCCCCCCCCCCCCCCACCTCTTTTTCCCCCCCCCCCCCCCCCTTTCCCCCTTCCCCCCCCCTCGGCCCATGCTATACAGTCATTTCATCTAGTATTTTCTCTGACTTCCTCTGTCCTTTTTACCCACTCTTTCACGTTGACGTTATGTATTCCAGTTTTTCTTTTCAGAACATCACCTATAAATTGTGATTGTCTTCTTATTTTATAAATGATTTGTTTTTTTTTCCGGCCATTCCTGGTATTGTCATAATTCTTCTAAGGCATCCACATCTCAGTGGCTCCCAGTAAGCTCTGCATTTGAACCACAGTATTCTTCTTTTTGTCACGATTCCCTTTTGAAAACGATCCTCCAGGGAACAGTCGAAGGTAAACGAAGAAGAGGAAGGCAAAGAAAATCCTGGGCTGATAACATCAAAGAATGGACAGAGCACGGTTTTTCCACACTTGTACGCATTGCTGAGGATAGAGAGCAGTGGAGGACCCTGTCTGCTGATGCTTCCACCATGGCACCCCTACGACCCATGACGGGTTACGAGTTGAGATGATGATGATGATTCTTCTTTTTCCTTTCTGTTCCTTATGGAACATGAGGTCACCACTGCAGCATGTCCCCATGGCAGGAAGCCTTGAGAGCATTCATGTGCTCTTGTGTCAGGGTCAGCGAACCAGAACTGACCAAGACCCTACTCCACCTCCAAGTGGTGGTCCTGGAAACAGGCTGCATCACTGCATTCTGACCGAGAGAGTATGGATCGAAGAGGGAAGGCAAACCCGGTCCCAAAAAATGCAGTGTGGAAGTTGGATGTGTCGGACCGAAAGGCGCAAATATCGCAGCTTCACTGTAAACGGCGACACAACGCAACCAATGCCCTTTTCAGGATGAACGAGGAAGAAGAAGAATGTTAGTCACCTCTTGTGACATGCCTGAGGTAGCAGGGGTCCTATTCTGTCTCTCTTTTCTCAGAAACCCCCGGGGGAAACTATACAGGACAACCATAATATTAAATAGGCTGAAATTTATTGCTTCATAAGCACTGGAATTATTTGAAATAACTCAAAATCCAACGGAATTCATCATCGTCATCATTCTCCTTAGAGGCATTCATCATTGTCATCATTCTCCTTAGAGGCATTCATCATCGTCATCATTCTCCTTAGAGGCATTCATCATTGTCATCATTCTCCTTAGAGGAATTCATCATTGTCATCATTCTCCTTAGAGGCATTCATCATTGTCATCATTCTCCTTAGAGGAATTCATCATCGTCATCATTCTCCTTAGAGGCATTCATCATTGTCATCATTCTCCTTAGAGGAATTCATCATCGTCATCATTCTCCTTAGAGGCATTTATCATTGTCATCATTCTCCTTAGAGGAATTCATCATCGTCATCATTCTCCTTAGAGGCATTCATCATTGTCATCATTCTCCTTAGAGGAATTCATCATTGTCATCATTCTCCTTAGAGGAATTCATCATTGTCATCATTCTCCTTAGAGGCATTTATCATTGTCATCATTCTCCTTAGAGGAATTCATCATCGTCATCATTCTCCTTAGAGGCATTCATCATTGTCATCATTCTCCTTAGAGGAATTGATCATTGTCATCATTCTCCTTAGAGGAATTCATCATTGTCATCATTCTCCTTAGAGGAATTCATCATCTTTCTTCATCAGCTCTTCAAGGAGCATAGCCCTTCAACAAAATCATGCAAAGTCCTCCTGTCCCATTCCATCACTTCCAGAACTTTCCATGACTTCCTCATCCCTTTCATTTCTGTCTATTGTTCTCTTCTCCGTGTGTTTTCTGGTCTCCCTCTAACCTGTCTCACCCTGGGGATTCCAGGAATATAGAAGCCTTATTTATCATTATTTCATTTTCAATGCTGTGACCACTGAAATTTCTTTGCATACAGTTCTATGCATACAGTTCTATAAGAACCAGACAAATGCCAGTGGAACAAGAAATGAGAAGAAGACGCTGGCAGTGGATTGGACACACATTGAGGAAACCTTTTGATAGCATTACAAGGCGGTCCTTTTTCTGGAATCCCCAGGGAAAGAGAGGCAGAGGTAGAGCAAAAAAACACATGGAGAAGAGAACTAGATACAGAATGAAAATGATGAGGAAAATATGGAAAGAACTTGAGCTGATGGTACGTGACAGGAGGACTTGGCATGTGTTTGTTGAAGGCCTATGCTCCTTGGGGAGCTAAAGGATATTGATTGATTCTTCTTCTTCTTTGATCCATAACCGCCAACCGTCAAAGCAGTCAGCGGCCATCACGCCTGGTGGCGTCTTGTAGGGCAGCAACAAATTGATTCCACTTTGCTCGGTCGGCGGCCATCCTTCGTACAGTGCCTCAACTGTGGTTCATTCTTTGCATCTCAGCTTCCACAGTTCTCCGCCAAGTTGTTTTTGGTCGGCCTCTCTTTCGCTTTCCCTCGGGGGTCCATAGCATAGCTGTTCTTGTGATGGTATCAGGGTCCCTTCTGAGGACATGGCCAACCCAACTCCAGCGTCTGCCAGCTATGATGGTGTGCATGTCCTCCTGGTTACTCCGAATAAGTAGTTCTTGATTGCTGATGGTGTTTGGCCAAAAGATTCGGAGAATTTTCCTTAGGCAGATTGTGTGGAAGGAGGACAGTTTCGACATTTCCTTCTCTGTTACTCTCCAACATTCCGCACCATAGAGAAGCACAGAAAGTACACAGCTCTCATACAGTCTTAATTTAGTGTTTGTGCTGTACTGGGAAGACTTCCAAATGTTGTTGAGAACAGCAAAGGCTGTTCTCGCTTTATTCATTCTGTTGTTAATGTCCTTGCTTGTTCCGCCGTCAGGTGTTACTATGCTTCCTAGGTAAGTAAATGTGTCTGTCTGTTCTAACTTCTGGTTTCTTACTGTTATTGGCTCAGGATTGCCCACATTTAATGTCATGACCTCTGTCTTCTTCAGATTGATGTTCAGGCCAACCTGTTGGCCATACTTATTCAGTCTATCGGTTTTGTCTTGAATGTGTTGGTGTGAATGCGCGAGTAGTGCAATGTCATCTGCATATTCCAAATCTTCCAGTGTAGAAAACGTTGTCCATCTAATTCCTCTTGGACTGCCCTCTGTTGTCTGGCGCATCACCCAATCTATGACTGTCAAAAATAATGTTGTTGATAAGGGGCATCCCTGTCGTACTCCTGTTTTCACTTCGAAAGTTACATTACTCGATCCAACACTGCACGTAAAGTTAGAATAGAGGCTTTTTATAATGGAAACAATGCGGCTGGGAATTCCATAAGCCCTCAGAATTTTCCATAGGCTGTCCCTGTGTATGCTGTCGAAAGCCTTTTCAAAATCAACAAAGTTAATGTACAGCTGTCTCTGCCATTCTGAGCACTGCTCTATAATGTTTCTGAGGGTAAATATATGATCTGCACATCTTCTGTTCTTTCTGAAGCCCGCTTGTTCTTTCCTCAGTTTATGATCAACTGCTTTTGAAATTCTCTGGATGATTATCCTGCCTAGTATTTTGCTGGGAACTGAGAGGAGGGTAATTCCTCTCCAGTTGTTGCAGTCTGCAAGGTCGCCCTTCTTGGGCAATTTGACAATTATTCCTTTACTCCACTCTGTTGGTGTTGTCTCAGTTTCCCAGACTTGTGCAAATAGTGGTTCTAATAGTTCTACTGCTAGTTCAGGGTCTGTCTTGAATAGCTCAGCATTCAGATTGTCGTGACCAGGCGCTTTTCCATTTTTTAGCCCTTTGATAGCTGTGATAATTTCTTCTTTTCGTGGAATGTCTGTATTTACGTCTAAGTCCCTTTCAGCCTCAGGAACATTCAGCTGAGTCTCTGGTGGTTCCTTATTCAGTGTTTCTCTGAAGTGCTCTGCCCATCTTGTTTCCTGCCCCTGTGCTGTGGTGATGAGATTTCCTTGCTTGTCTCTTACTAACGTTATGTTGTTTGCACCTCGTTTTCCACTGATAGCTTTAGTTATTTTATAAACTGTGCTTTGTTCATTTCTCAGTGCTGCCTCTTCTGCCTGTCTTGCAAGGTCATCCAGAAATGTCCTTTTGTCAGCACGGGTTTGACGTTTTACTTCCTTGTCCAGCTGACTGTACTGTTCACTGTATATTGCCTTTAACCTGGGAGACTTAGCTTCTGTTTTCTTCCTTTTCATTTCCTTTCTCTTCGCTATGGTGTTTAGCGTTTCTGGTGTTATCCAGTCTTGGCTCTTTCTTTCCTGGAATCCCAAGCATGACTTGCTGCTTTCTTTGTATATTGTTGAGATGGTGTAGAATTTCTGGTCAACATCATCAGTTGATTGATTGATATAGTTTTATTGTTTTCTGTCGCCAGCGACCTCTGTTTAATTTTCAGCTCTCATTTCTTTCAGATCCATTTCTTTGCCATTTGTTGATCATCTTCTTATATGTCCTGAAGAATTTGTAATCTTAATTTATTCATCATAGACATCTTCTCTCTCTCTGATGACTTCCATTTGTTTAACATGTCCTTATCAGCTCACTGTTTGAATTTAGGCTTTTAATTATTGATTGGGATTTCATGATTAATGCAGTTCTATATTTGTCTTTATTTACCATTCACTGTAGATACTGTCTTTGTTAGCAGGCCTTTATATTATTTTAAGGTTTTTTTTCCTTTCAAATCTGGATTATTTACAGTGGGAGGGTAAAGGATCCCGTTACACGCCCATTGAGGCATATTGGCCCATATTTTCTTGACCATCGGCACACTAGAAGTGATGTGGTCAGCATCACGCCGGCCGCCTTAACCTTCCCAGAGTTGCTGTGGTACCCAATTTCTGAGGCTGGGTTGACCCCGGAGCCGTTTGCGGTCTAAAAAATATCACCTCAGCTGGGGATTGAACCATGGACGAACGAACTTTATTTTCGAAGGGTTAAGAATTGGGCGCGCAGACCCGTCTAACATTCTGCCCTTCCACTCTCATTTATCTTGAAAATTATATCCTTTCATTCCCACATGTTACTTAAAGCATTAATATGAAGGCATGTAACATAATAAAGGTAATATAACAGCGTACGTTTACAGTATGCAGTCATAATCAAAATTAAGTATTTTTCATTAAACAGATATTATAATAAAATAAAATGAAATTTAACACACACACACACACACAAATTAAATTAAATTTAAAAAAAAAATTAAAAAATATCCGTACAGTAAATCATGATTTTGAACATAATCAGATTAGGTGGCATGGTATCAGAACTCATGAAGTATTTGACAGTCTGCTATTGAAGGAGGTGAGACTTGGTGTTATTTCTATACCCTCCTTAACCCAAGAGCAGCATCAGTAGGAGAGATAGATGGACATAACTTTATTTAAAAGGGTAAAGAATTGGGGACCCAGGTCTGTCCGACCATCCAGCCCTTTATCTTTCATTTTGTATCCCGACACTCACTCATGCGGTCATCAACAATTAATCTGCATTTTTGAATGTGTCATTAAACTGGGCAAGTCCACCTGCATCAGCCAAAGACAAGTTCAGACTCTCTGTGATGTCCTGGGTCCACCGTCGTCTAGGTCGACCCCTTCCCCTTTTTCCAGGGACCATGCCTTCCATCACTGTTTTTTTTTTTCCAGACTATTATGTCTTTTTATATGACCGAAAAATTTCAGCTTCCTTATTGCGATGGTATTTAGGAGCCAATGTTCCTGTACGTTTAGTGAGTGCAGTACTTCTCGTTGTTGGTCTTTTTTTCTGTCCAGGGTATTCTCAACATCCTTCTGTAGCATTTCATTTCGAATGATGTAATCTTTTTTGCAACTGTTTTATTGAGTGTCCAAGTCTCGCAGCCGTATGTTGCTACTGGGAATATACATGCTCTAATCAGTTGTAACTTTGTTTCTTTGCTTGTGCCTTGCCATAGGTAAGCAAACAAATACATTACATATTTCAAAAGTACAGTGCTATGCAGGTACATTCTCATATACATTCATTATATAGTAATGAACAATAGTCTAGTGTCTGCGTCTAAGAAGTGTTTTATTTTGGCCAGCTGGTATGTCTTTTCAGCTAAGTGTTTGGTTAAATTCTGTACGTGGGAGTTCCACGTTAAGTGCTGGTCAATCGTCAAGCCTAGAACTTTGTGTTCTGTTACATGTTCAATTTGTATTGACTCCGCGTGTAGCTGTAGCGACCTTTTGGTGAAGTTTAGGAGTTTCTGTCTGGTGGTAATCAACATAGATTTTGTTTTTGCTGTGTTTACTGGCATACAGTTCACATTACTCCATTTTGTTAGATTGTCTACATCGCTTTGAAGAGTCATTTCAAGTGCTGTGCAGTCAGTGTCACTAGTGTAGATAGTACAATCATCTGCAAAGAGGTCACATGTTGAATATTTTAGATGTAGTGGCAGGTCGTTGATGAACAGTGGACCACCGAGCTAGGAAGCCAGTGCACTTACCACTGCGCTACTGCAGCTCCCTAAGTTTGCTAAATTGCATGCAAATACAATGGTATGTGAGTCAGTTGTTTTTTTTTTAAGAACACAGAAAAGCTAACATGCTGTAGGAAAACTCTTCATAAGCTAGTACAGAAAAGACAAAAAAAAAAGTCAATACAATACATACAAAAGCTTTTTTTGCATGTAAATTTAGGAAATTCCCTTGTAAAGAGGCTTTGATTTACAAAATATACACGTATTATGAAGAAATTTTGTATGGAATAAAAAAGAAACGTTATGTAAAAAATATTTGCTGCAGTATACTGTTAACATGCCAGTTTTTGTAGCTTATTTTCCAGTAATTTAATATTAGTGCACAATGTAAACACAAAAATCACTGATGGCATTAGAGTGGGCCTTCTCAAAGGAAACTTACCATGTGGAATAATTACTTAGACGTTTATATGGCAATTCCATAGCAGATACTTCCATAGGGTAGTGAAGTGTTAGAGACCACCATACTAGGTCCAGCATTGAGAGGTGGGGTGACCAGTTCCCTTCCTCGCTGCCTTTTCCTTCCCTAACTCAAATTCAGGTACCCATTTACAGCTGGGTAGACTGGAGGTGTCAGTACCGTGATTCGAACCCGGCACCTTGCCGCGAGAGACCAGCGCTCTAACCGCTCTGTCAACCAGATGCTCAGTGGTAGAGAGAATGGTAGAGCAACAAAATAAATGGTAGCTTGTTGTCACTGGCTGTACGTATAAGGGAGACATGAATGTTGACTTTAGATGATAAGTTTTTATTGTTTTTTTTTAACGTACGCCCGCTATTACTCGAGGTGAAATCTCTGGTTTAATATGTCTAACCTGAGACTGATTTTACGTGAGTTTCCCTGTACAATGACAGGTGTCCTCTCGCCATTCAGGCAGATACTCGCCGATTTCGGAGATACTTATTAGAGCTGGGTCGGCTCAGGAGCCGTTCAGGTTATTCCAGTCCCTGGTCGACGACACTACTTCAAATGTCTTCGCCAGGGCTCGAATTATTCCAGTCCAAGTCCCAGTCGACGACACTTCTTCAAATGTCCTCGCCAGGGCTCGAACCTGGATCACCTGATCGCCAGTGCAGTGTGGTAACCATTACACCAGCGTGGCTCCCTAGATGATAAGATGTGATTACTAGAATGCTTCAGAGCGTGTATTAAAAATAATGAAGAAAAAAAGACTTTCTGTTTTAAATACAGTTTTTAAAAAAAAATATTTTTAATTACAGAAATGTTCATAAAATTTTTATTGAGGAAACCTATTGACAGTATTACCAGTAGTCCTTCTTCTGAAATCCCCATGATAAGAGAAGTGGAGGCATACCAAAAACCGTGGAGAAGAGAACTGGTAAGAGAGATGACAATGGTGAGATAGACATGGAAAGATCTTGAGCTGGTGGCACGCAGCTGGAGGACTTGGTGTGTGTTTGTTGCAGGCCATTATTCCTTAGGTAGCTAAAGGGTATTGTTTGATTGAGTAACATTTTTACAAAATGTTATTTTCTTTCCAGTCCTCCTCCTTTATGTGGTGCTGTCCCTGCTGACAGTAACTATATATCTCAGCCCGAAGACAAAGTGGCTGCAAGGGTGAAAGGTCAAGATGAGGAGGAAAACTGGATCTTAGCTGAGGTTGTCCATTTTAATTCTCACACTGGAAAGTATGAAGTTGACGATGTTGATGCTGAAGAAGGAAAGGAGTGAGTACATAAATGTCGTTCAAGTTACTGTTATGAAATTTGTTCTGGGGGTTCTATAAATTTGCTTTTCTGTTTGATCATTTAATAATTTTTTTTTCTTTTCGCTCCTTATGAAGCATGGAACCACCACTCCAGCTGGTTCTCCTTACAGGAAGCCTGAACCTCTTGTGATGGTGGTTTTTGAAGCAATTTGTTTTACATTAAGAGGTTACCATCCCCATGCACAAACTCATATTAGTCACTTTGTACGACATGCCTGACTGCAGGTTTTTTTCTTCTTCAAAGAGATATTTGTTTAAAAGATCTTAATAAAGAGAAAAAAAAACGTTTACAAAGTCATCAGGATATTATGAACATAGTCCCTTATCTAGCCGTTCTGCTTTGGAACGTCTCTCCTTTTAATTGTATTTTACGGTTGTTTCCCTTCAAACCCACAGCAAACAGAAAAAAACGCTAAGTCAGTAACAGTAAAACTAAGTTAATCCTGGTCATACTGCAGAAAGAAAAAAAAATTGGTTTGGTTTTAAGTCCATCTTCATTGCACATGGACAACTCCATCAGTGTGCTCTAATCTCCTCCCTTAGATCAAACAAGGAGGATCTCAGCACAGTGCATGAACTCTGTAGCACCAGCGAGAGTCCCAATGTGTGTATACAGGAATCACACATTCTATAAATGTTTTTGTCGCGGGTAGGCTTTCCTAATTTTGTAAATTTTGCCAGGGCAGTGGCCGAATGGCCTACTCTTTGCGATTTCCAACAGCCTAGGAATTTTTTAACATGTACAACTTGCACACATGACCTATTTTTTCACCCTTACCCAGGAGATTTTTTTTTTGGGGTGGGGGGGGGGGAGGGGGGGGGGGGAGGTGGTGTATGACATTAGAAGCCACTGGTTCTGAACAAAATTCCGTCAAATATATTCCATGTACTGGGAACCGAACCCGATACTTTTAGAATTAGAGGAAGACACCATACATCTTAGAAACCCCAACACATACAATGGTAGATGACTAAACATTTAACACTCAAAGGTCATTTATCATCATCATCTACCATTGACTAAACATTTAACACTTAAAGGTCATTTATCATCATCATCTACCATTGACTAAACATTTAACACTCAAAGGCCATTTATCATCATCATCTACCATTGACTAAACATTAAACACTCAAAGGTCATTTATCATCATCATCTACCATTGACTAAACATTTAACACTCAAAGGTCATTTATCATCATCATCTACCATTGACTAAACATTTAACCCTCAAAGGTCATTGATACAGAGTAAATATTATCAAGGGGGAGTGATCTTGAAAATGTTAAGCGAATAGATTCGATTACGGGTTACGTTGCTTGGTTAAGCTGATGTTAAGTTAAAAATGTATTAGGGGAATTCCCTCGTATGTTCGAGAAGTTTCCAAGTCGGTAAGCGTGGCGAACACTGGTCAGTTCAAATTGCGGAGATGTGTTTTCTCTGAACTGTCTTGAGCTGTGAGTAAGCTCGTGTGACTAGCCCATGCAATTATTGAGACTGAGTTGTGTTTTTTAAACAGCCGAGTCTCGTGTCTTTTTTAGGCGGGACTAGTGTGTGAACTAATAGCAGTCTGTTTTTGGGCACCGACTGGAGAGGTCGGCCCTACAGTGTGTGTTTTTGAGTATGCCTGCGCAGTGCAAAAGTTATAGAGGCCATTATTTGTGTAGGCCTGTAATTCCTGAGTTTATTGGAGAATTATGTTTGTGAGTATTTTTTGAAGAGGTAAGGATCCAGGACTTATGTTTGACTATATAATCGCGCTGAGATGAGTGAAGGCGAGATTACTGCAGACTGCCTGGGAGTGCAGTCTTGCGAGAAATTGCCGCGAGTATTCACTGTTTATGTAGTTAGCACGGCGAGGATGATGTCCGTTTGCTAACCAGATCCATTGAGGTGATTTGAGGAGGCCATTAGTATTTATGTAGTTAGCACGGCGAGGATGATGTCCGTTTGCTAACCGGATCCATTGAGGTGATTTGAGGAGGCCATTAGTATTTATGTAGTTAGCACGGCGAGGATGATGTCCGTTTGCTAACCGGATCCATTGAGGTGATTTGAGGAGGCCATTATTATTTATGTAGTTAGCACGGCGAGGATGATGTCCGTTTGCTAACCGGATCCATTGAGGTGATTTGAGGAGGCCATTATTATCTATTATATTAGCACGGTGATGCCGACCGTTGCTAGAAGGATCCAGGAGAAGATTATAGCGCATATTTGAGGAGGCCATTTAAGTAGTTAGCACGGCGAGGATGATGTCCGTTTGCTAACCGGATCCATTGTTATTATTTAGAGGATCCATATTTCCATTAGAGCGCCAATGTTGAGAGCGTCTTTGATGAGGCATATTTGAGGAGGCCATTATTATTTATTATATTAGCACGGTGATGCCGACCGTTGCTGAGAGGATCCAGTATTGATATTATATAGCGCTAATGATCCTGAGAAGTGTAGATGTGACTGGAGTACTGTATTATTGTATTGCTATGACTTGTACTTTGATTATGACTGTGTATTCTGTGTTAACGTAACGTGTTGTGGTGTAATAAACGTCCTTAACTTTCACCTGCCGTTACACCATTTCATGCCTCTGATGCGTGTACCTGTAGTGTGTGAATGTACCCACGCACACTCACGGCAACATTCAACACGGTAGGAAAACAGTAGTCGTGACAGTGATAACGCATGACCATAAATAGCCTGGGTGGCGAAATCTATGTCAACAAACAGATTGAATTCACTAACAGTATCTCGTGTGTAGCAGTGGTATGTTAGTCTTAGAGAATTTGATATTTCGACATTCGCGTGATATAGGAATTGTGTTCTGCTCTGTGTGGGCGCATGAACGTTTCAAGCATTAACTAAACACCCACTCTCATTATATCATGAATAATATTAAATCAAACGGTTACATATATTGAATGATGGTAACAAACCTTACGGTTACAGATTGGTGGGCCAGTTTATTTAACGGAATGAAACCCACGGAGTTTGCGTGATAGGAGAACCCTGTGTAGGCGTGGCTTAAGTATCCTCGCATTGCTTCATAGTCCTCGACCTAGTTTGTTAACTGTGTCCAACACGGTAGAATATAACAGTGGGAAGTTGACAGGTTGTTGGTAGACAGTCAAGTTTAACTAAATGTGAAGTGTTTTTGAGGAGTCGTTTGCAGATTATCTCAAGTCAAAAGTCACGGAGGCTGCTGTGCTGCGTTTCCTGTGTGCTGATGCAGTGTTGAGCGCATTCTACACTTTGGCAAGAACCTGAAGAGAAGAAAGTCTATTTCGTGCACCTTTCTGCGCTGGAACGTTTTTATCTGCAGAACTTTGTGATATCTGGTGTGTTGGCGGAAGGGACGGAAGTATATTAAGATAAGTGATTTTGTTCTGTGTAGATTGTGCCACTTTTCTGCATTTCAGCAAGTCTGCCTATACTATCCATCACTTATTCTGTTGATAACACTGACTAACAAAAAAAATTTTTTTTTTCTTTCTCTAACATTTCTATGTTTTTCTGGTCAATTTTAATGCGCTGTTTTTAAATCTGCAAACCGTTTTTCTCTATCAGGTCGGGATCTCTAGAAATACGCAATTGAAGTTTTTTAACAATGCATACAGTATTACAACATCATTTGTACAAGAAGTATAACAGTTATGTAGGCTTGAATTTCTTTGCAGTCGACTTTCGTCGGTGAATGGCATGTGGTACATCGCGATGAAGCATCCAACAATAATCGGCAAGCATGGTCACACTCCACTGTCCTTGATAACGTGACTCCATTACGGCGATATCTTGATGGAATCGTTCTCCATGTTCATCGCTGACGTCGCCAAGGTTGTCAGGGAAAAAGTCAAGATGCGAATCGAGCAAATGGATTTTGAGGGACATGTTATAGCCCATAATTCTGTATGCATCTATGCACTGCTTAACAATATGCACATAGTCGACAGATTTGTGATTTCCCAGAAAGTTATCGACGATCGATTTGAATGCCATCCATGCGCGAAGTTCACTACCATGTAACAAGTTCTCGAATTGTTTGTCTGCAATAACTTTCCTAATCTGAGGTCCTACAAAGATACCTTCCTTTATCTTTGCATCACTAATTTGCGGGAACTTTTCTCGAAGATAAGTGAAAGCTTTGCTCGTTTTATCTAACGCTTTTACGAAATTCTTCATGAGCCCCAACTTTATATGTAACGGTGGTAAAATGATGCTGTCTTTGTTAACTAATGGCTCGTGTATTACACTTTTATGCCCGAGCTGCATACGATCCATGATAGGCCACACCTTTCTTGCATAATGTTCCTGTCTGTTGCGGCTGTCCCATTCACATAGGAAGCAACAAAATTTAGTATACCCAGTCTGCATGCCCGTGAGAATTGCAATGACCTTTAGGTTTCCACAAATCCGACATTGGTAGTCATTGTACTTTATTTTTGCCAAAAGTATAGCCATATTGTCATAAGTTTCTTTCATATGAACAGAGTAGGCGACTGGAATTGATAAAAATAAATTTCCATTACGCAATAACACGGCTTTTAGACTAGTCTTGGAAGAGTCGATGAAAAGTCGCCATTCGTTGACTATGTGCTCATGACCGAGGTGCACCATTAGACCTTTTACATCTTTGCAATAGCAAATGTCATCATCCATCTCAAAGTATTGAACAAGTTCTCTGTGTCTATGACGAAATTTAGATATCGGAGTATTGGGCGCTAAAAGATTCCATTCTTTGAGTCGCGAACCGAGTAATTCCGCTTGTCCTTTGGTGAGAGCGAGATCACGTATTAGATCTGAAAGTTCTGAATGGTTAATTAATTGAACACCATCATTCACCGGTACATAATCCGAGTCAGAATTAGTTTCTAAAGCAGGTAAACTATCACTTTCTGATGGTTCATTCACGTCCAACAGATATTGTTCTGGTGGAACTAGGATCGGACATGTGATTGGATCATGAGGCACTGGTTTTGAAACCGATTCAATATTTGGATAAACCACAGACTTTCTAGTTTTAAAAGTGAAACCATAGATATTTTTCAAGCAGAAGTAACAATCAGTAGCGTGATTTGTCGGTTCACGCCATATTACTGGCACTCCAAAAGGCATCGACTTATGCTTCGGCGATTTTCGTAACCAACCTGCCAATGTATTTGCACAAGTCGAACAAACTGCATTTGGCTTCCAAGATTTATTTGCATCATCAATTTTCGAATCGAAATAAAGTTCATATGCTTTCTTTAGCAATGGTGTAAAGTTTTTCTGGTGAACACGATCGGTAAAATATCCGCACACGTAACAGAACAGATCAGCCGAATTTCTACAACTTCTAGAAGCCATATTTCACTCAGAATTATTTCAAAATACAGTAACTATTTGAAATACAACGTAACATATGTCATGCATCTTTTAGCAGTATAAAAAGTAGAATTATTTTGCATTTTATTAATTTTTAAAAAGTTATATAGTAAAAATGAAACGGAGCAAATAACGGTTTCCCAAAAATATATTTATTCACAAATATCATAAGAACCCGACGTGATAGAGATAAACGGATTTCAAATTTGAAATCAGCGCAAGAAACTGACATAAGAACACTTATTCTTATATAAGAAAGAAAAATGTTGTTTGTCAGTGTAATTGTCGTTGTGTTGTCGATAATTATATCGATTGATTGTACAATATGTTGATGCGTAGGTAGTGTATGCTATATATAAGTACTATAATAGAAGTTGGTGTACAGTAGTTGATTAAGTCAGTTGAAACTCTTATAAAATGTGGGAGTATGACAAATACCGTGAACTATTAGGATTTGGAGACCATGAGCTGACTGAGTCTGAAATAACAAGATTGATATATGAAAAGCTAATTCATGAAAGTGATGAGAGGATTCAGAAAAGGGGGCTAGAAGAGAAGAAGCAACTGGACATAAAACAGAGTACCCTAGAGCAAAGGGAAAGTTTCATAGAATGTACTGCTGAAGAGAGTAAACTTCAGGAGAAATTATCTAAACTAACAACTGATTTAGGTAAATCAAATTCCGAGCTTGTTTGTGTTCGAGCAGCATTAGAATCTGCATTGTGCAGAGTTAAAGAGGTGGAGGCTCGAATGAAAGATAAAGATAGCGAAGTTAGAAATCTAACTCAGGAACTTCAAGAAAGGAGAGAGATATATGACAAATTGAAACTTGAGACCGATGAACATAATAGGACGTATACAGAAACGCTCCTTGATTTATTAGATGATATTGCAAATCTCGGTGGCGAACATGAAGAGAAAAAGATTCATGAGCTTAATAAGAGCAGTGATGATGTTAAGATTCAGTCACTACAGCTGGAGTTGACTCAGTTAAGAGGAAAAAAAAAGGATGATAAAGAGACATTAGTAGAGTTGATGGTTGAGAAAGAGAAGGTCACTAAGATTAAAAATTTACTAGCAGAGGAAAGCTGTAAAGTTTTAAGAGCTGAAAGTTTAACCTTTAGCACGCTCCGGGCGCAGCGTTGCGCCGAACGTAACCTATGTTCTCCATGCTGGAGGCGCAATGTTGCACCTTACGGATATCACCGTTTCTAGCATGAGGACTTGTGTACACGTGATTTTCAGCCCCGGATGTTAAGTTGTAATTTTATTTGCAAGAAAGTTAGCTTCCGTTTCCGATCTTAAAAAAGTGATGGGTGTATCCGCGTTTATTTTTTGTAAATTTTTTAAATCGAAATGAATCGGGATCAGACACGCGGCCATTTCGCTCTAATTTTATTGGATTCTGACGCCATGCGGTGGGGATAAGATTTTTGTCTTTATAAGCGCTGATATCGTTTCTCAGAATGTGTTTGATGGCTGAGATGGAAACGAAAGTAAAATGGCCTTTCAAGTATGTATAATGTTAGGGGTTAGGACTAGGAATATTGGAAAGATTTAGAATTTCGGCCGAATGTCACAGCTGACGAGAGCGTTTGTTGCTTTGCTACTGATGATGGGTGTAACGAAAAGATCGTCATTTGATTTGTATTGGTCTATTGGTCAAATGACTTTCATTGAGATGCAAGGGATATGGACCCTTCGTTTGCTGGTTATTTTTTAAATTTTTTTTTTTAAATTTAAAAATTAAAAAAAAATATTTTTTTTATTATTTTAATTTTTTTTTTCGTTTTTTTCATCTTTCCTTTCCTCTCTTCCTATCACATCTAACATGTACACAAACAAATTTTATATCATCAGATTCACCATTCATTTATTTATAGAAATTCCAAAAATGATAGCAGTTGACCAAGAAACACAAAAACTATAGACATTACAAGTCACCCACTATAAAAACGGGACGCTGTGAAAAAGAATGCAGTGGTTGGGCAAGTTTTCTGAATTTTTATGCAGCGTGCTAAAGGTTAAACAAGAAATTAAGTGCAGAGATTTCACTTAGAGATAAGGAAATTGCAGATGCAAGGAGAAGAATGGACAGTCTACTCGACATTCTCTTGCAGAAAAAAATGTGGTCTTCTGTCAGTGTTGACAGTAATGGACAAAAAGCAAAAAGTCAGTCCTATACACTTTTTGCTGATTCTAAAGTCAAGAATAGTGGAAGCAGGTCTTTTCGTGGGAAATATAACTTTCAACGCAATGCCGATGATTCTAGCGATATTGGTTCCTGGCGGCAAGCTAGCAAAGAAAAATCTACAGTGTTAGACAGTCCTGTGGATAACAAAAGAATTAATAATAAATTTCAATTCAAGTTGTTAAAAACAAAGTATTAAGTGAGAACTCTGATGGCTTGATAACAGGGAAGAAAAATAGCACTACTTATTCCAGGAAGGAAACATATTTTGTGAAAAACAATAAAGATATTGTTAAATCTTTCGGTCATACCCAGTCAAGTCAGTGTGACCCATTTCTTAAACACACTGCCACAGGCAAAGAGAAAAACACTTTTGATAGGAGATATAACCATGAGGTTAAAATGTACCAAGGGAGTTCTTTATATAGTAACGTTTCTTCTCCTAAAAACAAGAAACAATTTGAAAGATCACAACATCGTGATCCTGAGAGTGTTAGAAATTATAGTGGAAATAATTATGTGAAAGAGTGTCAATCTGGTAATAAATTTGTTGATAAAAAGCCATTTCTATCTAGTAGATATTTTTATCCAAGAGGAAATGCTAATTGTAATTATGCTAACTGGGATGTAAAACAGTACAACTGTGTTAATGGAACAAATAACAATGTTCTTAACAGCAATTATAGAAATCGTAACCAGGTTAGCTGTGCTCCACATAAGAGCAAAGTTATTAACAAGCAAAGTAATAACACTATTGATTGTCACACTGGTGGTGTCGAAAGGTCATCTCGTTCTTGTGAATGGAGTAATTTTTTTCAGCCTACAACAGGGATGAACTTTCGTTACGGTCAAGTGATCTCTAAGCCTTCTGTGATGTTTACACGTTTAAGGAGGACTTGCTGAGATGTGTGAAAAGGCGCCAAGACTCTACTCCACCACAAGGGATAGGTAAACGTGAAAGTTGATTTTCCGTTTTTCCTTATTAAATCTAACAGATGATTAATAGAAATTTTCATTTGTATTGTCTCGTAGCGTGCGACGTTGTGATGAGTTGGCGCACTTGTTGACATTATTCGTGAAGAATGTGGATTATCTATCAAGCAGAACCTATGAGCGTCTCGCTATACATCTGACGAGTCACTTTTTGGAGGATCAAGAATTGTTGACAGATTGTCGGGATATATTTTTTTTTACAGCTGATTATTTTTTTTTTTCGTAGAATAGTACATGTTATTGTATTCTGTGGATAATATATCATATGATGTTTTATTAAAATATTTGTAATTTCTTTGAAACATTATGATGTTCATCTTTATGCATCAGTTGATTGCTACATATATATTTTTTGTAGAACATATATGATTGTTTCGATAATGTACCAGTCCAATTTTTTATGCCATTTGTATACTATTCTGTTTTGATTGTGTGTAACATATGTGTTGGTAATAATTTGTGTGTAATTTTTGATAAAGGCAGTGAGCGGTGTCAAACCTATGCTCATTTGGATCATAATTATTGATCTGTATATTTTTCGGGTTGTAGCTGTAATTGTTAGGATAATTATATGAATTTATTGTTATGTTGTGTCATATGGTGAAACATTGATCTTGTCATAGCATAGTACCTAGAATTTAAATAATAAGATTTTTTCAACATTTTTGCAACAAATTAATTTGATAAATATTTTTTATAAAAAACTTTGAAGATATTTTTATAGGATCTTTTTCATATCTTATTGTACCAATAGATTTTGGATTTATTTATAGTATATATCATCAGGCTGAGTAACATATAAATTTACAGTTAAATAACACTGAAGCTCAACGCTATTGTTAGTCAGAATTAACTTATAAATTAAATTCAACTTTTTTGTAAAATTGATAGACACACCTGATACTATTGTTTGTTTGAACAATATAGACGGATTGTTATAATACATGCTCTATATACATTATGTTATGTTTGTACGTTGGAAAGTTGATATACAGATGACTTCGTATTTTTCTTAGGTTTTTTTTGGTGATGTATTTTTTGGAAAAAAAGAAAAACTTACATGTTTTGATTTAAGTGTTTGTCTAGAGATAAGATATTTTATGCTTCTCTCATTTTGTTAAAAGTTAATTTCATTGTTAGTTTATTAGTTATGACTTAGAATTACTTAAATAATAATTTTATTTTTTGATAATTTATCGTTCTGAAATATTTTGTATGGTAATTTTGGGAAAAAAATTGTTTTTTGGCATTGTAATTTATTTTTGTGTGCCCTATGATTGAAAGGGATATTACTTCTTTGGAAACTTGTCTTATTTGATATTATGATGTATTTTTATTATTTAGCGGTTGATTTTGCGTTAGGTCAAAACTTAGTTATCGCAAATGTTATTATTTGTTTGTGTAAGGTTTATAATTTATTTTCAGTTAAGTATAACTTTTGTAACTTAGTTAAATTATTTATTAGACTTTGTTTAGTTATGAATTATTCTTTTTGTGATGTTAGTATGGATATACTTTGACATTTTGTTTTGTGCCTTGTAATCATGTTTGTATTTAATTGTTGAAAGATATTGTCTGATCTAAACATTTATTAGTATGTATTGTTATTGACTTTCTATGCGTTCATACCTTTGCTTTCCATTCGTCTTTGTTGACTATTCTTCATTTCATTTTCTCTTTTGTTGTCTTTTCGATATGTGTTCATATCTTGTTTATATTTCTGTATCACATCTTCGTTTCTCTTCATTCTACTTGTATACTTCATCTTCTTTTAATACTTATACTTTCATTCATTGTATTCTTGAGTTAATTATATAACTTAATATAATGTAACTAGTATTTTGGTAAATTTGTATTTATTTTACATGAAATTGTTTACTTATTGATTATTATGTGGTATTGTTAATTGTTGCTCATTTGCCGATTTCTTACTTTCCTTTACTACAGATCATTCTTCTGTTGCTTGATCTTGTTCTTTCACTTTCTATTGGTTGTTACTTGTACTAAATGTACTTAGCTTGATGTTGTATTAAGATTAATTTTGGTATGCTTGTATTATGATTGATGCTTTTGTTGTAATTTACATCGGTAACATTCATTGGGATATTTGATTGATTATGTTTGATGCGTTGGTTGTAATATTACATTTATTGCTGAAATTGTTTATAGATGTACTATTTTAATAGGTACATTTTTTGATAGGTACATTTTTTGATAGATACATTTTTTGGTAGCCATATAATATAATTTCATTTATCTCTAAATTTTTGACACTTAAATTTTCAAAAAAAAATGATAAATCATTTTTTTCCCGGGCGGTGTGGCAACTGATACAGAGTAAATATTATCAAGGGGGAGTGATCTTGAAAATGTTAAGCGAATAGATTCGATTACGGGTTACGTTGCTTGGTTAAGCTGATGTTAAGTTAAAAATGTATTGGGGGAATTCCCTCGTATGTTCGAGAAGTTTCCAAGTCGGTAAGCATGGCGAACACTGGTCAGTTCAAATTGCGGAGATGTGTTTTCTCTGAACTGTCTTGAGCTGTGAGTAAGCTCGTGTGACTAGCCCATGCAATTATTGAGACTGAGTTGTGTTTTTTAAACAGCCGAGACTCGTGTCTTTTTTAGGCGGGACTAGTGTGTGAACTAATAGCAGTCTGTTTTTGGGCACCGACTGGAGAGGTCGGCCCTACAGTGTGTGTTTTTGAGTATGCCTGCGCAGTGCAAAAGTTATAGAGGCCATTATTTGTGTAGGCCTGTAATTCCTGAGTTTATTGGAGAATTATGTTTGTGAGTATTTTTTGAAGAGGTAAGGATCCAGGACTTATGTTTGACTATATAATCGCGCTGAGATGTGTGAAGGCGAGATTACTGCAGACTGCCTGGGAGTGCAGTCTTGCGAGAAATTGCCGCGAGTATTCACTGTTTATGTAGTTAGCACGGCGAGGATGATGTCCGTTTGCTAACCGGATCCATTGAGGTGATTTGAGGAGGCCATTAGTATTTATGTAGTTAGCACGGCGAGGATGATGTCCGTTTGCTAACCGGATCCATTGAGGTGATTTGAGGAGGCCATTAGTATTTATGTAGTTAGCACGGCGAGGATGATGTCCGTTTGCTAACCGGATCCATTGAGGTGATTTGAGGAGGCCATTATTATCTATTATATTAGCACGGTGATGCCGACCGTTGCTAGAAGGATCCAGGAGAAGATTATAGCGCATATTTGAGGAGGCCATTTAAGTAGTTAGCACGGCGAGGATGATGTCCGTTTGCTAACCGGATCCATTGTTATTATTTAGAGGATCCATATTTCCATTAGAGCGCCAATGTTGAGAGCGTCTTTGATGAGGCATATTTGAGGAGGCCATTATTATTTATTATATTAGCACGGTGATGCCGACCGTTGCTGAGAGGATCCAGTATTGATATTATATAGCGCTAATGATCCTGAGAAGTGTAGATGTGACTGGAGTACTGTATTATTGTATTGCTATGACTTGTACTTTGATTATGACTGTGTATTCTGTGTTAACGTAACGTGTTGTGGTGTAATAAACGTCCTTAACTTTCACCTGCCGTTACACCATTTCATGCCTCTGATGCGTGTACCTGTAGTGTGTGAATGTACCCACGCACACTCACGGCAACATTCAACACGGTAGGAAAACAGTAGTCGTGACAGTGATAACGCATGACCATAAATAGCCTGGGTGGCGAAATCTATGTCAACAAACAGATTGAATTCACTAACAGTATCTCGTGTGTAGCAGTGGTATGTTAGTCTTAGAGAATTTGATATTTCGACATTCGCGTGATATAGGAATTGTTTTCTGCTCTGTGTGGGCGCATGAACGTTTCAAGCATTAACTAAACACCCACTCTCATTATATCATGAATAATATTAAATCAAACGGTTACATATATTGAATGATGGTAACAAACCTTACGGTTACAGTCATTTATCATCATCGTCATTTTATGTTGCACTTCTTATGGAGCATGAAGCCACCACTGTAGCTGGTCCCCTTGCAGGAAGCTTGCACCAAGCATCCGTATGCTCTTTCTGCGGTGGTTGCTGTGGCTATTTGTTTTACGTGATGAGGTTGCCATCCCCATGCGCAAACTCATATTAGTCTCCTTGTATGACATGTCTGGGAGTACAGTAGTCCAGTTATCTCTTTGTCTGTATAGAGACCCGTGTGAACTACACGGGCAAAGGTCAGTTATAGCGAATTCATATTCTGTCATCTTTTTTTCTGTTTTTAAGTAATAGATTCATTTAAAGAAATAAAAAATAATTTGTGTACGTATTTTAGTTGTATAACATTTTAGAATTTAAAAAAAAAATGAAACCGTCTATTGTTTACTGTTTTTTTTTTTTTTTTACCAATTGTCGTTTACCTTGGGCCCCCCCCCCCCCCCCCCCCTTTTTTTGGGTAATGTTATTCATTCTAGTTGTTTTTGTATGTAATTTATCCTGACATTGAATTTTTGTCTGCATGTTGAATTTGAGTTACTGTTCACACTGTTGTATACTTTAACCTTTATATGTTTTACTGTGAACACATAGCGGGCAAAATGGGCTATCCTCATATGCCTTTGGTGGCCGTTTACTGATGTCTATGTGAAAAAAGTGGTATGTGTAAATCATGCAAAACTTACGTATTACATGTTGTAGTGACGAAAAGCCTTACCATTATTTACTGTAAATACTTAAAATTCAAAAAAATAAATTTAAAGAATGTTCAGTCTACATAAGTTTTGCATGATTATCTATTACTAAAAAGAAGTGATAATTGAAAATGGCTGCGCTAAAATATAAGTTCTCCTGATTCTTTCAGGCGTCATTCCATCAGTAAACGTAGGGTTGTCCCTCTTCCTATATGGAAAGCCAACCCAGATACTGACCCAGAGGCATTGTTCCCAAAGAAAACTGTGAGTACTATGTTGTTTTTTTGTTTTGTTTTGCTTGTTTGTGTGTCAGATTAATGTTTATTTATACCGTGTTGGTGGGGTTCTCTGCTACTACAGCCTTCTTACAGCTGTCTACTTCCAATTGTTACATGGACCACTGCTGTTAAAAGATGTCAGCTTCTTCTTGTAACTAATACTGCTACCATCGCTGCCATCTACTATAGATTGACAGTGATACCATCACCTGTCAGTTGCCTGTATTACCTGTTATGCTTGTTACCACTATTACAAATCTGTTTTAGCTGCTGACATTCACTTCTGGAGTTGTCTTCTTTAATTTATTTTTTAAATTTATTTTTCAATGCTTCTCTTCTTTTGTGGCATTGATAATTTTATTAGTTATCTTCTTTCTTCTTTGATCCTTAGCCGCCGACCGTCAAAGCAGTCAGTGGCCATCACGCCTAGTGGCGTCTTGTAGGGCAACAACAAATTGATTCCACTTTGCTCGGTCGGCGGCCATCCTTCGTACAGTGCCCCAACTCTGGTTCATTCTTTGCATCTGTCACGAAGTGGTTTTAATTTTATAGAGTGTGCCTGAATGAAAGCAAGACCCTAGTATGAGAAAGTCTGAGAAGATAGAATTTAGATGGAAAATGACGTGCCTGTGGACAGGTGAGACTATTGGCTCAAGAGATAGACCCAGGATTTGAATCTCCCCCTGCCGCTTCGTGACTAAAAAAAATGGCTATAGTCTCCCCACCTCTGACTGCCTTGAAACACAAGGAGATAAGGTGTATAATTACGACCACAAACACCACTATACAGACAACATGGAGTAAGTATAGTAAAGAATAGAAGCTGATCCAGTAAATAATATATGTATATATTTATTTACATACAAGGAAAACATAAAATGGCATATTACGTCATCAAGTCAGTCGATAGCGTGCACTGTTGCACGGCCTGGAAAAACCAAAGTAACAATTAAATTGAGAGACACAAGGGACAAGAAAAACCCCAAATCACATTCACTCTTTCTGTCACCCTGCTGAGGAACAATAAAAATGGTTAGTGATTTAAACCAAATCTAATTTGGTGGGGCTGTCAACTTTTAGCCTCCACTCTCTAACACTAATAAATTTCTACTGTCTTAGTCCTGGTGACTTCTTCCTCAACGAACGGCTACACAGCTTTCTACTAGTTAGGCGATAGGCGCCTATAACTACACCACAAGAAATGCTAAAAATAATAGACTTGGTTTTTCGAACGCAGACTCAGTGTCTATCTGTCAAATGGATACTGAACAGACCCTACTGGTCCTGTCTATTTTTCTCCCTCCTTCTCTACCTTTCTCTCTTGATCTCAGTGTCTCTCTAACACTCGAGGGCTGGTGATGCGGCGTCTCTGTTACTCTCTTCTCGATTTCTATCAGGACCTAGGTATGGTAACCCTGTCACCTGTTCCTGATTTTGGTGATGACGATGTTCGGATATCAAGCATGAGGGACTTGATTAACTGTAGACAAAACTTCTCTGCTGCTGAATAGCTTCCCTCTTTTAACCCGCTCCGGAGTTAGAGGAAAAAAAACCACAGCCTTGATTTCAGGCTGTACAAAATGAAACTAGTCTCCCGGCCACCTGCCGTTGCTAGAGACTATAATAGCGATGCTCTCGGCTGTATGATAAATCAACCTCGGTCCAGCTGAAGCATAGGGACTTCACTGCCAGAGACCATAGGGTAATTTTCTTTTGCTCCTGACGATACTCGAGTACACTGACCCTGAGATATGTCTTTTGCCGTGGATAATTCTATTTGACAAAATTATGCTCCCCACTGTTTCCCCGTGACTCGCAAATTATCGCGGTTTTTCCCCCAATGGAGACGATAATTGCGAAGTCTTGCGGCTGACACTTATTTTCCATAGAGAACGAATCCCCGTTTTCTGTCTCATTATATACAAGAGAAAACACCCACGCGAATTCCTCCCACGTCTATCCTAAGTTTTCACTCGGACCAATGGGAGCGCTAGGAAAAATCAATACTGGCCACCTACGCAATCCAGTGTGCTTCCGGCCTCGTCATATCGCGTGCCGGAAATGGCGATTATTTTCATAAACAACGAATCTACGGGAATCGCGAAAAATCAGAAGAAATTAAACTGATGCTAGAATAAAATAAACCTACCATCATAAACGAACCCATTTAATTTATCTACTCAAAAAAAAATACCAAACACGATATATATTCAAATGAGAAGAAATAAAAATAGTGAAAAAGCGTGCCCGAAAATAGCGATTTCCGTAAACAACGGAAAATCGCGTGATCAGAAGAAAATACAACTGGTGAAAATTCAAAATAAAAGAACAGGATCGGGCCGGTTGAAAGTCAGAATTACAGTGCCACATCACATAAGTCCCCCCTTTCAAGTACGGGAACCGTGCTAAATCACTGAAATCTCTGGGTTTCATACTGGTCCGCATCTAGATCTCCATCCTGATCTAATCACTGTCATAATTAGGATTATCATATAGGCCCATTTCCATATCCTTGAAAATCTGTGCCAGCACTGGATTGTGATGGTCCCGCCTAGTGATTTCCTCCTGGCGACTGCACCCTGAGTGGTCGCCCTTCCTTCTGCCTCTCATGTGTTTCCTTCGAATTTTCCTGGCGGCGCGTGGTAAATAATGATGACCAGATGGTGCGACCTCCCAGTGTTTTGAAACAGTCTGACTGGCTTGGCCAGACATCGCCGTAACAGGGCGTAACTGTTTACAGTTGACTGAAGAACCGTGCACATGTTCCTTCTTGTCAGTATTTCCCTCCCTTGAGAGATGTAATACCATCGGGGGCCTAATTCCCGACGACAAAGACGATACTTCTGAAGTAAGAGGCATCACCACTGTTTGACCCTTAGGCTGAACAGGGCTGACAGGCGAATACGCCTCTGTAAATAACATTCCACTGTCTTTAGAGGCGTCTCTCCTCCTCATCGTAAGACAAGGATGTTTGAGCTCCCGTGGGGCTCCGTGAATTTGGGGCTTTCCCCTTTCACTTCTCTGGCCTGCAGTAGGCCCCCTTGCATTAGCAAGGATCGGTGTGGTTGGGTTTCCCAAAACTAAGTATGGGCTTCCCAGGATGAAATCATGTGTTGGCTGTGCCATCACAGCTGCCTTGATGGTGCCAGACACAAACTTGCATTTCACCTCAATATTGGCGACGGGCAACCGTTGTGAGATACCTCTTCTCAAAATGCCACCAATCTCAACTATTTCTCCGGTCCACTGCCCTGGTTTCACCAAATGACGAGCGATGATACTGGGGTAAGTAAGCCCGCTGTCAAACAAACACGTAGTGGCTGTCCCATTCACTACGGCTGGTCCACTGTTAGAGAACAACTTCTCTGCCTGGACTGGTTCCCATTTATTCCCTTTAGTCCATCTCACCGGTCTTAAACAAGCTGCATGATGAGCTGGGGGTTTGCTCATGCACCGGGATGTCCAGTGGGAAGTGGTTCTACAATTCTGACAATACCTCTCATTATCTCCCCTGTTCCTAGCGGGTTCCTGAGAGGTTGTTGTTGGTGCTCTGTTATGCGGCTGGGGGCGCAAGTTATAACCAGAATGAGGCTCCTTGCGAGAAGGTCCTGGTTGCTGATGAGCTGGTGAAGTAGCCGGCTGCGATGATGAAGCTCCTTTGTCTGGGGCTGGCAGGTCTGGGTTTTTCCGTTTCTGTCCCAGTACTTCGGCCTGTGCTGTCTGGTACCTTTCGGCGAACACGATAATTTGATCTAGTTGCTGGGCTCCCTGCTCCGCCAGATACCGCCTCAAGTCGGGGGACATGTTTGCTTTTACCTGTTCACACATAACCAACTCTTCCAACCCTTCAAAAGTTTTCGCCAGTCCTGACAGTTCCCTCCAGCGAGTAAGGTAATTTCTCACCCGCTCGGCAAACTGAGCAAAACTCTCTCCCTTCTCCGGCCTGCTCTCCCTGAACATGGTTTGGCATTTGCGTGGAGTCCACTGAAATCTTTGCAACAAAGCGTTTCGCAGTGCCTCAAAGTTGTTCTGATCATCTATGAGCAGCTTGTTGTAAACTTCATAAGCATGACCTTTGAGCGATTGCGATAATTTCAGACACCAAAGACTCTCATCCAATCCGTATGCCTTTGCCATTCTTTGAAATTTCTCCAAGAACACGTCAATCTTCTCATTCCCGTTAGGGAACGAGTCAAATGGGAAGCTCATGGCGGCCATCCGGGGCCCTCCGTTTCCTGAGGTGTCTGTCGCTCCTGCTCCGGGTGAATCTCCATTAGCTGAACTGCCTTCTGAAGCTCGGTACTGCAGTTCCAGAGAACGCAGGGCAAGTTCGTGCTGTCTTTCTGCAGCCTTCTCCTGTGCTTCCCTTTCTGCTGCCTTCTCCTGGGCTTCCAATTTCCGAAGTTCCATCTCGGCCTGCCTCTCCGCTGCTTCTGCGGCGGCGGCCCTCTCTTCTTTCGCTGCTTCTGCTTGTCTTTCCGCTGCTTCCGCGGCGGCTATCCTTTCCTCCTTCGCTGCTTCGACGGCGGCAGCCCTGTCCTCTTTCTCTTTCTCTCGCTGAATATGCCTATCATTTTCCCTTATCAGGTAGGCCTTAGTCTCCTCCTTATCCATTCCCATGTCCTGAGCAGCCTCTCGCCAGGCAGCTCGTAACTTGGCCATATCCGCCATCTTACCTGTAAACTGCTGTAAGTTCACAAATACAGAAAATAAAATGCTACCTCTATAACCGCTGTCTCAAAAACCCCGAACTCAGACTAGCACTAAGTCTGAATAATAACCTGAAAAAAATTTAGTTAGGAAGCTACCAAAAACCCAAAATTACCTTCCTGTTAAAGAAAAATATGTCGGTATGCCATCAATTACCTCTATGTCATATACATCAAAATTACCACAACTCTACTAGACTGCAACCTGTGGAAAACCTATAACTGGATCAGTTCTAGTAGCTCAACGTCTAGGGGATATTTAAAGAAACTCTATTCTCAGAAAACTTTCTAGAGACAATCTATGAATATAGATCACAGAATTGATCTCCACAGAATGATCCCGGACGAGCCCCCACTTGTCACGAAGTGGTTTTAATTTTATAGAGTGTGCCTGAATGAAAGCAAGACCCTAGTATGAGAAAGTCTGAGAAGATAGAATTTAGATGGAAAATGACGTGCCTGTGGACAGGTGAGACTATTGGCTCAAGAGATAGACCCAGGATTTGAATCTCCCCCTGCCGCTTCGTGACTAAAAAAAATGGCTATAGTCTCCCCACCTCTGACTGCCTTGAAACACAAGGAGATAAGGTGTATAATTACGACCACAAACACCACTATACAGACAACATGGAGTAAGTATAGTAAAGAATAGAAGCTGATCCAGTAAATAATATATGTATATATTTATTTACATACAAGGAAAACATAAAATGGCATATTACATCATCAAGTCAGTCGATAGCGTGCACTGTTGCACGGCCTGGAAAAACCAAAGTAACAATTAAATTGAGAGACACGAGGGACAAGAAAAACCCCAAATCACATTCACTCTTTCTGTCACCCTGCTGAGGAACAATAAAAATGGTTAGTGATTTAAACCAAATCTAATTTGGTGGGGCTGTCAACTTTTAGCCTCCACTCTCTAACACTAATAAATTTCTACTGTCTTAGTCCTGGTGACTTCTTCCTCAACGAACGGCTACACAGCTTTCTACTAGTTAGGCGATAGGCGCCTATAACTACACCACAAGAAATGCTAAAAATAATAGACTTGGTTTTTCGAACGCAGACTCAGTGTCTATCCGTCAAATGGATACTGAACAGACCCTACTGGTCCTGTCTATTTTTCTCCCTCCTTCTCTACCTTTCTCTCTTGATCTCAGTGTCTCTCTAACACTCGAGGACTGGTGATGCGGCGTCTCCGTTACTCTCTTCTCGATTTCTATCAGGACCTAGGTATGGTAACCCTGTCACCTGTTCCTGATTTTGGTGATGACGATGTTCGGATATCAAGCATGAGGGACTTGATTAACTGTAGACAAAACTTCTCTGCTGCTGAATAGCTTCCCTCTTTTAACCCGCTCCGGAGTTAGAGGAAAAAACCACAGCCTTGATTTCAGGCTGTACAAAATGAAACTAGTCTCCCGGCCACCTGCCGTTGCTAGAGACTATAATAGCGATGCTCTCGGCTGTATGATAAATCAACCTCGGTCCAGCTGAAGCATAGGGACTTCACTGCCAGAGACCATAGGGTAATTTTCTTTTGCTCCTGACGATACTCGAGTACACTGACCCTGAGATATGTCTTTTGCCGTGGATAATTCTATTTGACAAAATTATGCTCCCCACTGTTTCCCTGTGACTCGCAAATTATCGCGGTTTTTCCCCCAATGGAGACGATAATTGCGAAGTCTTGCGGCTGACACTTATTTTCCATAGAGAACGAATCCCCGTTTTCTGTCTCATTATATACAAGAGAAAACACCCACGCGAATTCCTCCCACGTCTATCCTAAGTTTTCACTCGGACCAATGGGAGCGCTAGGAAAAATCAATACTGGCCACCTACGCAATCCAGTGTGCTTCCGGCCTCGTCATATCGCGTGCCGGAAATGGCGATTATTTTCGTAAACAACGAATCTACGGGAATCGCGAAAAATCAGAAGAAAGTAAACTGATGCTAGAATAAAATAAACCTACCATCATAAACGAACCCATTTAATTTATCTACTCAAAAAAAAATACCAAACACGATATATATTCAAATGAGAAGAAATAAAAATAGTGAAAAAGCGTGCCCGAAAATAGCGATTTCCATAAACAACGGAAAATCGCGTGATCAGAAGAAAATACAACTGGTGAAAATTCAAAATAAAAGAACAGGATCGGGCCGGTTGAAAGTCAGAATTACAGTGCCACATCACAGCATCTCAGCCTCCACAGTCCTCCGCCAGGTTGTTTTTGGTCGGCCTCTCTTTCATTTTCCTTCAGGGGTCCAAAGCATAGCTGTTCTTGTGATGGCATCGGGGTCTCTTCTGAGGACATGGCCAACCCAGCTCCAGCGTCTGCCAGCTATGATGGTGTGCATGTCCTCTTGCTTGCTCCGAGTAAGCAGATCTTGGTTGGTGATGGTATTTGGCCAAAAGATTCAGTGAATTTTTCTTAGGCATGTTGTGTGAAAAGAGGACAATTTTGACATTTCCTTCTCTGTAACTCTCCAGCATTCCGCACCATAGAGAAGCACAGAAAGCACACAGCTCTGATATAATCTTAATTTTGTGCTTGTGCTGTATTGAGGCTGTTCTTGCCTTATTCATTCTGATGTTGATGTCTTTGCCTGCCCCGCCATCTGGTGTTACTATGCATCCTAGGTATGTGAAGGTGTCTGTACCAGTTGCTGATTCCTTACTGATATGGGCTCAGGGTTGCTCACATTGAGCGTCATGAACTCTGACTTCTTTAAATTGATGTTCAAGCCCACCTGCTGGCTAAACTTATTAAGTCTATCCGTTTTTTCCTGGATGTGTTGATGTGAATGTGCTAGTAGTGCAATATCATCTGCATATTCCAGATCTTCCAATGTAGAAAATGTAGTCCATCTTATTCCTCTTGGACTGCCCTCTGTTGTCTGGCACATCACCCAATCTATGACTGTTAAAAATAGAGTGGTTGGTAAGGGGCATCCCTGTCGTACTCCTGTCTTCACCTCAAAGGTTAGGTTGCTCTGCCCAACACTACACGTAGAGTTGGCATAGAGGCTTTTTATGATTTTATTAGTTATAAGTGGGTATAAATTGACAAGACAGATAGGTAGGCAGGCAGGCTGGCAGAAAGACAGACATCTTAACAACAGGAAAGATTTACGGTAAAAGAGATAGAGGATGATAAAGAGAGAAGATACTGAACAACAACCAAATCGGTAAATAGTGCTGGAGACAGGAAGTTGTGGAGAGACCTGGTTGCCTATGCCATCAGGCATGGTACTTGAAGAAGAAGATGAGTGGGTATTGATAGCAGTGGTGGTTGCGTTAGATTTGAAATAGTCATACCCCACTAATAAAGCGGTTAGGGGCCAGTACCCAGCTGTTAAGCGAAAATCACAGAAAAGCGAAGAATAGTTTTATTTTAGCTTGCAAATGCATGTAGGTTGCCTAAAAGTCTAAATAACATGCTTTCACTATCGGATATTAAGTGTGCAATAAAGCTAGGCATAAAATAACACTATATCTTTAGCATTAACAATTGTACTGTTTGGTGAGCTAGGCCTAGCTTACATGCTATACTAACTGTTTGGTGAGCTAGGCCTAGCTTAAGGCTATCTCAGCCATAGATATACCTTGCTCACTTAGTTTAATCATATGTAACTTTTCTTTTCAAGTAAGAGGCTTACGGCTTCTTTTTTTTATCACACTTAATTTCCATTGTAAATTAACACAAAAATATTACACTACATAATAAGTAAAAAGTTTTGAACATTATCAGTAATACACACAGAGACACAGAGCGAACAACTTCTGTAAAGAGACTGAACGATACAGGTGCTGAACGACCGAGAATAAAATGGCGCAGGCATGCTCACTTCTCTTTCTCAGCTGTCGAGTGTGAGTGTGTCATGCCGAAAATCGTCGAATGAGCAAGGCAAGCGTCGAAAATTATGAACATGAATGTGATTACGGTAATAGCGAAGCGCTGAAATACAGAGCGCTGAAAAAGCGAGGTATGATTGTAATGGAGATCTAGCAGTGGCAGCTGTAATTGATGTTGATACTTACATAATACAAGTTAAAACTGGGTGCAGAGATAGTACAGTAAAAACTTTGCTATAACAACATGGTCATCAACCATCATTACCTTTCAGCTCCTCATGAAACATGCATCCTCAACAAAAACATGCCAAGCGTTCCATCCCTGTGCCATCTGCTCTAGCTCTTATTTAGCATTTTCATTTCTGTCTCTAGTTATGTTCTTCATGTCTCTACATCTCTTATCCAAGGAAACAAGGAATGCCTTGCAATGCTATGACCAGCTTTCTGTAGCGTGTGATCTATCCGTTGCCAGCATCTTCTTCTCATCTGTTTCACTGGCACCTTTCTGGTTCTTGTCATCAGTTCCACATTGGTGATCTTGTCGCACCATTTCAGTTATGTGCTGATGTAAGACTGTTGATCGTGTTTTAAAATGGTTCCACTATAGTAGTCACAAGTTTTCACATAAGAATTGTTGACCACAAGAAAATAGATCACATTATTTATCTTTGTGCTGTAGTGAAGTTTTGTATTTTTAACTGTTAAACTTTCAGGTCACACATCCAACAGTAGACATTATTACCAATGGAAGATAGATTAAACTGATGTGTGAAAGTATGGATCTTAGAAACAATACAAGATGTAGCAGGATATTTAAACACTGAAGAAACCAAAACACAGGGAGCAAAATGGTGCCCGTTTTATTAATCTATGAATTATTTACATGATATTAGAGCAGGGTTCTCAACCTGTTTTGCACTGTGGGTACATTTTAGATTTATAAAGAGGGTGATGGGCATCAACCAAACATTGCGACTTATGTATAAAAAAAAGGGTTCATTTTTACAACTAGATATACAAAATTCTTATTTGCAGCAGAGTAAACACACTTAATGAAATAAGAAATACACCAATACCTCGCTCTTTCGACAGGTTAGGGACCAAAGCTGTGACGAAAGTCGAAAATCAACGAAAGTCGAAGCATAGCCTTTATTTTTCTTACAAATGCATTAGGGCCGCCAAAAAAACGTAAATAACTAACTATATAACACTTGCGAATGCGTGCAACACCTAGATAAACAGAAATAAACATAAGAATAAAGAAAATACAGTAATAAATAAAAGATACGTAAATAACATCTTACCTTAAAATCATTCTTGAGCAAGCAGACGATGAATACATACAGTATGTACAGTTTTGAATGTTGGTGATTTAGGGAGATTCTAGACTTAGAAAATCAGATGGAGAAAATTGAGGAGGCTCATCTTCAGAACTGGAGGATTTCAATCTAATTCTTTTAGGAGAAGGGCACTTTGAAGGAGATCTAACTGGGGCTGGGGCTGATGTTGATGGGTCGGAATCTGAAGGGTTAGAGGGAGGGGTGACTGAAGTTGGTTGTGGCGGTTGCGTCTTGAAAAAGGAGAGCAAAGACATTTACCTCATTGATGTCTTCTTCCTTTCCCTAAGAAGTTCTCTGTAACAGGCTATTTGGTGTTCTAACCCACTATTTACTTTAGAACTTCTGCCGAAATTGGGATCCACCCTTTCCCAATATGCAATTGCGTCCTCTATTTTGGCAATTCCAACCTCCAGTTCTTTGGTGGTCATCTCCTTAGGCTGAGCTGTATCTTCAGTCATGGCGTCCTGTTCATTCAACAATTTTCTTTGTTCTCCCATCGCCAGTAGATCCTCATCACTTAGGGGTTGATCATGAGACTCAAGCAGCTCTCTAACATCTTCAGCCTCTACTTCCAGTTCCAGCTGCTGGGCCATTTCCACAACATTTGAAGTGTTGGCCTCCACTGTTTCTTCAAACCCTTCAAAGTCGTCCATTAGGGAAGGAATCAACTTTTTCCAAGCGCCTTTAAGATTGGATTCTTTAACATCGGCCCATGCATCTCTGATAGTTTTGATGGCATCCAGAATATTGAATCCTTTCCAAAATGCTTTTAATTTATTTTGTTTAAGCCCCTCATCAACATCAGCATCTAGTGCAGCTATAGCCTTGGCAAACGTCCGTCTGATAAAGTAAGATTTAAATGATGAAATTATTCCTTGGTCCATAGGCTGCAGCAAAGAAGTTGTGTTTGGAGGCAGAAACACAACTTTAATTTCTTTGTGAACCTCAAGCACAATTCTTGGGTGGCTTGGAGCATTATCCAAGAGCAGTAGGATTTTAAAGGGAATATTCTGTTGTTTGCAATAATCCTCAACTGCAGGCTTGAAATTATCCTCAACTGCAGGCTTGAAATTATCAGTGAACCAAGTTGTAAATAATTCACCAGTCATCCAGGCTTTTTTATTGGACTTGAAATGAACTGGAAGGGAAGAATTTAAATAATTTTTCAGGGCCCTAGGATTCTCAGAATGATAAGTGAGCAGAGGCTTTTAGCTTGCAGTCACCAGCTGCATTAGCCCCTAGCAACATAGTAAGCATATCTTTGGCAGCTTTAAATCCAAGCATTGATTTTTCCTCTTTGGCAATAAAAGTTCTGGATGGCATCTTCTTCCAAAAGAATCCCGTCTCATCTACGTTGAAGATCTGCTGCTTTGTGTAGCCAACTTCTATAATTTTTTCAAGCTCCACTTGAAAAGCTCCTGCAGCTGCGGTATCTGCGCTTGCTGATTCTCATTTCACTGGTATATTATGCAAATTTGACCTTTTCTTACATTTCTCAAACCAGCCCCTGCTAGCTCCAAATGTCTCTTCAGCTGATGTCTCTCCTTGTTCAGACTTCATTGCATTAAATAAAGTTTGTGCTTTAGCCTGGATAAGATCTTGGCTTAACACATTAACTACCGAAATGAAAAACACACTGTGGCCAAATTAAATTTTTTCCCATTTTCATCCTGTAGGTGTTTGCACAAAGTAAGCTGTAGTTATCGTAATTGTTTACAGATTTTTATGAATTACACGTCATTTTAAAGATAAATGAATGTACTATTACAATAAACACCGGTTGTAACTCTAATAGAGGTTGTTGCTGTTTAACAGCCCTCCGATGGCCGAGGGCTTGCAATATTTTCACAATTATAACTGCTTGCGCCCCATCTCTATCAAAATCACAATTTCAATCAATGTGCACACCGTTTTCACTCTTGTCTTCGTCACTAGATCTATCAGTCAATTGTTGAAACACGATTCTATCTTATTCAGCCGTTAGTCGAGATGTACACGCATTTTTTGTAGTCCTATCACTAGTTGCAACGGTAAACAGTTTACACGATTTGGTAACTAACCCAAAACGCTGAAAAATATGAACATAATATCAATTTTCCAGTGTTCTACAACAACCATGCTTTGGGAATTTGTTTTCCGGTGGCAACTTAAAATCTCGAACCAGATCAGAGAGCGTTTCAGTACATTTTTCATTCGTTTTATTACTGAAATTAGATTGGCGCTCTGAGCGGCTTGCGGTCCAAATGTGATTATTTTGTGAGCCGCTGACAGCGGCTTGCGGTAGTTAATGTGTTAAAGGAATGTTGTGGCTGACTTGGTCTTCAATCCACACATTTAGCACTTTCTCCATCTCACCAATTAAATTGTGCCTCTTTCTAATAAGTTTGGTATGCACTGGCGTAGCGTTTTTAATTTCCTCTAACACTTTAGCTCTGTTCTTTACAATTGTGCTAACTGTAGTGCGAGGTACACCTAGCCTGCGGCCTATTTCAGTATTTGAGATGCCTTGTTCATTAAGCTTGATTAGCTCCAGTTTTTCTTGCAAATTGAGAACCTTATGGGTTCTTTTAACTTTGTCACTACACTTAGGACCCATTATGAATATATTAAAGCACAAAAATAAGTAGTACTGTATAGGGCCTAATCACACAAAAAAGTACAGTATGAAAACTGTACACGTGTCTTATAATCACGATATGAACACTGTCATTAGACTGTTATCACTAAAATAACTATGAACTGTTTACAGTATAATCACACAAATAATATAGTATGAATAGTTTTGTTATTTTAATCACAAAAATAAGTAGTATTAATATGTTTAATCACAAATATAAGAGATTAAATGCGGACAATTTAAAAAAACAGTGCACACCGAACGACTTCTATTCAAAGACTGAATGACGAAAGAAACAAGATGGCACGCGGTGGTGACAAAATGCGACGAAAGAGCGAAGTGAGCGACAAAATTTGGAAACGTCGTTATAATTGTAAACCGACGAAAGAGCGAAGCGACGAAACTCGAAGCGACGAAAGTCGAGGTATTGGTGTATTGAGGATTTTAAAAAGTGATCTTCAAATCATTTGAGTCAAATGTATAATTGGTGTGATCTTTGGCACTGCATGTCAGTGGCCAACATTTTAATGTTAGGGTGTGTGATGATTTTCCTGCACACAAACAATCATCCAGATAAATATAAGTGAGCCATGACCTGTACTCACATTTTGCAATGTACATGTTAATAAAAATGAATCTGAAAAAAATGCAGAGCTAACATATGAGTGCATCTTATAAGCCACACTTTTTAAGAATGGATATTTTTCACTGATGCTTAGATTGTTAGAGGAACAGCTCCGTGTATATCCGCAAAGTTTTTTAAAATTTTCCTGGGACCATTAAATGCCAAAACTTGAGAAGGTTAGTAAACTAGAATTTCTCACCATGCAACCACAGTTGTATATTTATTCTTTCATCAGCGAATATTCCGCGGGTACACAAATAAGCCTTGCCATATTTGTTCCACCATGAACGAGGTGATTGTTTAATGTTTTGAAGCTGCTGGTAGTGCTTACTGGTAATCCCAGGAACATTCCAGATAATTAAGCATGAGGGGTTTGTCATACTATCTTATTTCTGTCCACAGTTGGTTTTGGCGCTGTATCCTCAGACAACATGTTTTTATAGAGCACTGGTTGATGAGCCACCCAAAAAGGTGAGCATTCCACATTTCAGCTCCATATATTAACCCTAGTCAGTTCACTGTTTTTCAGCCGACTTAAAAGTTTTGCAGCAATATTGCTGGGAACAGGGACATTATGGGATATCCTATAGTGCGTTTCACAATGTTTGCCGCTGTTTAATATTCAATATCTCTGCAACCACTTGATCGTAATTGTTGCAACTTTGCATATGACCTAATGATCACTATGTCCCGAGGGGGACATTTTTTTCCACGTTAACAAACTTATGGTTTTAAATTTTATTTATTTAAAGTATACAAAATCGACCACCTCCTAGTCAAACCGTGTATTGAGAGGGCTTACCCCTTCATATTTGAGAGCTATTTCGATTTAACATCTTGAACGCATTTCACGTGATTTCAGCTCACTATCACACTGTTTTGAACATTACATTGATCCTTCCGGTGCGTTCTGTTACCGTTCTACTGATTGTGTATTTCAGTGCATAGGCGTATCTTGCAGTATTCTAGGTCTGTAATACAATGGGTATGAAAGTCAAGTTCCTTACACTGCATACAATGGCAGTGAAGATGTATAAATATTTCTGCAGAGAAAATATTTCTGCGTGGTAAACTGTATCGGAGTCTCTCAAATCCTGAAAAGAGAACTATTCACGCTTTGGGTTTAAGTAAACGCTCATTTCATCAATTACTCAAAGCTAATGGAATTTTCAGTTCAATCAATACCAGGACGCAAGGAAGAAAGGAAGTAGTAGATAGTTTTGACAGGGATGTGATTAGAAGAGAGATTTGTAGAATGTTCAATTCCAAAGAAACTGTGACACTAAGAAAATTGAAAATTCAGCTGAGAACACACAATGACATTGATGTGTCGAAATCAACATTATGGAGAACTGTTAGAAGCATTGGCTTTACGTTTAGGAAGTACGCTAGTGGAAGAAACGTCATCTGCGAGAAGCCGCACTTAGTATCTATGAGAAGTAAATATTTACGTGAAGTACGGGAAATGCGTAATCAAGATTATGATATTGTGTATGTGGATAAAACTTGGATCAATGCACACCACACAAGTGAAAAGGAATGGCAGTTATCAGATGGAACGATTAAAAGACGTGTACCCAGTGGAAAAAGACAACGTCTGATAATGGCACATGCAGGCAGCAGACATAATGGACTAGTGAAAAATGCTGAACTTATTTTCACTTCCAATTATACGGACAACCGGGACTATCATACAGAGATGAACGGTAACATATTTAGAGACTGGATTGAAAATACTCTTCTTCCGTCCCTAGACAGACCATCCTGTCTGATAATGGACAACGCATCATACCACAACGCTGTGGCAGAAGAAGACAGAATCCCGACATCTTCGAGTACAAAAGATGCTATAAAGATTTGTCTCAGAAAAGAAGATATTTCATTTAACGAGGGGTTTCTGAAACCTGAATTACTGTCCCTTGTTAAGAAATCACAAAAGACCAAGATATTCCATATAGACAAGTTGATTCAACAGCATGGTCATATGTGTTTGAGACTTCCACCTTATCATTTACATTTAAACCCAATTGAACTCGTTTGGGCAAAAGTTAAAGGACAGGTGGCAGCTGAAAATAAAACTTTCAAACTATGCAATATGAAAGAACTAACATATGCCGCCCTCTCATAGATAGACAAAGATTATTGGTGTAAATGTGAAGACCATGTCTTAAAAGAGGAAAATGACTATTGGAAAAAAAGATGGACTGTCGTTCGTTCTGCCGAGAATAGTCATCAATATGTTAGACTCGTCTGACTCAGAATAAGTGTGTAAATACCTTATATGTTTTCTCCTCCATCTATGTGTATATGAAAACCAATTCATTTCCTTTTTATCTCCACGATTTCACTACTATTTTTAACATACACAGTACTTTCACCTCTTCATGCATCCATTCATGTTTTAGTATAAAAAGTAACATTTACAACAAATAGGCGTTATTATTCTCTCAAATATTTCGAAGAAATAAAGGACCTCACGTAGTAATCAGTTAACAAACCCCTCTAACATTCGAATTGTATAGACGCCTATGCCGAAAATATGCAACTTCCGTCATTTACGGTAAATTATTTTCTTCCAGGACAAAATAATTACTTCGTTAAAAAAGATCAAAGGAATTGGCTGTTGCAAGAAAAGAACACTACCTGCAACATTGAATTTTATAAAAACTTTGGGACATTGAAAATATAAGACCACATGCAAAAAATCATGTTTATCTGTGCATGGAATATGAAGATATTTGAAGTCAATCGTCGACCGATCTTTTTGAAACGCACTATAATTATATTATATACATTTCATTCATCACTGTCATCATTTTCCTTTTCACTTTTTATCTTCTTCGTTCACCCTCAGATGTCAACTTGAATATGTTCAAAGAAAGCAGTGGTTAGCTTGAGGCTGTTGATATCTCCGTAGATTTTCTCCAGGAATGGCACTGGTGATGGTCACATGCGCTTTTTGTGTTCCTCATATGTTGGGCACCTTTGAAGTAGATGTTCAGCTGTCATTTTATCGTTACGACATTTACACTCATCAGTAGCTCCTATCTACAACTTGTTGAATCGATGATATCCCAATCTGTTGTGACATGTGCAAAGTCTGGATATTACCACTTCTTCACTTCTGCTGAGCTGGTAATATGCATCATTGTTTGGTGGTCTGGATGTTCTGCTTCCCGCCTGCACCTGTATCTGCGCTTGATAAAACTTACACTTCTTGTGGAGCATAGATCCACCTCTGTAGCTGATCCCTTTGAGGGAAGTCTGCACCAAGCATGAATAAGGAAGGGAAACCTGAGGTCTGTAAACAGTAAATAAATGAATAATACACATATAGGTATGTTTACCCCAAAGGCGACCTTTGTCCTCTCAAGGCTGTGTGTGGTCCCGGCTGCCGGGTCTTCCCAGTATAGTAGGGGCAGTGCTATGTGTTTGTGTCCGTCTAGATAACGTCATTTGACAGTGGTAGAGGCTCGGTCGCTGCTATGCCATTAATGAACAAAGCCGTGTCCTATCAAGACATTGTGTGGTCCTGGTTGCCGGGTCCTCCCAGTTCAGGTGGGCCAGAGCTTGTTTCTTCTTGGAAATGCAGCTCGGCAGTGGTAGAGGCTCGGCGCTAGCTGCGCCGATCCCTCGATACGTCTTGTCTCGGAGATATAACCCCCATTTGCAGGGTAGAGAACCTCTTGTCTCGTGGCATTGCACCCTCGCTACCCGACAAGAGGTTCCCTGGGGTCGCAACAAAGCCCATTAGTGACTGGCCTCTCTGTCAGTCACCACTGTCTTCGGAGTTATAACCCCCTTTGCAGGGTAGAGAGTTATCAAACCTCGGGGCAGTACACACACGCCAAAGTGGGCCTGGTGTACCCTGTTTCGAGTCTAGGATGCTCCCTGGGGTTGAAAGAAAGCCCAAAACACACCCCCAATCGTCTGATACCGTGTGGATGCACGGCGGGTTGCGGCCCCATCGTCTGGTGTCACGATGGGTGGCTTCCCAGCCGTGTGGCAACACGGACCATGTGCAGAAGGGCGGCGGTGGCTGCGCCACCACCGTGCCAGGCTGTCTGCACAAAGGGTAAAAGAGTCTAGTTACTCGCACCCTATGGGGATCAATGCAAGCAAGCAAGCATAGGTATGTTTTAGTTACCCGTGAGAAAGAAAGTAGTAGAAAACTGGACAAAAATCTTCTGTAAGCCTATCACTTCTGTTGTTTTTCTGTTGTCTGGTTTTCTCCTTCTTTATTTCTCACGAGTGCCTGAAACATACCTTTTATGTGTATTATTTATTTATTTACTGCACCCAAGCATGTACGTGCTGTTGCAGGGATGGTATATGTAGCAGTATTTTTATATGATGAAGTTGCCAGCCTTATATTAGTCACCTTATACGACATGATTATATACATTCAATGAACTTTACTGATGACTGTGTAATATGAAGGATTTTATAAATGTATCATCATTTTTATTTTTGCTTCTTGTGGAACAGAGCCACATTGCTTAGATAAGGAAGCCTGCGCCAAAGGAGAAATTCTTGCATCAGTGGTTTCTGCAGCAATTTATATTACATGATGAGAGTGCCATCCCCATGTACAACCTCATATTGACCCCCCCTTTTACAATATGCCTGAGGGAGAGGTAGTCCTCTTCTTTCTTTGTCTCCTCATAGACCAATGAGAACTAAACTGGACACTTTTCAGAATGTGTGTAAAACTTTCCAAGATAGTATATATATTTACCTGCTAAACATCAGTGATTGTTGAATCAGCCTTTGTTCTTAGCTACTTTGGGAGGTGCATTAACTAGAGACCACAAGCTGTAATTGATCTTGTCTTATAGAAATATGGGTTGAAGGCATAATAGCAATGATGAGTTTATAGGTATCACATATTTTCCAAAATCTTTATACACTCTTCTTTCTTCCTTCCTTCACAAATTTTCAAAAAACTTTATGGGCGACTTTGGGCTATTTTGGGCAACATTTCGAATGCAATTTGGGTGACATCTGAAAACTGAAAGAAATCAGTAGTGCCCTGTATATAGAGAGTAACGCCAACTAACGCCGACAATGGCGGCCAAACCCGTATAGCTGGAAAAAGGACCCAATCGCAACTTTCAAAATTAGCTACAAATACAGTAGCACATATTTGTATCTTCTTCTTCTTCTTCTTCTCGTTCGCTGTTGTTTAGAAATGTCTACACAAGAAGTCCGGTTTTCTGGATGTATGTTGCTGTAGTTGAAAGTTCTTCAAGACTCCCAAACAGCTTTGTGTGGATGTGCGTCTCTGTGGGCCAATGTTCAGTTCGCAATTGACTAAGCATGTGGCAGTCTTGCAGGATGTGTTCGGCTGTCTGTGCTGCCTGTCCACACGTACATAGGGGTGATGGGACCAATCTCAGTCTGTATAAGTGACTGTTCAGTCTGTTGTGTCCTGTTCTCATACGGAACAGGATCACCTGTTTTGCTCGATCAAGATATTGATAGTTGTCTCTTTGTTGATCAATTTTCCTGATGGCCTTGATAAGGGTCTTCTTTTCCTGGAATGTGATTGTTTGTTCTTTTTGTTCCTGTGTTGCTCCCTCTTTTGCTAACATATCTGCTCTCTCATTTCCTGGTATGCCACAGTGTGATGGTATCCACTGTAGCACTACCCTTCTTTTGATATTTACTTCGCATAGGACTTTGTTTAATTCTGGCAGTTTATCACGTTGAGGGCTTGCAGAACTGACATTGCATCGGTAAGGAATACAACCTGCTGACATTGGCTTATTGTGTTATTTATTATTCCTGCAGCAATGCTTATGGCCTGTACTTCAGCAGCATAGTTTGAACAGAATATTCCAGTAGGTGAACAGGTGGATTCATTTTCTTTGTCTGGATAGACCACATAAACTCCTGCGCCTCCGTTCTTCACTGCTCTGGTTGCAGATCCATCAGTATATACTTGGATCCATGCTTCTCTGGGGTATAGTTCTTCAATCATGTCACATGCTGCTATTTTCCTTTGGAGAGTATTTAGCTCTCCCATGGGGCAGGTGGTAGTTATGGAGGTCTTAATACTGAAATTTTGATGTTGTTCCCATGGGGTTGGGAGGAGTGTGGGAGTTATTTCCTTAGTGATGTCTGGTAGTTCATCCTTGTATGTTCTAATTAGTTTTTTGGACCGATGCACAAAACTGCTTCTCTTCAACCTCCCACTGGCTAAATCTCCAAATCTAGTTTTCATTGGATGTGCGGGCATGTTCTTGTACTTTTCTGCTTGGATCAGGGTCTTAGTGTCTCGTCTGTATAATAAAGGTGGAATGCCTGTGATTTTTTTCCATTTCATTTATTGGTGTGGTCTTCATGGCACCCGTGATCAACCTAAGCGCTTGATTTTGTACTTTATCTAAGGCTTGTAGGTGTGATTTGGCTGCTGTAGACCATGCTGCTGATCCGTACTCTAATATAGGTCTTATTGCACCTGTATACACTTTCTTTAGTGTTGTTTCGTTAGCTCCCCAACTTGATCCAGCTATTTTCCTCAGTATGGAAAGTTTTCTTCTCGCTTTAGCCTCTGTTCTCTCGATGTGGTGCCTCCATGTCATTCTCTTATCTAATGTAATGCCCAAGTACACCGGTTCCTCATCTGTTTGGACATGTATATTTCCAAGTCGTATCTCTCCTGCTTTGTCTTTGTTGGAGAGCGTGAAAAGTGTTGTTGATGATTTTTCAGCGTTGATCTGCACCATCCATTTCTCTGCCCATGCTGCTATGTTGTCTGCTGCCCTTTGTATTCGCTTATTAGCGATAGTTAGATGTTCTTCTACACACCACACCACCAAGTCGTCAGCGTATAGGGCAGCTCTCACACCTTGTGGCAGATCGTGGATGAGGTCATTGATGAATACAAGGAACAGGGTGGGAGACAATACTGAGCCTTGAGGAACTCCATGTTTTAGGAGGATTTTCTTGCTGTTGTGACCTTCCATAGTGACTCTTGCTTTCCGATTGTGTAGGAACGACTGGATCCATTTTCTCATATTACCCTTGATTCCGTTCCTTTGCAGTTTTACTATTAACCCGTCTTTCCATACTTTGTCAAAAGCTTTTTGGAGATCTATCCATAGGGTAAAGACTTTTCTCTTTTCTTGGAAGGCATCTTCAACGATCTGTGACAGGTATGTGATTTGGTCTTCTGTGCTGCTGCACTCTCTCCACAAAAAAAAAACAAAAACACCAAAACCCCAAAAACACCCCAAAACCCTGCTTGTTCTGGCACTAAAATTTTCTCGGATTCCAAGTACCATTTCAATCTTCTGTTGATCATCCTCTCCATTGTCTTACATACACAGCTTGTTAGGCTTATTGGTCTGTAGCTGGTGGCCTTCCTGTTGTCTTTTCCTTTCTTTATGATGGGACACATGAGCGCCTCTCTCCATATCTGTGGCACACTGCCTGTCATCCAACTGTAGTTGTATATTTGCAACAGTTTGCTCATTGCTGTATATCCTAGGTGTTTTAGCATTTCGTTGGTTATACCATCCGGGCCTGGTGATTTCCTGTCTTTAAGTTTCCACACGGCTGTTTTTAACTCGTCCATATTGAAAGGTTTGGACATAACGTCCGGACTGTTTCCATTAGTTCTAGTGTGGATTATTTCTTGACGAATGTCTCGTTGTCTGCGTAAATTGACGGAGATGTTACTTTCATTTCTGTAGGATTCCGCAAATATGTCTGCTGCTTGTTTGCCGGTATATAGTTTCCCTGCATCGTCTAGTGTAATGGTTTGTCGTTGAGAATTGTTATCGTCATTCAATTGTTTAGTGAGTTTCCACAACTTTCTCCCTTCCTTTTCAAGGTTTAGTTTATATGTTTTTTCCCTCCAGCTTCTCCTCTGGGCTTCTAGCTTTCCTTTAATGAATTTTGCTTTTGCCTTTTGTAGCATGATATGGTTCTGTTGGGATGGTTGTACCTCTATATTTGTATCTAAGGTCCTTTTTCCAGCGATACGGGTTTCGCCGCCATTGTCGGCCAAACCTTAGTTGGCGTTACTCTCTATATACAGGGCACTAGAAATCAGGTTTCCGAAACAAAGCTGTTCATGAGGATTTCAAATAGAAGGATACAGACCTGTACCATGTTCTTAACTAATTATTTTGAAAAACCTGCAATAAACTGGTCAATATAAATTTCAGGGGTTTCATACATGAGAACTATCAAATTAACAGTATTCCTTCTTAACGTCAAGAATATTTCACAAGGTCCCCTAGAGCAAACTTTGGGACTGCTTGGCAAGGAAGAACATTCCAGCACCACTGATCCATGCTATACAGAGCATCTTCAAGACTAGCAGAAATTATGTTAGGACAGCAAACTATAAGCCAGAAGAGTTCAGGACCACCACTGGTGTAAGACAGGGTGATATTCCATCACCTTATCTTTTCATTCTTCTCAAGGCATGTAAGGAGAGAGCAAGAAAGTGTTCAGTGGGGTACTGGAAGATGAGACAGGTCTGTATTTCAGAACTGGCATTTGCTGACAATGTTACCCTGATTGCTAAATCAGAGGCACATCTTCAATCCAACCTGCAAGTCTGGAAGGAAGAGCTGGAGAAGAGAGGGATGGTCATCAGCAGCTCCAAAACAAAAACCATGGTGATTTCACAAGAAGACAAAAGGCATCAGATTATTCTGGGAGAACTGATCCTGGAGCAGGTCAACCACTTTAAATATCTTGGAGCTGTCAAAGACTGGAAGGAAGGCATCAAAGAAGAGCTGACTACACAAAGAGCAGCAGCTGGGAGACTTTTTCAGCCATAAACTGAGAATTCCTCAGCAAAAGAGAAGTTAGCATGAAGACGAAGATGGCTGTGTACCGCTCCACCTATATTCCAGTCTTGACATATGGATGCGAGTCATGGGCAATGACTGCAACCCACAAAAGCCAGCTCCAAACCTCAGAAATGAGGTATCTGAGGACGGTGGTTGAAGTAACAAGAAGAGAAATAGTCCTCAGCCAGACGATATGTGAGGGCCTCAAAACCCAGCCCCTTCAAACCCAAGTGGAACAGTCCCAGTTACGATGGTTTGGCCATGTATGTAGAATGGAAGAAGATTAGCTACCAAGACAAATATGGGAAACCAAGAGTCAGGGATCTAGACCTCCAGGATGACCCAGAGTTCACTGGGAGGACAACATTAGACATTCCCTGAAGGACTGAGGACTAGATTGAAACCAAGCCAGGAGAAAGACAGAAGATAAGGTAGTATGGCTTTCTTTATGGCAAACCTCTACACCCCAGAGTAGAAGAGGAACAACTAAGTAAGTAACATCAAGAATATTTCTCACTGGTCCAAAATGTGCAACTGGGGCAGACAATCTCCCACGGTAGAATTATTTGTGAAATGAACATCTAAGGAACACTTGAAACTTCAAGGTTTGACAATGTACAAAAAAGGGTCACAGCTACATGCTTAACTCTGCTGGGAGAGTAGTCATTTTTCGTTAGAAGTAAATAGATGTTTTTTAATGAAGGTAGTATACTGTGAGGATTGGAACAGAAATTTGAGTACATAAGAAACTGATGAATGAGATTAGCTGTTTCAGGAACAACTTACAGTTATGGGCTCTGGCACATGCAACATCTGCACAGGAGCTTAGTTGAACTTCTAACTGACGTAACCCGCTGACCTGCAGTCTCGCTTCTGCTGTCAGATGACTATATATCACACCTCAACGTTCTTGGCTAAATATACAAGAATATTAGACTCCTACTCTTTCGCATAGATTATTAATACAACAAAAACATACATTAGGCATATTAACGATTAGGATTGTTGGAAGTGTGATATTTTTAGATCTGATAAGTCCAACATGTATTCCTTGCCTACATTTGGTAGAAAAAATTTTCTCCCATACACATTAATAGAAATTTAATAGTTTCAGTAGCTCATAATAATGATGGGCTGTACTGTTGGGAGATATTTTTTAATGGTCCCTTAACTCTTTCCGTACGTAATTATTTTCAGCTCTGGACGGAATTATTTTTAAGCCCCAAAAATTTACACATACATAATTTACGTTTACTGACATTGTGTGTCTAATCATGAGTTAAGTATAACATATTATGTATCAAATTAAAGTATATTGGATGCACAATATAAATCCATATGCCTTTCTAGTTAATTTTATGTTATGTTTATGTTATAACAGATAACATGTACACGGAAAAAAGATAACTTGAAATTTTGAACAAAAATTTTTGACTTACGTAAGGCTTGTAACATAAATTGTTATCACAATACAGTTTCACTGCTCTCTTTGTGCAGGTAATCCATTTAGAAACACAGAAAAAGTAAGAAAGTTATGGTTGATCACACAGTTTGTTCACTGTTCACATATTAGTAACATATCCTGTGTGTTTTTCGGCCATTATGGCGATACGACAAAACACGATTAAAGATGAAGATAAATGTGAAAAAATCCGTTCAAACGCAAATAAAAGACGTTGAAGCTTGTTGAAATTTGCCCAGTTTTGTGTTTACTTCCGTTCGAGATAAATTCCGGGCAGTATAAAATATCAGAATAGAAAGAAACAATGAAATAAATCAGCGTCTTTTAAAAGATCTTACGTCTACAGCGTTCGGCCTTTGCATCTATTATTAGATCTTGCGTACGGAATCAGTTAAATATGTGGTAGATTAAACTTCTGCTAAGTGATGCATTTTCAGAGTTTGGTGTGCGATGTATTTTCGTCTTTTTTTCAGCCACAAGATGACTACTCAGTCTTGTTTGAAGACACCTCCTACCCTACAGGTTACTCTCCCCCACTCATGGTTCCTCAGAGATATGTTATTGCTTGTAAAGAGGAGAAGAAGAAATAATGGTTTGTATTTTTGGAGAATTATGGTTTATGGACCTTGGGCAGTTTTACACAGAGGACTGTTTCACAGCTACACGCTTAACTCTGCTGGGAGAGTAGCCTTTTTCGTTAGAAGTAAATAGATGTTTGTTAATGAAGGGAGTATACTGTGAGGATTGGAACAGAAATTTGAGTACATAAGAAACTGATGGATGAGATGAGCTGTTTCAGGAACAACTTACAGTTATGGGCTCTGCTTAGTGTTATGCCCTTCTATAAGGTTCTTCACCTGTGTGTTGCCGGGGCCCGAAAGGGGAGCAAAGATTAGTGATGCTATAACCTACCATGCATGTCATAAGAAGCGCCTAAGGAGGGTTGGGCATGGGGCTGGCTACCCCCTTCCTATAGAAATTTTAAGCCACAGAAAAAACTTCAACATTGCAATATGGGAAAGACCTTGAGCTGATGACATGGGACAGGAAGACTTAGCATAAGTTTGGTGAAGGCCTATGGTCCTTGGGGAGCTGGAGGGTGATGTAACGTACTTCAGAACTTATCTTTGTCAGCAACAGGAAAGTAGAAACATCCCTTTACCTCTTTATGGCTGTATCAGCTGTTCGCAATCATGGCATAAACTTGTTGTTGAGAGTTGTAAAAGCCTTGGATGGGCCTCTTATCATTGATAACATACAGACACTGTTTTTACACTTTACTGTTGATTCTGTTGTTTAACTAGGGCTGCTGAGCTTCTCACTCTTTTGCAGCCACTACCAAGTTGAACAGTCTGGTATTATCTACACTGTAGATGTAGGCTTTTTCTGTGGCTATTATGCCACTCTGAAACGTGTTGAGTTGAAGTCATGAACTCCAGTTTCTCCAGCTTGGTTTGCCTTTAAAGGATCACCACATCTGATCCCAAGCTAGAAGGAAGAAGTGCATTGCATACTGTGCATTCCTCATCATCCAAGGTGGCTCTCCAAATAAGCAGAGCTAAAATACTGTGCCCTGGTTCTGGGCTCTCCCAAGGAATTGTCACGTCATACACAAAGCCACTTCTCAGCTCCCCCTGCCTATTATGGGGTCCATAATGAGATCCTCCTGCATGCAGGCAACCAGGTAAAAGCCAAAGTTATGCCTGAGGCTCAAGTGACCCCTCCAAGCTTAGTGTGCAATACTGGGTTCTCAACAAGTTTCGCCACAGGGGGAATCCCTGGAAGTGTGTGAATGATTTAAAGAGTCAATGAGGGTGTAATTAGCCTCACAGACAGAGGTTCACATCCAAATCTACATACTATAGCACTATGCATAGCTGGTGGTCATATAAGGATGACTCTAGATATGCCTCCATGCATTACATGCTACTGAATGGTATAGCACTGTCCCCATGTTTTGCTGAAAGTGGATGATGGATTTCTGTTCCTGATACAAATTTAGCCCACAAACCTTGTCACTGCCACTGCTCTCCTGTGGCATAACTGGAAAGTAATGTGACCTCCTTTTTTTTACAGTAGTGATACTACATTTAAATGAAATGAGGTATCTGAGGAATGTGGTTGAAGTAAGAAGAAGAGACATGGTCCGCGACCAGACGATACGTCAAGGCCTAAAATTCCACCCCCTGCAGACCCAAGTAGAACAGTTCCAACTAAGATGGTTTGGCCATGTCTGCGGAATGGGAGAAGATCGGCTACCACGACAAGCATGGGAAACTAAGAGCCAGGGATCCAGACCTGCAGGACGACCCAGAGTCTGCTGGGAGGACAACATTAGACAATCTTTGAAGGACTGAGAACTAGAATGGAACCAGGCCAGGAGGAAGACAGTCGATAGGATAGTCTGGCGCTCTCTCTTCCAAACCTCTACAACTCACGGTAGAAGGGGAACGACTAAGTAAGTAACTACATTTGGCTGAGCAAGGTCAAAGGTGATTTATATTTGTTCTTTATTCTCACAGTGTTTTTTGAGCTATGTAACTCAACCAGAAAAAATTATTGTCTGCCCTAATTCTGCCTGACTCATGCACGCACACACACACACAAAATTTATTTATCTGTCCTAATACTGCCTGACTCACACATAAAGATCAAGTCTACGGTGCATTTCTAAAATGACTACAAAAAATTAAAATTAAGTATTCATTTGCAAGTTATGCTGGAAAAATGTTGTTACAGATTTTGTAGATATTCAGTTAGAAAAATTTCACTCCATTGGTTAAACTTCACCCCCCCCCTCTCACCATTTTTGAAGGGTTGTTTCATAGCCAATACATTCAAGCAAGTTTGACTACAAAGGTGACAATAAAGTGAAATGGAATGTAAAGGAATGAAATAGCTGAAGGAGAAATAGTGCCAGCAGCAGAAAGAGCACACTATAACTCAAACCTTCATTTTGTGGTGGGTTAATAGCTCATTTATGTGTACATTTATGAATAAAGTGTGAGGTTTAGACTCAAAGGTTGTGCATTGATTCTTTTATCTATAATAAAACTTGAAAGACATCAGTAGAAGTGTTTGTTGACTATTGTATTATCAAGTGTTAACAGGTACTTGTATGTCTTTTCCGGCAAGGTATATAAATTTATCTTCTTCTTCAAGTATCATGCCTGGTGGTACAGGTGATCATGTCTCTCCACTATTGCTGTTTTCAGTCAATCAATACCCTTTAGCTCCCCGAGAAGCATAGGCCTTCAACAAACACATGCCAAGTCTTCCTGTCCTGTGCCATCCCCTCAAGTTCTTTCCTTGTTTTCCTCATCATTTCTGTCTTCAGTACTGTTTATCAATTCTGTTATTGACACCTTTCCATACCATGGTGTCAAACTGTCCACTATCTTATCTCTTTGTCATCCTCTGGTATCTGTTTCCTTCAATCTTTACTGCTGTCACAATTATATTCCATCTTTCTTCTTCTCATAACATGCCCAAAGAAAGTGTATTGCTTTCTTCTAACATGAGGAATAAGCTTCCTTTGCACATTGGCCTCTTTCAGGACATCCTCATTACTATTTTTAGCTATCCGAGGTGTTTTTAACATTCTAAAGTTGAGAAATGTGATTTTATAACCCAGTGATAGAATATTCATAAACAGACTGCCAGAATACACCATCAAAGTAAATGAAACTGTTTAGAAACAAGTGAACTGATTCCAATACTTCTCAGCATGTTAATAACATTAGATGGAAGATGCATCTTAGAGGTGAAGTAGAATAGCCCTAGCAAACAGAGCTTTATATAAAATAAAATGCAATCCATTCAACAAATCCGTAGAAGTAGGAAAAAGTTCTTCAGTGTTATATAAAGTTAATCTTGTCATATGGAAGTGAGTAATGGACAAGCAGTATACAAATGAAAATCCATTGAGGCCTCAGAGATATGGTTTTACAGGAGTATGTTAAAAACACAGTACGTAACAAATTTGAAAAATATTCTGAAAGAGACGAGTACGGAAAAGAATCTTACTGCATTAGAAGGAAGCAGTTCACTTACTTTGGGCATTTTATGGCATAAGGAAATCTGGAATACAGTGTGATAACAGGTATGATTGATGTAAAGAGAGATAGGTGACAACAAAGAGAGAAGATACTGGATGTGTTAACATTGTGGCATGGAAAAAAAAAACTCTATTGATAAGCAGCACTGGGGACAGAAAGTTGTTGGGAAACGTGATTGTTCTCACTGAGCTGGTATTGCACTTAAGGAGGTATCGCACTTGAAGAAGACAGAACTTATTCTGAACGTAATCTCAGTGTAGAAGTTTTTTCTGGGCAGATTCTCAATATAAATTTTGTCTTAAAATGTACACCAAATCAACACTTCACACTTTCTAAATACTGTTTTTAGAATACATCTCGGATCTGAAAATTTTTGTTATATTTTATCCAAGAGTAGTAGTCGCTAGTATGCTGTCATTAAAGTCAAGGTTTTGTTGGTTAAGAGAAACTTTGTCAGAAGTTTACCAAAACCTGACATTGCCATTAAGGTAACAGACTATTCATGGAGGCATTTCTGGAGTCATCCTAATATGACCACCAGCTGAGCACAATGCTAAAGTATACATATGTGGAAGTGAACCTCTGTCTAGGAGGCTAATTGCACCCTCACTGACTCTTGAAATCATCCACACACTTCCAGGTGTTTCCCCTATGGTGAAATTTGTAGAGAACCCAACATTGCACACTAAGCTTGGAGGAGTCACTTGAGCCCCAGACGTAACTCTGGCTTTTACCTAGTTGACTGCATGCATTAGGATCTCACTATGGACCCATGGTAGGCAGGGGGAGCTGAGAAGTGGCTCTGTGTAGGATATTACAGTTCCTTGAGAGAGCCCAGAACCAGAGCACAGTATTTTAGCAATGCATAGTTCGAGAGCTCCATGCGCTTCTTACCCCAAGCATCAGATGTGATGATCCTTTAAATGCAAGCCAAGCAGGAGAAACTCGAGCTCACGACTTCAACTCAACACTTTTTGGAATGGCAGAAAAGCCACAAGAAAATCCTAGATCTACAGTGTACATAATACCAAGAAGTCTTCAACTTGTTATTGTCTGCAAAAGAACGAGAAGCTCAGCAGCCCTAGTTAAACAGCAACAAGGTAACAGACTATGCAGCTCAAAGTTGTTAATCAGAGTTTCATCGCATTGGTGTATTTAAAAAAAATTAATGTTGATTTTCCAACTCACTTTTCTGCACCGTTAGTATTTTTAAATATGAGTATAGGGTTTAGTCCGATTGACAGAGTGGTTAGAGCACCGATCTTTCATGGCTAAGGTGCCGGGGTCTACCCAGCTGTAAATGAGTACCTGACTTTGAGTTAGGGAAGGATAAGGCAACGAGGAAGGAAACTGGTCACCCCACCTCTTGATACTGGACCCAGTATGGTGAAGTCTCTAACACTTCATTCCCTTACGGCAGTATCTGCTATGGGACGACCTTTATCTTTTACTTTATAGAGTTTAGTGTTCTTTAAAGATGCCTTTAAAAGTGCAATAGCTCTGGGGTGACACAAATATAAATGGCTGGAGGGAACATTTTATGTTTATGATTTATTAATGTAAGCTACCTGCTTTGACATACATTTATTTCAATGTACATTTTAGTCCATACTTTTCTCCTTGCTAAAAAGAATCATTCAGATCTGTTTATTGTTTGAGGTCAAGAAAGACAATTTCTGAATGTTAAGTTTATGCATCGTGATTTGACTGGTCAGCATCATCAAATCTCAGCTGACCAAGAAGCATAGGCCGAGTCTTCCTGTCATCTCAAGGTCCTTCCGTGTGTTCTTCATCCCCATCATGTCTGTCTCCAGTTCTCTTCTCCATGTGTTCCTTGGTCTACCTCTACCTCTCTTAACCCTGGGGGTTTGTTACGACATGTTTAACAATGTCTGCTATAGTTGGCAGTGTGCATTTGAAGTTGATAAAGTTGGTTTAGTTGATTAAGCTATTCTTGTTATGGGTCAATGATTATGTTGTATTAGCTCAGTTAGCATACTAGTTGACCACTGTTCTGGTTTCCTTATGAGTTTCATTTGTCAACAATGTTAATAGTATTTTTCATACAAGGAAGAGTGTGTCGTACTTGAATGAGTATCAATAAAAGTCGTAGCAACCAAAACCAAACTTTAACTCGATTGATTTTTCGGTACGTCCTGAGTTTTTTCTGAGTCCAACATGGATACATTTTATTACGAAATAAACGAAGACATCCATAGTAATCAGTTCATAATAATAGTACATAGTCTTGCATTCCAATATATATTTTACCGTCAGTGTCCAGTTTCTTTAAATGTCGTCAGCACATTATGGGCTGTATACATGCGTGGCTGACTAGGCAGACCACCAGAAATGAGACCCACTAGTTTGACGAATATAGCTCATAAAAATGAGCGAACAATCCTTCCATAAATGGTTATTCCTTAACCGTTAAATTCCATTGATTCATTATCATAACATGGATTGACCCTATATCCTTATCTCAATATAAATTCGACAATATGAAGCCTAGCACTGGAAGGAATCAAACATGTCTTCATGGCTTGACGGTCAGCATAAAAAGGGTCAAGTACATTAGTCACCAAGCGTGACCATATCAACGCTACCGCGTCACAATCGGACCGTGCGATTTGCGTTCACCAAAAACAACCATCAAGCATAAAAAACATTCTCCATTAAAAACCTATCAACATCAAATGCACACTGCCAACTATAGCAGACGACATCGTTAAACATGTCGTAACAGGTTTCCTCAATGTGTGTCCTATTCATCTCCAGCGCCTTCTTCTCACCTCTTGTTCCACTGGCGCTTGTCTAGTTCTTGTCATCAGTCTAACATTAGTGATCCAGTCATACCAATTCAATCCTTCAGTTCTAAGCAAGCACCCATTTATGAAAGTCTGTAGCTTTTTGGTTGTTATAAACCATTTATTTACACAAATTATTCCTGCTTGCGGCTGTGGCTGATGAATGGAATACATGAAACGTTTCATGTTTCTACTGTATTGTTATTAGTAAATTTGACTCCTATTCTATGCTAGCATACATTTATGAAAGTCTGTAGCTGTTTGATGTCAGTATCTGGTAATAAAATGAGCTGTGAAGTCATTAGGCCACATCTGGTCTAATCATTTTCCATATCACAATCATGACATGCCTAAAAATGAAGCTACGTGCATGCTAAATTGATAATTTTGATTTGCTCTATTTACAATGATTGGACAGGAGATATGATGCCAATTTCATGTATCTGCAATTTGTACTCATTAAGAGTTTCCCACTGCCTGTTTCAGGGCTTCTGCTTCAGCATTGAAGTTGTTGCAGTATTTGCCAGTGGCAGTTGCCAAAGAGCGAATTATATTCTTTAATTTAATGAGAATGCCAGGTCCCCCATTTTCAACTGTATTTTCTTTTGCCGAAACATCCGAATATGCATGTGTTCAGAGCTTTGCTGGAAATTTTTGGTCAATATACTTAGTTGCTATATGCTTTCTTTGTATTTCTATCTGGATTCCTTTACTTTCAATGCCTGGAATATCAGATTTTAGATCAGGAAAGCATCTTTGTTTCCACTGTGGGATAATTGTGCTTGGTGGTATTTTCTTTGCGATTGAGTTGACTAGCATGGTATCTTTGTTAATTTTTTCTCCAGGGCAACAAAGTTCGCTTGAGCCTGCCTCTTCCTAGCCTGTTTATTCTCTTGCGCATGGGGTGTCCCTCGATTCTCTTAAATTTGCAGAAAAACAGATAGTGATATTTACAGATTCCCTCCCAGTAATAACAGCCCTGAAGAGCCACCTTGCTAAAGATTGAAAGATCTGATAAATTCACTTGAAAGCCTGGCCAAATGCTTCAACAACTGCACAGTCCAATGGATACTAGCCCATTGCAACATACCAGGCAACGAAGAGGGAGATAAACTTGTTAAAGAAGGAGAACACAAAACGCTATAGACACAAATGAAATGGCTAAGTAAAACAACTTTAAAATCTATATTCAAGTCCAAATGGGACAGAGAACACCAAGGTCACATAACAGATGATGCCCAAGTCCACCTATATAGGCGAGACCAGGTCATCATTTTCCGCTTACGTACTGGTCACAATAGGTTGAGGTGCCATCTATATCACAAGTACAGGATTAGTCCAACTAATCTCTGCTCCAGTGGCATCAGCCTCATGACAGCCGAACATCTGCTCCAGTCCTGCCCAACTTACAGCAGTGAACGGAGTGACATATGGCAACAACCCACTTCTCTCCACGAAAAACTATTTGGAGATGATATCTGTCACGGAGTGTTCGAAGGTTTCGTCTAGATTATTTTAAAATTCTTTACTTTTCTATTCCTTCACATTTTGTCTGTTTTCTCTACGAAATATTTGCACCTGCGGTCTGTTCTATTGCTGTTTTTCAAGTCTTCACTGATAGTCCTGTCATAGCTATCTTCTCCTACAAAGGCACTAAAAGTATTTCTTTAAGGACATCAGTATAATTTATTCGCTTGGTCGAAACCACAGTGGTTCCCAGAGGATAATATTTCCGTGTCCAGTGGTCAACTGAAGACCGCCACGATAAATCTTTTTACGTGTCTAAGCAAGAGATGGGAAATAATTAATTCTGGATGTGGGAACGAAAATGTCTTAACTGCATGCGAACAAATGCTGAGTTTTAAAATCACTTGTTGATAGCCGTTGGAAGAGAACGCACGCTTATAGAAGAGAAGCCTCAAGCTACCTCATATCTACAGTATATGTGCTTTGAGAGTAAACGCTACTTAAAATCTATTTTCTTAAGCTGCGGATATTAGTCCTGAGCGGTAAGCAAACTCTCAGTATTCGCTTAATTAGCTAACTCTAATATCAATGGATTAGTTAATTGATGTAAAGTGTGAAATACTTAATATTGTGGTTTTAATTCTTTACATTAGATTGACAGCTATTTTGCATTTATGTATTATGAATGTTATTGATGCATTATAATGATGTAAGTACTGGCTGATATCTGAAAGTACTACATTCTAATGATTTCGGGAATGTGTTGAAGAAAGCTGTTGTGAACGAGAGAAGGAACCATATTGTTCAATGGACAAGTGAATGAAATATCATTCCTCCAATGCAGTCACGCATGGACGCACACGGCCAGGGGTCTGCTTGTAACAAAGGTTGACCTGACTGACCCGACCAGTGTGAGACTACTGCTAGACAGGAATTTGTAAACAAATGGACAGTCGCCTTTAAGGAAAAGACTGACATTACGGTTCAGGTAAATATATTATTAGGCACCATTCTGAGACAAAATGTCCAGAGTGGCTGTAGGTAATGTTTCTGTAAAAAACAGAAGATTGATTACCTTTATTATCTTCCACAGCGCAGTTGCAGAATCCTAGCCAGTTTCTGGATTTTGATTGCTGTAAATTGTTGCGAGTAAACCGCCTAGTTGCTCTATGCTACAGAGAGAACTAGTGCTTACGTCTCAAACCCTCTAGCGGTGATCACAAGTCAGCAACCCTGAGCAGTCTACAGCATATAAGCATTCAACACCTCGTCAGCACCTGAACATCATAACTCAACTTCACAACCAGGTTAACGAAAAGCCTAAGCACCTCTTGGACTGTAGCTCCACTGGAGCAAATTATCCAGTTGATAATTCCTACCTACTGGGACACCCAGAAGTAGTCCAAGCAGATAAGTCTACTTAAAACCCAGGCCAAAATCAGAATTCACTTTTCCAAGAAATAGCCATAGGAATAAACTTTCGTCAGTGAGAAAAATAGCCTCTTATTCTTATCTGAACCAAAGACACTGACAGTTTTCTGAATCCTTGAATAAGTAATATCATAACTGTCTTTTTTTAAATTTCCTAGTATTTCTTTTTTCAAAGTACATGACAACATTGATTTTATTTTCCACTGTAATTAAAGTAATTATGTACATTCTGTAACTCCCCATCATTCTGAGTTTTACTTAGTAGATTGTATGTTCTGTTCAGAAAAACATACTCACCCCTCCTTGTATTACTTGTAAATACTAGTTCATCTTTAAAAAGATTTGAGTAAGAAAGAGTTCGTCGCCGCCAGAAAAATACAAGAGTTGGTAGTCTAAAAGGTGAGAAAATCACAGACACCAACCTGTGCCCTTCTGTTGACTCTTTCCCTCAACACTAGCTCACCTCTGTGAAAACTAGTGTCTAAAGGTCTATGTGCTTTCTACACATCTTCCTTACTTACATCATCTAAAATAATCTCATGCGACAGCAATGAACCTTGAGCTTACTACTGCCTTTATTAGTCATTAATGTAGAAGTCTGAGGGCGAACGAAGAAGAAATTTTAGTATGTGTATTGCTTGTCCCCTACAAGGGAGCAAAGAATAATAACAGTGTAATATACCACGAATGTCACAAAGGGCGAAAAAGAAGGGTTGGGCATGGGGCTCGCTACTCCAATCTGTACAACCTTTAAGCTAGCAAAAAGAAGTATGATATGACTAGATCACCAATGTGATACTGATGGCAGGAGCTAGACAAATGCCGATGGAACAAATGATAAGAAGAAGACATCGGCGATGGATTGGATGCACATTGAGGAAACTCATCAAAAGCATTACAAGGCAGTCCCTGTTCTGAAATCCCCAATGTAAGAGAGGAGGAGGGAAATCGAAAAACGCACGGAGAAAAGAACTTGAGACAGAAGTTAAAGGTGTAAAGTAGACATGGAAGGACCTTGAATGGACGGCACAAGAAAGGAAGACCTGGTGTGAATTTCTGAAGGCCTTTATTCCCTGGGGAGATATATGGTAAGGAGTAATTTATTTACTTATCTGGAAGAGGGGGAGCCGCGCTAGCGTAGTGGTTACAACACCGCTCTGGCGACCGAGTGATACAGGATCAAACCAAGGCGACGGCATTTGAGGATTTTTCGTCGACCGGGATTTGGACTGGATTAACTCGAGACCTGGCGAGGACATTTGAAGGAGTGTCGTCGACCAGGGACTGGCGGCTCCTGAGCCGACCCAGCTGCAATGGGTACATCCGAAATCGACGAGTATTTGCCTGAATGGCGAGGGACACCTGTCTCTGTACAAGAAATAAAGGGATACTCACGTGAAATCAATGTCAGGTTAGACATAAAATAATAACCTGGCATTTCGCCTTGAGTATTAGCGGGCGAACGCAAAAAAAAAAAAATCTGGAAGAGGGAGCGTCCGATTGACATAGTGGTTAGAGAGCTGGTCTCTCGCGGCAAAGGTACGTCACACTTCAGTCTAAGCCAGCTGTAAATTGGTACCCGACTTGGAGTTAGGGAAGGAAAAGGCAGCGAGGAAGGGAACTGGTCACCTCACCTCTCGATGCTGGACCTAGTACGGTGGAGTCTCTAACACTTCACTCCCCTACGGCAGTATCTGCGATGAGACTACCATCTAGAGGAGGAGATAAACTTCAGCATGTTATCAATAATAATAAGAAAAAGTAGAAGAGCTGTGACCATGACACTTTCTATGCCAAGATCGTCTGTAACTGATAGACACAAAGATGAACCAAATCTTAATTACCGGTATAACAAAAAAAAAACAACGACAAAAAATGTCAACATAAAAAATGGGCGAGATAAAACAGTTGGTTTGAGGCTACTCTTTAGCAATGTGTGGAAGGGCTTTTCCGCACAGTTTTCACATCTCTAAACCAGGGTTTCCCAACTTGGGGTATGCGTACCTCCAGGGAGTCCGATATTTGATAAATAACTACGGTATATTATTATATTGAAATATAACAAAATTAGTAGCGTTCGTGACAAAAGTTTGAATTGGCGAGCATTGTTCTCAGTTAAATCCAAAGCAAGAACAAACTGGCCGCCAAATATGATAAGCGGGCAGGGCCGGATTTAGCCAGGGTGAGGCCCTAAGCTATAGGAAGCTGTGGAGGCCCTATCTGGCAATTGGTAACAGAATAAGGCCGTGTAACAACTGAACTTGGCCAGAATGCCGCCAAGATGCGTAACAAGGGAGGGTTGTTCCATTAGAGCTTTACGGGGTTCGAACCTGGGTAAACCACTCACGTCTGTTGTTTTTCTGTTGTCTAAGTGTTCTACTTCTTTATTTCTTACGAGTGCTGAAAACATACCTTTATGTTTGTCTAATATTTAAAAAAATCAGCGGTAGAAGGGGAACTAAGAGTTGAATCACATTATTATTTCCCACTATAAAATCAGGCCTAAAGGTCTTTTATATTTGGAGATGCGCCCTAATATAACCGACTTAGTTGAACGGGACGCGCCCCGCCAAAACGAGCCAAATTTTATTTAAAAAAAAAAATATTATTTCCCCAATTAAAAAAAAATAATGTAATTTCATGAAGAAGACGGCGACCATTGCGACACCACTGCTCGCACCGCCCAAGAGCTGGCACTGGGGCAACGGGAAGGGTTACTAAAATCCAAGGGGGATACACGGATCGAAAAAAAAAAAGTTGGGAACCCCTGACTTGCTCTAAATTTGCATGGATTATGGTAGTTAAATGGAGTTGTACATCCGTGACTGCAAAGACTGTTGACCTACATATTGCTGAATAACAGCAACTAGCGACATTGGGATATGAGCGCGGCCGTGTATATTAATGTTAAACACGCCCAGATTTTATTATTTGTATGTTTTGTTAGGAATATTTCAAAACCTACGCTCTATCGACGTTTTTTGCTGGAAAGTATGGGCAAGTGATTAGGAGCTGTAAGCCTGGTATTTTACCTTTCAATGTTATTTATTTTTTATTGGCACATCTGAAGTGGCGTAACAGCTTTTTTCCTCAGTGACTTTTCTGTATTCGATTTTTCTACTGAATATTTTAATCCATTTTTTAATGAAGAAAAAAAAATATTCTTTTCAACCTCTGATGGGTTATATTAGGGTATATTGTGTCGCTAATTCAAGATAACAATTTTACTTTCGGATGGCATCATTCGCCATTTCAATTACGGTACTTTAAATACAGTAAATTAAAAGTGTCTAACTGTGGATGTGCGTGTGTGTTTTCCCACGTCCTAAAATGGTAGTCTTTCATGCATGTCATGTTGCGAATAAGAGGATCGGGGTATTTGGGATGACACCCAGTTCACTATTCATCTGTCATTATCAATGTGCATTACGAGAACCTGACCAGACCCTCACTTTCCCGCAATATCCTTTAACTTACTTACTTAGTCGCTCCTCTTCTACAGCGAGGTGTAGAGATATGAAAGAGAGAGCGCCATACTATCCTATCGGCTGTCTTCCTCCTGGCCTGGTTCCGTTCTAGTCCTCGGTCCTTCAAAGATTGTCTAATGTTGTCCTCCCAGAGGACTCTGGGTCGTCCTGGAGGTCTGGATCCCTGGCTCTTAGTTTCCCATGCTTGTCGTAGTAGCCGATCTTCTCCCATTCTGCAGACATGGCCAAACCATCTTAATTGGGACTGTTCTACTTGGGTCTGCCCGGGTTGGATTTTAAGTCCTTGACCTTTCGGTCTGTAATAGCTCCGAGATATTTAAAGTGGTCGACCTGCTCCAGGACCTGTTCTCACAGCTTAATCTGATGTCTTCTTTCCTCTTGTGATATCACCATGGTTTTTGTTTTAGAGCTGCTTAGAACCATCCCGCTCTTCTCCAGCTCTTCCTTCCAGACTTGCAGGTTGGATTGAAGATGTGCCTCTGATCTAGCAATTAGGGCAACATCATCAGCAAATGCCAGCTCTGAAATATAGACTTGTCTCATCTTCCTGTACCCCACTGAATACTTTCTTGTCCTCTCCTTACATGCCTTGATGACATCGTACATGAGGAGTATGAAAAGATAAGGTGACATGATATCACTGTGCCTTACACCAGTGGTGAGTAGTATGTCATGCGCAAAACGAGTCGCATTCTGCAGGATGCGCGTGACTTTTATATAGTAAAATATACCGATCGATTCTGCAGGATGCGCGTGACTTTTATATAAGGAAATACTCCATCGATAATGGCGGCGTTGGTTAGTAAGTAGTTATTGTGCTGGTATTTTAAGTGTTGTGTATGACTCAGCAGTGTGTTGTTATGTTTCTTTATTCAGGTGTTACAACATATATATATGTGTATGTATATATATATATATATATATATATATATATATATATATATATATATATATATATATATATATATATATATATATATATAAATATATACACACATATATACAACATACATACAATATATATTTATACAACAGGTAGACAACATTTATACAATTGCCAAGGATTTTTTTGCGATATATATATATATATATATATATATATATATATATATATATATATATATATATATATATATATATATATATATATATATATATATACATATATACATATATACAACATACATACAATATATATTTATACAACAGGTAGACAACATTTATACAATTGCCAAGGATTTTTTTACGTTTTTATTAATATATATTTAATGATCTCTTTTAAAAGAATACGAAATATCAATCTAAATCTCTAGTTTCAGGCGCTTTGTAGCTCTTTTCTTCTGCTTCAGTGGTGGTGGTTGTAGATTAAAGACGTCATTATCGTCCGGGTGATTGTCTATGGAATATTGGTTGATAACAACTGGAGTTGTTGTAGTGGTACAAGCGGGACGGGTTGTTACAAGTAATAGGACAGTAACCTGTGGGTGGTAACTGTAGTCGATCAAATTCGCCGAGGATTTTGCCTTGTAAAGCCAGAAGATGTTCTAATTCTTGACGAGTCAACGTAATGCCGATTTTGGTAGGAAATTTTAGATATGATTCACCAAAGTATTTTCGCACATGTAGTAAAGGCTGACAAATATGACGTCAAAAACCGATAAAATGGCGGTGGAGTGAAGATAATTATTGTCGTTAGTTGGTCAGTGGGTTTTTAATGGAGAGTGTATTGATGCTGACTGGCGGGGGTGATGACTCATGAGTGTATTGGCGTGGGAGTAAGACAATGTATAAGCACGCTCATACAGATATATACGACATCTAAAGCAAACAGAGGCGTAATAAGTGTTTATATATAAATTTTTATTATTACTGCGGAGGGTTCGATCGCACTTTTGGGGAGGAATGGGTTTATATAATGAAATATGACGTCAAAAAACCGATAAAATGGGGGAGGAAAGGCTAATTATTGTCGTTAGGTGGTCGGTGGGGTTTTTTAATGGAGAGGGCGGGGGGTAGTGATTTTGGTTTTGTCTGGTGTTTTTGTGTGTAGGTATTGATGAGAATATAAGGGTGAGAGAAAAAAACCATGTAAGAGAGTACAAATCTACACGAAGTGAGACACATTTTTTTATTTAAATAATAAGGGTGGTGTAGAGGTAGTCAGCCGGCGAGGTTAGTCTGGTTGACCTTATTGTCGTCCCTCTCGACGATGAATATAACGTATAAGGGTTCTCCTTACAACATCTAGGGATAGGCGGACGAGAGCCTCACACGAGATCACCCGTAGGAGGACCTCTTCTAGATGTATATTTATCAGATCATCGAGGGTTGTTGTCAGGCAGGAGTGGGCTTCCTGATTGGGCTGCTCCTCCACACACCCCACACAGTACACAGGTCGGTTCTCACTGAGGGAATCTAAGAAAAACAACTATTCTTTTTATGTAAAAATATGACAGGGAATTTCCGTTGTTGGGTGAGCACATCTAAAAGTCTAGCTTATTGTAATGTTTGTTGAATTTGAAAAGACCAACCTGGTTCAAGATTGTTTCTCAGATCGGGAAATCCCACAAGAGCTAACCGATTTTTTTTCTTATTACAACGACTAACTGTTTTACCCTCACTAGTAATAAACTCGGATCGATGGTCGGCGCAAACCTCGCGCGGAAACCATCGATCGTATACTTTATCTAAGAAAAACATTATACGAACAGGACACATAATGGAAGAGAGCTATTTTTAGATGAAAAGAGGTGAAGCGGTTAAGTTATCGTTGTGGACATGTCTTTTTATGTAAAAAAAAAATGACGGAATTTCTGTGTTGTTCGTATGAATAGACGGCTAAATTGTGTGTTCTAAAACCGACATTTTCCCCGCCCTGCGCTTGTTTAGTGAGAACCTCCAAAAACGTGTTTTTGTCTAAAGTCTTGTAATGTTTATTGAGTCCTTTCGTGCTCGTCTTATCGTACTCGCCGAAACAGGGGTAAGTTTTACTACATAAAGATACCTTCCCCCTACCTTCGTATTCTAGTCCCGGGGGTTCTCTTATCAAATAATTTCACCTCGCCACAACTATTACAACGACTAACTTTTCTTTTTTTTCTCGCATGATGTTGCATTTTCCCCTCGCATTAGGTTGCATTTACAAACGCCCAACCCCCGCCCTGGCCAAGACACATGATCCTAGCTAAGGCCGGTTAGTAGGCGCATGTCCAAACACAAAAAGACCCAATGACGCACAATGGTCATTGTAGTGATCCTCTGTGTATTCAGACAAAAGATCTACTGATCCTTTGTGTTTTTTTTTCCTGGCATGAGGTCGCATTTTTTTTCCTGGCATGAGTCGCGGTGGCGCACGCCCCGGCCCTAGCTAAGACACAATGGTCTTAGCCAAAAGGCCGGATTTCAAGGCGCACGTCTAGCCTCAAAAGATCAAATACATTAAAACGTTAATGTCAATGCACTTTGATCTTAGCCAAAAGGCCGAGAAACGATAACAGATTTTCTGCTGCAGTTCCATGCCTTCTACTTAATATCGTAAGATTTCACAGTGAAGTAATATTTAACAGATTAAAAATATTTTAATTGCTAAAAGTTAAAGTGGGGAAAAACTTAATAATTATTGTAAATTTATAAACAGCCAAATACGTTTAATACTGCTGTGAAACATCTTTTTTGTAGTTTAAAGAAAGTTTCTTTAGGACGTACGGTTATTAAAATTACAAGTATGCCTAATTAATGCCCCGTGCAACATTGGTTATAAATTGTTTCCAATTTAAGATTAAGGGACGTTAAAATAATAAATTGTTATTTTCATAGTTAGCTCTCTTTGAACACACGAAGCGTTCTTAATGTTACAAGTGAAAATGTTCTTTGCTATTTAAAAATATTACAGCTTTCCCCCCTAATTTACGGGCTCCAAACGATTTAACAGACAGTATGGATATATATATTTGTATCTATAGGCCTATTACAAAAATATTAATTTATAAATGGGCCAGTTATATCAAGCTCGAAGCAATTCTACAGTCCAGCTTGGAAATTTACTGCAGAGGTCATGTCTCCCAATTATGGAATGAAAACATCTGATCCTCTCTCTTCAATGTTTACAAATAGCTTCTTTGTTCCAGTTATTAAACGGTTATCTACTTTTTTGTCCTCCAATTTTCAAACTTTAGTGAAAACTTCTCTTCCAATCAGCAAAGATGGTCCCAAAATTTTCTCCCAGTCCTGCTCAAATGTTCCAACCTGTAGGTAAATATCTATTAACCTGTTTTTAATTTTGTTACTTTTGCACGTGCCAAATATTTCTTTGAATATTTCTTGCATGGGTCAAATGTTTCTTACAGTTATCAAATATTTCTAACAGTTGTCAAATATTTCTTACAGTTGTCAAATATTTCTTATAGTTGTCAAATATTTTTTCAAATGTTTTTTCCAGTTGTCAAATATTTCTTCAAACATTTTTTCAAGTTGTAAAATATTTCTTCAAATGTTTTTTTTTTCTAGTTGTCAAATATTTCTTCAAACGTTTCTTGCATGTGTCAGATGTTTTTTACAGTTGTCAAATATTTCGACAAATATTTCTTACAGTTGTCAAATATTTCTTACAGTTGTCAAATATTTCTTCAAATGTTTTTTCCAGTTGTCAAATATTTCTTCAAACGTTTTCTCAAGTTGTAAAATATTTCTTTAAATGTTTTTTTCTAGTTGTCAAATATTTCTTCACACGTTTCTTGCATGTGTCAAATATTTTTTCACACGTTTTTTTTCCAGTTGTCAAATATTTCTTCAAATGTTTTTTCCAGTTGTCAAAATATTTCTTCAAATGTTTTTCCAGTTGTCAAATATTTCTTCAAGTGTTTTTCCAGTTGTCAAATATTTCTTCAAATGTTTTTTTTCTTGTTGTCAAATATTTCTTCAAATGTTTTTTTCTTGCATGTGTCAAATATTTCTTCAAACGTTTTTTCAAGTTGTCAAATATTTATGCAAATGTTTTTTTTTTCCAGTAGTCAAATATTTCTACAAATGTTTTTTCCAGTTGTCAAATATTTCTTCAAATGTTTTTTTCTAGTTGTCAAATATTTCTTCAAATGTTTTTTTCTAGTTGGCAAATATTTCTTCAAATGTTTTTTTTTTCTAGTTGTCAAATATTTCTTCAAACGTTTTTTGCATATGGCAAATATTTTTTCAAATGTTTTTTTCTAGTTGTCAAATATTTCTTCAACCGTTTCTTGAGGTTGTCAAATATTTTAAAAAATATTTATTCAACTCGGTCTTGCAGTTGCCAAATATTTCTTCAAATATTTCTTGCACTTATCAAAAATTTCTTAAAATATTTATTGTAAAATGTTTCTTGCAGTTATTAAATATTTCTTCGAATGTTTCTTGTGGTTGCCAAATATTTCTTCAAATAGTTCTTGCATTTGTCACATATTTCATCAAATGACTAATCCGGTTGCCAATATTTCTTGCAGCTGTCAAATACTTCTTTAAATATTTCTTTAAATATTTCTTGTAGTTTTCAAAACTTTTCTTTAAATATTTTTTAATTAAATACCAGTACTTGACAATTCAAATAATTCTTGCAGCTGTCAAAAATTTCTTCCAGTTGTCAAACATTTCTCGTAATTGCCAAATATTTCTTCAAATATTTCTTCAAATAGTTCTTGCAGTTGTCACATATTTCATCAAATGACTAATCCGGTTGCCAATATTTCTCGCAGCTGTCAAATACTTCATTAAATATTTTTTCATTAAATATTTTTTCCTGTTGTCAGTACTTGACAATTCAAATAAGTCTTGCAGCTGTCAAAGATTTGTTCCAGTTGTCAAACATTTCTCGTAATTGCCAAATATGTCTTCAAATATTTCTTCTAGTTGCCAAACATTTTTTTCAAATATTTCGTCTAGTTACCAAACATTTCTTAAAATATTTCTTCCAGTCGCCAAACAGTTCTTCAAATATTTCTTCTAGTCACCAAACGTTTCTTCAAATATTTGTTCCAGTTGCCAAATGTTTCTTCAGATATTTTTTCTAGTTGCCATTTATTTCTTCAAATATTTCTTATAGCTGCCACATATTTTTGTCGAATATTTCTTCCATTTTCACATATTTCTCAAAATTATGTTCTGAGGTTAACAAATATTTCTTGACACGTTTTCTCTTTCAATTTAATTTTTCTCCATGTGCTACATTCTGTCACCAAACGTTACCCAAACATTACATCCATTAATAAAATATTGTATCAAATCTCTCTTCCTATCGTCAAACTGTACCCAGACATTTCTTCCAACCATCAAACAAATTCAGAATCGTTCAGATCGGGAAATCCCACAAGAGCTGACGTATTTTTTTTTTTTTTTGGTTCTTATTACAACGACTAACTGTGTAATGAAACCGGATCGATGGTCGGCGCAAACTTCGCATTGATCGTATAGTTTTATAAAATTCCGTTAGCATAGAGGTTCGAACGGCTTCGGTTAGGTTGGGTGGTGGCAGCGCTAAATATAGGCTGTTGGTATCCATCTCGCATAGCTGGAAATTGGATCGATCTACGAACCTAGCTAGAAAATCGTAATAACATTCTGATGTTGTTTCCGATGTTAAATATGACATGTCTGAATGCTAATTATCTGACCCATCTTGCATAGGCAGATAATTAGCATTCAGACATGTCATATTTAACATCAGAATTTTATTACGATAAACATACATAGTTGATTCAGTTATTACATGTATGAAAGTAAACGTATGAGCCAGAATATTATATATATATATATATATATATATATATATATATATATATATATATATATATATATATATATATATATATATATATATATATATATATATACATACATCTAGACATATATGTACCTCTAAACAGAGCAATCTCATTATAAGAGGAAATTCGCTGAATTAACTCAGCTGTGGGCTTGAACGGGCTAAAAACCATTGCTTAAATCCTTCACAAAAGGCGACGGATCAGATATAAGTTAAGGATTGTTCAGCCCAATGCAACATTGTTCTTAACTTCTGAAAATATCTTGTGCATCTACATTAAGGTAGAAGCGTCATTACCCTTCTATCTACATTTCTGCCAAGAGTAATCTTGTGCGAAGGTATACACCTTTGACGACCCATTTATATACTCTTGAGTTTTTTGCCACTGTTGGACCACCACTGCAAAGCAGGGGAGGCAATCCGTGACACATGATCTATCTTTTTCCTTTTATTTCATTTCATGTGGTGACACAGTCGCACGGATTGCATTATGTTTAACTGTTCTAATCTTCGTCATTCAATGTAGCCATGTTCAGGCCCGTAAGTATAAAAAGATAAACTTGAGTTTTCATCATTTCGACGGTCAGGAAAACCCTTTTATTCGTCTGCCCTAAGTCTGAATCACTTCTTTAGAATTCATTATGAATACGACCAACTACGTCTTTGGCTAAAGGCTGCTACATAAATCTTTCCATATAGAAAATAAACGATGTCCCAATATGTGGGGCTGGAAGCTAAATCTTCCTACTTACATGGTCGCTTTTTGTGAAGTATATCATGCTGATTAAATAATTGCTATGGTCATCGGTTCAGTTGCGAAACTTCAACCAATTACCGTAGTCTGGCCTCTCTCAAGTCCTAGTCGTTGTTATTAAACATTTTTGCATGCCGTATTTATGTTTTGCAGTCGGCTAGACGTTACCTATGGTATGGTACATCAGATGGTAAGTGGCCTATAGTGACCAAAACTACGGATCTATGGGAACAAACGCGTCAGTTTATCGTTATTGTCTAAACCACGCGCGTCCCATAGTAACAGCGGTCATTACTAGAAAACTAGAACTCTCTTTCCGGTAAATTTTTTAATCGAGGCTACAACACTAATCGTCAATGATGTCATACGGAGTGTTCAAGAAAGAGCCACGCTACGACATCATTGGTAATGATCTACATAAGGGAGGGGGGGGGGGGGGCGGGGCTACCGGAATCAGACGCCTAAGTGTGTATGGTTTGGCATGGAAATACTAACTGTAACTTTTTCTGATGGGATCTTTCCACAACGAAGAAAAGTGTAAAATTTTCGCTTATAATCTATTGCATTTTGAGACTTACGCACTGACTTCCAGTTTCGTTAAGGAGAAATCATAGACAGCCAGGAACACGGAGTATTAGAGCCTCCATATAGGACTGGCCTGAGGACTGGAAGTGAATTCTGATATTAGAAAGGAGTAACTCCAGACTTATCACTTAGCACCACAAGTTCTAGGATCCTACTTCAAGTGTACCCAGTTAGAAATCTAACACATCTAAAAGACGGCATCTTAGAACATCTTAAAACGGCATCTTAAACCAGTTGTCCGACAACATTCCGACGTTTTCTGTGCAAAAAGTCTGCGTTCGCCCGATAGTTGGGGTAAGTTGTAATGTGTGCATTTTATCGTTTTATATAACTGGCTTGTGTGTGCACAGTTGAAAAATGAGGCTGGCAACCTTATAACTTAAAATGACTTGACTCATGAACCACTACTGCTGCGGATTTCCTCATTGGGAAGCAACAGCAGAGATGGCCCCAGGCTCCAGAGGGAGCAGGGAGTGGAGGATGATATCGTGGAGTATATACTGGTATTTATTATACTAACACATTAATAAGCTTTATATGCAAGTTTATGTATATTTCAATTGTCGTCTCCCGTTGACCAAAAGCACTTTCATCCGACTGACTGGGTCTAACATTAATGCTCAATGAGGGTCAAAATTCTGAGGAAGATTAAATGGTGAATGGAACGGAGGTCGCTTAATGTTCATAAAATTTTTTTTTTTTTCGTACGCCCGCTAATACTCGAGGCGAAATCTCAGGTTATTATTTTATGTCTAACCTAACATTGATTTTACGTGAGTATCCCTTTATTTCTTGTACAGAGACAGGTGTCCCTCGCCATTCAGGCAAATACTCGCCGATTTCGGAGGTACCCATTGCAGCTGGGTCGGCTCAGGAGCCGCCAGTCCCTGGTCGACGACACTCCTTCAAATGTCCTCGCCAGGTCTCGAGTTAATCCAGTCCAAATCCCGGTCGACGAAAAATCCTCAAATGCCGTCGCCCGGGTTTGATCCTGTATCACCCGGTCGCCAGAGCGATGTTGTAACCACTACGCTAGCGCGGCTCCCATGTTCATAACATGAGACCCAATACTTTAAAAGTGGCATTGACGAGGTGGTGTTCGACCGAAGAGGATCCACCATGACAGTGCCTGACCCCTTGCTGTGACACGGTCCACCCAAAGATACTGGTGGCCACCTATTTCAACATCGTGCAGTCAGGGCACGCTGTACTAGGAAAAATGTAACAGACCAAAACACCAAGAAAAGCTATCTAGACTAGACCATGTTATCTTTTTCCGCTTACGCAGTGGTCACAGTAGGTTGTGGTATCATCTTTATCACAAGCACAGGATTGGTCCGACAGATCTCTGCTCTCATGGCACCAGCCTCATGACAGCCGAACATATGCTCCAGTTCCGCCCAACTTACAACAGTGAATGGAGTGGCATATGGCAAAAACCCACTTCTCTCCACGAAAAACTGTTTGGAGAGGTCAGGAACCTTGAGCTGACTATGGCATTTATTATAGTCATTAATGTAGAAGCCTGAGGGCGAACGAAGAAGAAGCAAAAGAAGAAGGAAAAAGAGACATTTGTTTCCTCTTAATTTATGGTTCAAGTTGCCAGCAGTTGACGCTAGACATCTACACCAGACGGGTCTTGAAGACGCTTGCAACCTTTGTAGTTACCATGGCCTTGATTCAAAAGACGTGCTACCTGCCACCATATTTGATGCCGGAAGAGAAGGACCAGTCCAAAGCACCCATGGGAACCAACAACAACTGAAGCAGACGCCAGCTGAACCCACACCATCAGCTAAGTAGCGTACAAGCACAGCTAATTGATATTTCCAATTTATCCTCCTATACACCAAAATGTAATATCATCTGATGAGAACAAATATAATCGCTCCTATTTTTATAAACAACGTTATTTATTTTAATCCTGTTAACTAATAATTTATTATTAAACTTGTAATATGTAACTATAAATCTATAGTCGATTTAATCATTATTGAGTGAATTTTCACCGGTATGTATATTGTTAATACATAACCACCATATAAAGCTATTAAATTAATATTTTGCTGAATCATCTTCAGCTGGGGGCTCAGAAAATACAATATTTCCTCTCAGAAGTGGGGAGGAGAATAACAAGTTCATAGCGGCTTAGATGATCTCAGTTTTTATACTTGACATTCAGTAGAATCCCTGTGAGGCTCCCTTAAATAGAAGCACCATTCTTCTGTTTTCATCTGTCAAGAATAATCGTGAGCGAAGGTTGATACTTTTGAAGACTCATCTTTTACTCGTAGTTTGGCCATTATTGGATTACTACTGCAGAGGAAGGGAGACATCCCGTCTCAACGTTCCGCCTTACCACTCAAAACTAGTCACTTTGATCGTATGAGATAACGTTATTATTACCACGGAGCTAAGTCATAATTACAGTATTAGGACGTTTTAAAAAAGCACCCCTAACACATTTAAAAAAAGTAAAAATAGTAAGAAATCACAATGTGGTTGATTTATATCGACACTTATAAATGGTGTCAAGCGACAATACACGGCAGGAAGCCTTTGTTATGTTTTGATGACATAATTACTACTGCACCCACTGTAATCGATTGCACGAAGCCATAAAGGTTCGCTTAGCCGTAGATACTTGGTAGTTTATGCCGCCCCGGATTCTACCTGTAATCAATATTGTCTTCCCTAAAACTCCACATACATTTAAAATGTCATTTTTTATTATTGCGATTAATGAAAGTGTTTACAAGCGAACAATACATCAGAAATACTGGACCTTTCGGTTAGACATTACCTTCGTCAGCCAATCATAGACTAGGAATAATGATGACAAATATAAAGGGTGGGCCAAAAATTACTTTGTAACTGGCCGCAACTATTATTTTTATTTTCCAAGCGAACTTTTCACATATTTGAAGGGCGGGCGTATCCTGAAGTTTTTATGCGTCCAGATACACACCGTGACAGCGTCAACTTAAAAAAAAAAAATAATTTTATGCACGAATGGAGCAAGATTGGTAGTATGTGACGTGGTTGTGTTTACTTTAGAGCAGATCTTCTTAACTTTTTTTCTGCCATGGGCCCCTTTCATTGTTCTAATTTTTAGTTATAAACACGGTAACCCACCCCCAGAATATCTTCACTCACACCTACACAGATTAAAAACCTTGCATTAAAGACTTAGGCAATGATACTGAAAATCAATGCAAGGCAAACGTATAATCCGTCGTGGAATGAATTATGTTGGGGAGGCGTCCATTTGCAGGATATTATGTTCACAAATAATGGAAATAAACTTCGATATCCATAACAGAAGAAACTTTAATAGAGTTGTCATTTTATTTCTTTTACACGCTTTTATTTAACTACACTTGTATGTTACTTTCATGTCACTTTCAAATCTTGCAATCGATTTTTCAATCACTTCCAGATGAGCAATAGCTCTGAAACTTGGCATAGTTGTGTATTCCCGATGACAATATAATAATCAGTCAATTATTTAATAATCTAATATTGTAATTATGACATTATGAGTAATTAAAGTTTTTCGTAAAGAAATTTAAAGAAATCAGGGGCCATAATCAAGTTAGTTAAAAATTCAAGAGTACGTGGTGTGCTTTATTTTTTTCTATGCGTAAAACAGGGCAGTACTCAAACAAGTGTCTAGCTAAATCAAGGGAAACAATCCAAATTATAAAATTATGAATCAAGGGAAAGTGAAGTTCGATCTCTAGACGGCCTTCAAATTGAAAACAATTGATAGCACCAAATTAACAGGCACAAAGCCATATAATATTGACGCTCTAAAAGAAATGGATCGCTTAAGAAATTTTAGACCAGATTTACAATAAGTAAAAATATTGTTTATGTTTATTGTTTATGTCATAGATTTTCTAACACTGAAAAGAAGAAAATTTAAAAAAAATATCTTAAACACACTGTTGTCGCTGTTTTCTGGAGGTGGATACAGTCGACTACCAGGGTGTGCTGAATACGCGAAGTTCCTTTTTTTCCTTTCTTTTATATTATGTTAATCAGTCAACAAAATGCGAATAGGGCACGTCGACGGGTGCCAAGACGATCATAGGAGAACTCGTCGATGAAAATTGGTACATGATTTATTTTTTGACAATATACTTGAACGAGACAAGATATTAAACATCGTTTGACAGTTCCAGACAACATCCTTAAAACAATTGATAGCTTGATTGTAAAATTTAGTTTTCAATCGTAAAACCACTGTAAAAACTTCTTTCTTTCCACTGTAAAGTTTCATGGTTTTCACTCGCACGCTCTGTAAGTGTCAGTCTGTGAAGCAGTGTACAGAGTTGTTGAGATCAGGCATGCTCCATGTTTACCCAGCGGTAAATGGGTAACTCACCCTAGTCCTGAGTTAGGGAAGGCAAAGGCAGCTGTAAATAGTCGTTTCCCTCTAAGGCTCCAGGGGAAGCAGGCCCTAAGCTTGGTCACTTTAACCGACGCAGGATGATATGTGTATGGAGTAGCAGTGTAGACTGTGATTGACGCGAATGGTGTACTGTTCGTGTGCTGACCAAGATAATCACTCATACACTTGTCTACAAGGCACCAATGCAGACTGCTGGAATCTTTGTTTACACAATTTATTCAGACGTACACACTGGGACATACGAGTACATCATGGTTATGTTGACACATCAATTTGTAGGCATACATAGCAGATTCGAAATCATGACACATTCATGAATAATAGGTAGTACATCAAAAGTTCAATGTCATGATACATTATGGCCGCATCCCCTATCTGACTAAACGCGTCAGTGAAGGCAGATCGGTAAATAACTGAAGTTGCTTGACGTCCATAGTTTGTAGTATATTATGGAACCACAAAAAGGGGGTTTCTATCAAGATTGAGATCTCTTTGTCACTGTCCAAGTAATAAGATACATGCCCCGTTCTTTGGACAGTAATCAGAAAATATGATGACAGGAATCTAACATGGCCGCCTCCCTGAGTTGCCGCTCACTCACTCGTAGGAAGGTGAATATAAGCCAAAGTTAATTTATAATGGGCATATAGATAGTTTCATAAATGTTTCCATACAGCTCTACGGTAATTAGGTTAATTCACGTAGCCATAACCGCTGTAGGAAAACCTGTCATCTTTGTCGATACAAAATTGACCCTAGCGTTGCGAAGCACAAAATTCCAGCTAGGTCTAACCGACCTGAGATCATCAAAATAGGGTCTGGCAATACATGGAGTCCGAATTATACATTGTACCGTACCTTAGGAGAGTCTCTAACACAAACTCCAGTAGAGACACAATCTCCTGTAGAAGAAAACCACTTCATAACTAATTTTTCCTTAAGAATCTACCAGCCCTTTGAAAAATGCGTACCCGCCATTCACGGTACATCGGAACTCATCACGACTTGTTAAGACAACTCATACTTCCGCCAGAGCGGAATAACAAGAATCTAGTCCCGCCTACCCATCCAAAATATACAATATAGGACTGATTCTATTTTTACTAATAATATGTAATACATATGAATTCAGGCCATAAACATAATAAGCAAATTAATCTATTTTCTGGCCCTAAAAAATAAGTACAAACATAAGAGCAATATCCATGCGCCGGATCAATATCAAGCACGATTACTCCTATAATCAAAAGTGTGACTCAAACATGGATTATCTCGCTTTACCCATAGACAGCATTTTCATACACAAATGAATGCATGTCTATATTTTTCCCATATTAAATAGCCATATCGATTTTTGTAATATGTGCGTTAAAATATGCACGCAACAGATTACCACACCCCTCGGGGAAAAAAAAAATGGTACATTTTTTTTGTTTTTTTTTTTGTTTTGAAATACATCTAGGAGCAACATACAATAGGCTCACAACGCACCAATAACAATGCGCAGATGATAAGCATAAGTTTTATGACCTTAGAGAAGGTACTTCTCTAAGTATTAATATTTCCAGAGAGGTGTCACCAACGCATACTACAATATTAGCAATGACATAATTTCCACATTAGTTTATACATAAATTTCATCTAAGATATCTTAACATCATGATCATCAAAGACGAAAAACATTGAAAGATCAGCGGTGAATAAATATCAATGAACCGCTAAGTAGTGTTACAATCAATATATGATATATTACATATGTGTACACATTTCAACATAGAAACAACTGTATCAAAGTTGTATAACAGTTATGAATCATGTGGGCATCTAGACAAAATATTTGCCATCACATTTTCTGACCCACGGATAGCTCGCACCGAAAAATGAAATGGCTGTAGAGCAATCGCGTATCGCGTTGATCTCGCGCTCTTCAGATTTTTACTCTGAATAGCCGTAAGAGCTTTCTGGTCAGTTTCCACAATGAAATGCGCACCCAGAAGAAATCTTTGCAGTTTAAGGATTGACCAAACCATAGCCAATAATTCACGGTCTAGGACCGAGTAATTCTTCTCTGCGGCATTTAATTTCCGAGAAATATACATCACAGGATGCAGAGTTCCAGAGTACTCTTGCATTAGTGCTGCTCCAATCCCGGTGGATGAAGCGTCACTACGAAGAATAAATGTCTTATCCTTAGAAGGCAATACTAGGATAGGTGAAGTAGAAAACATAGTTTTAACCTTATCCAGAGAGGATTGACATTCTTGAGTCCAATGGACTACATTAGGAGACCCTTTCTTTAGCAAGGAAGAAAGAGGTGACATAATGGAGGACAGATTCGGAATGAATCGTCCATAAAATTGTATTAGACCTAAGAGACTTCGCACTTGCTTTTTAGTCTTAGGAATAGAAATGTTAAGTATCTTACTTGTATTATGGTCTTCTGTTTTTAGGAACCCATGACCAACACGGTGTCCTAAGAAAGATATTTCGCTAAAACCAATACATGCTTTTGATGGTTTCGCTGTCAGGTTATGCTCGCGTAAGATAGACAATAGTTCATTTATCCCATTATAGTGATCATTCCAAGTATCACTGAAAAGGCAGATGTCATCAAGATACGCAATGACATCTGAGCGATGAGATAGGATTCGACGCATCATGCGTACGAATGTTGCAGGGGCGTTCATAAGACCGAAAGGCATGAAATTCCATTGGAATAGACCCCTAGGCGTCGAAAAAGCAGTAAACGGTTTGGCGTGTTCGGATAGTGGAACTTGCCAATATCCCTTAGACAAATCGAGTTTAGTAAAGAAATGAGAATTCGATAGTCTCGTAAGTAGCTCTTCTAGTAAAGGCATAGGTTCAGCATCAAATTTAGTCACTTGATTCAATTTGCGATAATCCACGCAAAGACGTATGTTATTGTCTTTTTTTCGTACAATAACCATCGGCGAAGAATATGCTGATGTGGATGGTTCAATAATTTTTAACTCTATCATCTCATCTAACTCTTTCTCTACCTGTGCTTGAAAATGTATCGGGATAGGATACGGTCTGACTCTTATAGGACTATGGTCAGTAAGAATAATGTCATGTTGAATGACATCAGTTTGACCAGGAATGTCAGTAAGGACATCCTGAAATTGTTCTAACATAGTAGAAACTTGTTTCTGCTCTCCTGGAGATAATTCTGGAGAAATTGCAACATCTTTCCATGATTCATTAGAGTGAAGAGAAATCATTGGAAAAGGTAAATTTACATCCGAGAAACTCGTTTCCTCATCCTGTATTACTGACAGAGATGAGTACTGTCCATGTTGGACTGGAAAATCGTCCGTTGCCTGGAAAACAGGTTGTAAATAATCAGGACGTTCATGGAATTCCGTGAGCATGTTGATGTGGAAGGTTTTACGCTTCCCGTCAATATCGACGATATAGTCAACATCGGAAACTTTTGATATTATATCGTACGGACCTTTCCAAGAAATAAGAAGTCTATTTTCCCTACAAGGTAGCAAGACAAATGCTTTGTCACCTGGACAAAGTTGTCGCAAGCATCTCTTTTTATTGGCAAATTCCCTTGCCTTCTGTTTCGCAAATTCAGAAGAAGCAGTTGCCAATTTGCATGCTTCAGTAATCTTGTGTCTAAGTGCGATGACATATTCATAAGAGGATTTTGTGTCATCGACAATATTATCAGCAGTTATAAGATCATGAAGTAAGGACATAGGACCTCGCGGTTTCGCGCCAAAGACAAGTTCAAAGGGAGAAAATCCTGTATGTTCGTTGGCGACCTCTCTATATGCAAAGAGAGCCGCGGGTAACACCCTATCCCAATCCTGAGGGTGATCTTCTGTTATCTTACCTAGTAGGTTTTTCAGAGTTCTATTCAAATGTTCCACCATCCCATTGGACATAGGATGATAAATACTACTCAGCGATCTCTCTATCTTAAGAGTCGACATTACTTGAGACATGGTATCCGATATGAGTTGGGTACCATGGTCGGATAATATTTCTGCTGGAAACCCCAGACGAGAAAATATTAACCAAAGAGCATCTGCGACATCAGCAGTAGTTATGCTCTTTAGAGGAACAGCCTCCGGCCAACGTGTGCACATATCAACACACGTCAAAATAAATTGGTGTCCTCTAGCAGACTTTATCTTAAATGGACCAATGATGTCTATCGCCATTTTTTGAAATGGTCGAATGGGAATGTCTGCAGCCTGAATAGGTGCATCATGGCGTGGACCTCTGGATTTAATCTCTTGACATACTTTACAAGATCGACAATAGATTCGTATGTCCTTATTCACAGCAGGCCAAAAGAAAGATTGAAGAACTCTAGCCTTAGTACGGGAAAAACCCATATGTCCAGCACACTGCGAATCATGAGCGTGCTGTAAGATTTTAACTCTCATATTTTTAGGCACAAGGATTTGAGAATGAATGGACTTAGCGGAGTCTTGTACCATACGTACAAGTACGCCATTCCTCATCGTAATCCAAGATTTACGATTTGTATCCTTATTCGGATCACCTTTTGTTGCCAGAGTAAAGAATTTCTTTAGAGTAGGATCATCTTCCTGCTGTTTGATAAAGGAATCATGGGAAATCTCCAAGGGATCATCTTGGATCTGCGCATCATTATCTTCAGAATGTGAAGATTGTGGCATATTAAGAGCTTGAGCCCTAGTGATTACTGCATTAGCAGATTGCATATTAACATTTTCCCAATTAGAAATTTGCTGTGGAGTGCATTCTTTCACTCCATGAATGCGACCGATGATAAGATCAGCGATCGGATTCGGCAAGAGACATGCTTGCACCTCTCCTGTAAAGAAAGGCGTAGCAATATTGATAATGGCAGTGGAGTACTTCTCCAGTGTGCCACCAAATGTTACACATTTGACTATATTGCCTGTAGCTCGAGAAGGATTTACGAGTGATTGCCTCACTCCGATAGTATTGCACCCCGAGTCGAAAAGAATTGATACTGGAGTACCATCTATTAGGCCCTTATTAAAGAGAAGAGCACCCCTTCCATTATGCGCGATTGACGCATGGAGCGCGGGAAGCGAGTGACCGCAGCTTAAAGTAGAAACTGTGGTTGGATCGAATAATGTTTTGCATTGCGAACACTCAGATGCTCTAGCAAAATCGAAAGCGGAATTTGCTACACTATTGGAGTCTTTTTTATCATTATTCTGATTACCGGTGTCGTGGAACTCCTGTTGTGCAAAGTTAGCTTGGTAATAAGATTTACCATGTCTTTTGTGTTGTGATCTACCTCGGTTATAATTGTCTCTATAATTATTATTTCCCCTTTTATAACCCCTATTTGGGTTTGAATCATAATATTCATGATCATAATCATCACGCTCATTATATTGAGTATCCCTGTAATATTGGTTCTTTTCTCTCCATGAAGTACTTGGGTAGTTCCTATAGCTACTCCCTTTCCGAGAATGTCTAAAATTATGGGTACCCCTCGCGTGTCGAGGACTATCAGCCCGATTCCAGTTCTTCAAAGAAGAACTCTGATTTGAGTGGTTATTTTGGTTTTGATACTTATTCCAATTAACCTTTTTATCAAATTTATTTTTAGCTCCTTGGAATTTGTGTGAGTAATTCTGATTATATTCTGTTGCCGAAGCAACTGGCATACTCTCTTTAATGTTAGAGTTACTAAGAATCATTTCAGGGTGTGCCATGGCATACTGGTCACAATATTCTTCCATTTGCTTTAATGTACTAGGGTTACGCTCATGTAAGAACTCTAGGAATGATTTATTTACAGAAGACATGACCTTGTCTCTTAGCAATAAATCTGTAAGACCATCAAATGTTTTCTCTGTTTTGGATAATTCAATCCATCGTGAAAGTGTAATTCGTGCTTTTGAGATGAATTCTGAGAATTCTACACCTACCTCAGGTCTCATTGTTTTAAACAAAAGACGATAACCTTCCTCAGACAGCTGATAGCTCTTTATCAAAGCTGCCCTAACAACATCATAATTGTCCTTGTCGGCCTCTTCAACAAAATATAACTTACTCAGAGAGTCCCCTTTTAGATTTTCAGACAACTGATTCACATACTGTGATTTGTCAACATTATGAGCTCGACAAGCCCGTTCAAATCTAGAAAGCCAAAATGTTATGTCATTACTGGCAGAGTTGAACGCTGGTACCTTGACCTTGTACACAAAGGGTTTACCATTACCACCAGATGCCTGATTAACATTACTCATACATGTCAATTTTAATTTCTCTAACTCAAATTCATGTTCTCTTATTGCTTTTCTCTCTTCAGCTTCTCTATCTAATCTTTTCTGTTCTGCAGCAGCTTCTAATTTTTTTCTGTTCTGCAGCAGCAGCAGCTTCTAATTTTTTCTGTTCTGCAGCAGCTTCTAATTTTTTCTGTTCTGCAGCAGCAGCAGCTTCTATTTCTAATCTTTTTTCTTCCGCCAGAGCGAAATAACAAGAATCTAGTCCCGCCTACCCATCCAAAATATACAATATAGGACTGATTCTATTTGTACTAATAATATGTAATACATATGAATTCAGGCCATAAACATAATAAGCAAATTAATCTATTTTCTGGCCCTAAAAAATAAGTACAAACATAAGAGCAATATCCATGCGCCGGATCAATATCAAGCACGATTACTCCTATAATCAAAAGTGTGACTCAAACATGGATTATCTCGCTTTACCCATAGACAGCATTTTCATACACAAATGAATGCATGTCTATATTTTTCCCATATTAAATAGCCATATCGATTTTTGTAATAATAATAATAAATAATAAATTCTTTAAGCACCAAACACGGCGCATAAGGCAGAAACCAGTGCTCTCCAGGTTGTTCGTTGTGACGCCACTCCTCTTAGCTCTTGCACATTATTTAGGCCCAACGTTCTTCCTTCTCTTATTATTGTTCTTCTGAGTGTTTCTTTTGGTCTTCCTTTTTTCCTCTTACCCTCAGGAACCCAAGTGAGCGCCTGTAGTGGTATTCTGTTGTTTTGCATTCGTAGGACATGACCGATATAAGACCATCGTCTTTTCCTTATATAGTCGGAGACATATTTCTGCCTAGAGTCTTCTCTTATTTGTCGATTAGTCTTGAATTCTTTCCAACTGATGTTCATGAGTTTTCTAAGACATTTGTTCTCGAATGTATTCAGCTTGTTCTCCAATGATTTTGTTTTTTTCCAACTCTCACAGCCGTATGTTAACACTGAGATAACATTTGAATTAAACAGACGAAGCTTGGTATGTATATTCAATGATCGTAATTTCCAAATGTTAGATAATCTATTGAAGGCGCTAGCTGCCAAAGCAATTCTAGTATGGATTTCTCTTGTTGTGTCACCATCCTGAGTCATTTTACTGCCTAAATAATTGAAACTTTCAACTTTCTGTAGTTTTTCCCCGTTCAAGATGATATCAAAGGTCTCGTTAGAAAAGTTCATAGCTTTAGTTTTAGAGGCATTTATTTGGAGACCTATTTTAACCGAGAGATGACACAAATTATTTATTGCTTCTTGGGATTGTCTTGGTGTTGAACTTAAGAATGCTACATCATCTGCGAAATCCAGGTCCCCCAGGAATTTTCCATTTGTCCATTTTATACCCAATTGTTCATTGTGGGTATAGTTTCTCATAACCCAATCAATAGCTATTCCAAAAAGTAGTGGTGACATAATACAGCCTTGTTTCACCCCTGTTTCTACTGTAAACCATTCTGTATTCCCTTTATTTGTTCTAACACAACATCTTGCATTGTCATATAGCGCTTTGATTATATTCACATATTTTGTTGGAAAACCATAGATTGTAAGTATCTTCCACAATGATGGGCGGTGTAGACTATCAAAGGCTTTTTGAAAATCGACGAAGGTGATAATAAGTGGCGATTGCCTTTCCACTGATTCTTCTATAATTGTTCTTAGTGTGAATATTTGATCAATACATGATCGTTTCGGCCTGAAACCCGCTTGTTCTTCTCTGATCTTTTCGTCAGCATGCAATTTAAGTCTTTCTAACATCATGCAACATAATAATTTTCCAGGTACTGATAATAGAGATATACCACCCCAGTTATTACAGTCTGATAGATCACCTTTCTTCGGTAACTTTACAATAATACTGTCTTTCCATTGTTGTGGTGGTTGTTCTTCTCTCCATACTTCATTTATAATATCTAAAATTCTCAAGAGGTTGTTGTCATTAACTGCTTTAATCATTTCCCCTGAAATTTCGTCAACTCCAGCAGCTTTAAAATTTTTTAATCTTTTAACGGCTTGTTTGATCTCGTCCAGCGTGAATTCATCGCAAGTTATTGGCAAGGTGGTTGTGGGTGTTTCATTATTAAAATCAGGTGTTACTGTTGGTGGTGGTCTGTTTAGCACCTCCATGAAGTGCTCAGCCCATCTCTTCATTTGTTCTTTTTCTGTTGGTATTGAATTCCCTAATTTACCTTTAACAGGTGTTTCCATAGCAGTAGGCTGGTGACATAGTTGTTTTGTAATTTGATAAAGGCACCTACTATTACCAGTTCTTGCAGCATTTTCAGCTTCTACGGCCAGTTCATTGATGAAATGTCTTTTTGTAATATGTGCGTCAAAATATGCACGCAACATTGATATTCGAATTCATAAAGTTAATGTGCATAAAGGATCAAGCAGGCAAGCAGTTCGAATCATACATTATGGAATCATCTAACGGTCGACCTTGTGTCAAGGACAGAGACCCTCATTGTTATCCATCGCATCATTTCGAGATTTATATATATGACAAAATCTGTCCTCCCTGAATGGCCTCGAAAAGAGCATTAATTGGGATAATTTATACACTAGGCATCCTCTTGCGCCTATTCAAAAGGTTAAGTATAATACGTTGATTAACCTCTCTTTGTAGCCGTGACTTGCTTGACGGCAGTCCAATGATTCATAGCAGTTACAAACATATTAATATATAATGATTTCCTTAGGATACATGCAAGCTTTCCGTGAGTAGACTCCCCAAGTTACTCCATTCTAGTACCATAGAGCGTAGGTTCTAGCTAAATGTCATTTGGGTGACACTTCACGAAAGAATATAATAAAATTCCAATTTCTTAAATTAAATGGACTACGACTTACGTCTGTAACCGCTGACAATGACTTTCCTCAATGAGTCATGTCGCCTAATAATATGTGCCCAATACTTGGGACTAGAATCACGATAGGGGACCCAAAGACGCAGCAATAGAGAATACAGTCAGCGACTCATAGCTTGACTGCCTGCGTCAGGACCAGCGAATCAGAGCTGGTCAAGACCGCACTCCACCTCCACGTGGTGGTCCTGGAAACAGTCTGCAGCAGTGCAGTCTGGCTGAGCGAGTGTGGATCGAAATGGAAAGGCAAACCCGGTCCTAAAAAATGCCGTGCAGAAGTCGGATGTGTCGACCGAAAGGTGCAGATATCACAGCTTAGGCGTAAACAGACACAACGCAACCACCGTACTTTTCAGGACGAACGAAGAAGAAGAAGAAGAATCACGATAGACCTTAGGTCTCACACAGATGCTGGCTTGTTCCCTACAAGCTGCGACGTCATCTGATTTGTTTGGCAACAAGCGCGCCCGAAGATTCCCATACGCAAAATTGTGCGTTTACGTGCGCGATAAATAAAATATACAAAGCCTATTACCAACACCTTAGTTGGTGCGTACTCTCTCCGCCGCAGAGATGACATTGTTATCAAACCAGCGGACAAAGGAGGTGCCATTGTGGTATGGCGCAAGGACCTGTACCTCGAAGAAGGTAATAAGCAGCTCACCAACAGCTCCTTCTACCAGCGCCGTGACAATGATGCGACAGTCCTCAACAATCGTCTGGTCCATGACACATCAAAAGTCTTATCGCTCATAAGTCCTTACCTTCTAGCGCTTCTCATCTCCGTATTGACAATAGTTGTCTGGGTAAGCCTGTGTTTTATATGCTTCCCAAAATTCACAAACCCTCTAACCCTGGGAGACCCATTGTCTCTGCCTGTGCCTGCCCTACTGAACATATATCAGATATGGCATCTTCCAGCCTATTGTAGAGCAGCTTCCTTCCTTCTTAAAGGACACAAACCATGCTCTTACTACTTTTTCCTCTATCCAGCTTTCCCCAGACTGTACCTACCGTTTATTTCTGTTAGATGTTTGCTCGCTTTACACTTCCATTCCTCACTCTGATGGTCTCCGTGCTCTCCGGTTTTTCCTGGACCAGCGCACGCACCCCTCTATTGCTACAGTAACTCTCCTGCGCCTTGCAGAACTTGTCCTTCGACTCAATTCCTTTGAGTTCAATGGACAGTTCTTTGACCAAATTAGTGGAGTCGCCATGGGCACCAAGATGGGTCCCAGTTATGCCTGCCTCTTCATGGGCTACCTGGAGTATCAGGTGTGGCAGCAGTATCCTGGACCTTTTCCATTGATGTATCTTAGATACATAGATGATGGCATAGGTCTCACTGATATGCCAGAGGTTGACCTATCTAGGTTCATTAACTTCATTAACAACTTCCACCCTGCGATCCAATTCACCTCTCACATCTCCACTGTCTCTGTTAATTTCCTTGACATCGTTGTCACCATCACTCCCCCCCCCCCCACCTCACCACTTCGGTGTACTACAAACCCACCGATGCACACAGTTACCTCCTTTATACTTCCTCTCATCCTCCGGCTTGTCGTGACTCCTTGCCTTTCTCACAACTTCTCCGTCTCCGTCGGTTATGCCAAGATGATGACAACTTTCTATGCCGAGCAAAAGAAATGTTGGACTTCTTTCGTAACAGACAGTATCCAGAGGATGTTCTTACCTCTGCCTTAGAGCGTGTTCTCCCTATCTTACGTATAGAGGCCCTCAAACCCCGCCATAACACCTCCTCTGATAGAGTCAAGTTAATAATGACCTATCACCCTCACAACACTGCTGTCAAAAGGATCCTGTATCGTCACCTTCCTCTCCTCCAAGCTGACCCAAAGGCGCGGGAAGTGTTTAATGAGCCACCCTTGCTGGCATATAGACGGGATAAAAATTTGAGGGACCTCCTAGTCCACAGCCGTTTGAAAACCGTCAACGATGGCCACTTTGGGACCAAGCCATGTAACCGAACACGATGTAAGACATGTCAGTATGTTATCGAAACACGTTCAGTCTCGTTCCCTAACGCCAAGTTCACCATCACAGATGGCTTCACATGTGAGTCACGCAACGTCATCTATGCTATTATATGCAAACGTTGCACCATTACTTACATCGGCCAAACGGGCACACGACTGGGCGACCGATTCTGCAGACACCTCTACGACATCTCTCAGTTTAAATCCACACCTGTGGCCATCCACTTCAATGGCCCGGACCACCACGGTGCCACTGACATCCAGGTGACAGCTATCAGATCCTGTTCCTCGGACGCCAACAGTCGGTTTCGCCAGGAACAACGCCTCATCCATCTTATGGGTTGCATTAAACCACACGGCTTGAATACCCAACATTCTTTTGTCTGAGACGCCTTTCTCTATCTAGTCCCTATTGTATTATGACTGTCTACTTTGATGTGATCACCCTTTTTTTTTTTTTAAATTTGTTTTATTTTTAAATTTTTTTTTATTTTATATATATATATATATATATATATATATATATATATATATATATATATATATATATATATATATATATATATATATATATATATATATATATATATATATATATATATATATATATATATATATATATATATATATTTTTTTTTTTCTTTTTATAAAAAAATTTTTTTTTATTTATTTATTTTTTTTAAATTTATTTTTATTATTTTTTATTTATATCTATTTATTTTATTTTATTTATTTATTTATTTATTTTTTTCTAAATCGCTTTTCCCTCACTTTATATATTATTATTTTTTTTTTTCCTCACTCTTTCCGGTCCTTATTTTCATTATATCTTATTTTTTGTTTTTAATGTACTTTCGACTTCCGTTTTCCGGTTTAGTGGCAGCCATCTTGTTTCTGTGACTGGACATGTGACTGGAGACAAGGGAGTTATTTTTCTCTTATTTTTATAGTTTCATGTTCTCTACTTAATTCTCATTTTCTTTCTTTCTCTCCTGTCTTGTTTGTCTGTCCCTGACGAAGGCCTTGTGGCCGCAACGTAGGTTTTTCCTGTCCTTTCTCCTTGTAAGACGTATTACTATTTGTGTTTCCCCCCCCCCCCCCCATTCTACTGTTTTACCCCCGTCTTACGGCAGTTCTCCTCATATACTTATAGCGTACTCTCTTAACAAAAGTAGGACCTAATGACTACTTGTGAATGTTAAGGACTCATAAAGGACGCAACACACACGCTTTTAATGCACTAAAAACTCAAAAACAATTTTTCAAGGAGTTTATAGCTTGCAGTCAAAAAATGTAACATCAAATTGACAAAAAGCGTTGGGCGCTGATTCTGCATGAAATTAACTTCTGCTTTATACTTCATTAGACACTTATGAATAAAATATTTGATACACGCTTAAGCTATCGGCTGTCTTCCTCCTGGCCTGGTTCCATTCTAGTCATCAGTCCTTCAAAGATTGTCTAATGTTGCTCTTCCAGCGGACTCTGGGTTGTCCTGGAGGTCTGGATCCCTGGCTTTTAGTTTCCCATGCTTGTCGTGGTAGCCGATCTTTTCCCATTCTGCAGACATGGCCAAACCATCTTAGTTGGGACTGTTCTACTTGAGCCTGCAGGGGGTGGGATTTTAGGCCTGGGCGTATAGTATGGTTGCCTACCATGTCTTTTCTTGTTACTTCAACCGCCTTCCTCAGATACCTCATTTCTGAGATTTGCATCTTGCTTTTGTGGGTTGTAGTCATTGCCTTTGACCCACATCCATACGTCAAGACTGGAACATAGGTGGAGCGGTATACAGCCATCTTCGTTTTCTTAGCAACCTCTCTCTTGCTGAGGAATCCTCGATTTATGGCCTGAAAAGTCTCCCAGCTGCTGCTTTTCGAGTGCCCAATTCTTCTTTGATGCCTCCATTCCGGTCTATTACAGCTCCGAGGTATTTAAAGTGGTCGACCTGCTCCAGGACCTTTTCTCCCAGCGTAATCTGATGCCTTCTTTCTTCTCGTGATATTACCATGGATTTTGTTTTAGAGCTGCTTATGACCATCCCTCTCTTCTGCAGCTCTTCCTTCCAAGCTTGCAGGATTGGAGATGTGCCTCTGATTTAGCAATCAGGGCAACATCATCAGCAAATGCCAGCTGTAAAATACAGACCTGTATCATCTTCCAGTACCCCACTGAATACTTTCTTGTTCTCTCCTTACATTACTTGATGACATCGTCCATGAGGAGTATGAAAAGATAAGGTATCAGGATATCACCTTGTCTTACACCAGTGGAGGTCCTGAACTCTTCTGACTTATGGTTTGCTGGAATGTTCTTCCTTGCCAAACAGTCCCAAAGTTTGCTCCAAAGGACCCTGTCAAACGCCTTTTCCAGATCTATGAAACAAAGAAGGATCTCACTCTTATACTCAAGGGCCTTTTCACTCAGCTGTCTGAGTGTGAAGATTAGGTCTTGAGTACTTCGGTTTGCTCGGAATCCGCACTGGACCTCATCCAATTGTGGCTCATCTCATCGCCTGAGTCTCTGCTCTAGGATTCTAGAGTAGATTTTACCAGGGACATTGAGAAGGGAAATGCCTCTATGGTTTCCACATTGTCGATTTTCACCTTTTTTGAAAATCGCCGTTATGATGGCAATCTCCCAATCCTTTGGTATGGTCTTGTTGCGCCACGCTGCCTGTAGGACCCTTAAGAGTAACAGATCGCCAGCTGTTCCAATGTACTTAACCATTTCTGGTGTTATACCATCATACCCTGCTGCTTTGCCAATCTTGATTTTCTCAAGTGCTGCCTTCAGTTCTTTCATGTTTATGTCATCTTCACCACCATTGATCTTCTCTTCTGTGCTAGTGGTTATCATTTCTGATGCTTGACCTCGCTCACCATCAAGGAGTTCTGAGAAATATTCTTTCCATCTTTCCATTACTTCCTTCAGGGCAGTAAGCAGTTTGCATTGCTTGTCCTTTATAAATTTAAAATGGCAATGTTTTTCCTTCTTCATGTTCTTTAGGGTCTTATAGAACAATTTCTGGTTTTCTTGCGCATCTTTTCTAGCTTTTCTCCAAATTCTTCCAAGGACTTCTGTTTTGTTGCTAGCACCTTTGTGGTGACATAGGATGTTATAAATATTTATAGGGGACTTAGTGTACTGACTGAGATCAGCTGTGAAGGTATCTATATCTATTAAGAGTAGTGTATTATAGATAACCTTACTTGCTACCACATATCTATATATCTCAGTCAGAATTATTCTGGAATAGTGTGATGACTACGTTAGGTGTCTAGGGTATGTGTATGATGAAGTGTAAGTCACAACAACAGACAGATAAACACTTTAATTTAATCCACTACTCTTGACAACACTGTGACACTCACATACATATAACACTCTATGAGAATATCTTAAGGAGTCACTGATAACTTTTCAAATAACAATATGTATTCATTGTTATCATAAAGGTATATGTGTCCTGATTCAAATACAAAGGAACCAGGAATCACAATCAATTTTAATTACAAGTATATGTACAGACTTTATCAATATGAATATTGTAGTGACATATATTATTAAAAATATCCTATGTGTGTCAGTTGTGTAGTGGTAATATGAGGTAATACTGGTTTTGTTTTGTTCAAGCTCTGTTGGTATTTGTCATCATGACTTCAATAGTTTGTCTTTTGGGACTAGTATTGGAGATGTTCTCAGTTCCTGATATTAAGACAATTAAATTCCCCTCTGAATGTTATTTTTACACAGTCATTTCAAGATGAGGGGACATAATGTTGAGCTCAGCTGGCCAAATCAGCTTATCTTGCGTGATGGCGGCAGGAAAGGACTCCTCTGCTCGAATTCTCCCCTGGGCTCTGGAGACACCTCACTGATAGCTAAAAAGACCAAGGAGTATGCTGTCCGACTCTGGATTCAGCAAAGCTCTGACCAGGTGCTGCTCAGTACCATCAAGACCACGGTCCCTGAAAACAAGAAGGATGTACCTTCTACTTCATAACTAATTGATACTCTAGTTCTACACTGAGCACAATACAACACAAACATTGAGTTCAGAGCGTTAGGCCAACTGTCAGCTTCATCTGAAATACTTTATACCAGCATTTACCTCCTTAATGGTTACCACGCCTCTGCACTTCCAGCATTATTTCTGTCTAATCAATCATCCAGGTGTCAGTGTACTATTTGGCCATTCCATGCCGTTTTACTTCCCTCCGACACCCTCTGTTCAGGCTGGAGCATTATAGGCTTTATCTCCTGTTTGCCACTGAACTACACATATATATACAGGCATAAATTAACAATTTACATTCAATTTTCATTAAAAGATACTGAATGGTTCAAGCTTACCACAATTCATAGAATAAACACAGATACGTTGATTAGCAATGAATTCTGGCACATTTACTGGCACAAATTCCCATCTGCTTATGTTCCAGGCTTTTATTTAACACAAATATGAGCTGGCTTCAACGCACTGTTGCTTTATCAAGATTATTTGCACTAGTGGTCTCGAACTAACGCTCCTAAGTGAGTATATCAGCGAGTCTAGCCAATGAGGCCACGTTTCGACAAGTGTTTGAAAAAATGTTACCTTTCCACGTCTCCCTAACAACCAAGATAGTATTTATAGCCCGACCAATCGTGGTTAGTCTTTCATTTGTTGCGCTCCAATCAATTTGGAGTTTACATGGTAGGCTAATTCTGTAACGTAAGATTTTTTTCAAACACGTTATAAAAAAATTTTATGAGCAGAAATGATTTCATGTTGTCAGGCATCCCCACTATTTTATTTTGGTTATAATTTATTAATTCCTGGACTATTTGCGTAACGTTTTACATATTCTTGGTCAGCAAGCCCTAAGGAACCCAAATATCCAAATTTAAAAGAGCTACGTGGCTGCGTTCAAAATATGTATTTTCTACCTCCTGTTTCGAAGATGTGCTGTCTGGGTACTGTTATGTTTTCAACCGTAAACCCATCTATTGTTATCTTTCCTAATAAGCGTTTTTTATGATTTTAAAACCTAACTCTGGGAAGGGTAGTGAATTTATCACTGTCCGTCCGAAAAAGTTAGTGCTTGTAGCCTAACACGCGTGATAGTAGTAATTGTGTATCGCGCGACGCGGGTTTAGTGTTCGGCTTTCTGCCTCTCCCTTCTCGCTATCCTTTAGTCCATCTGTCTTTTGATCTTGGTAACATAGTGTAGAAAAAGACATGAATGGAATTTAAAATTTAGGTCAACTTGCATATTTCAAGGTTTTTCTTAGAAAGGCAGCACATTTTATTGTGTGTTTGGGAAACGCGTGTATGTTGCAGAAGGCCTTTAATATCAACGTGAAACGTTACAATTTGCATACGCAGTAGAAAACAAGGGGATTTCGAGTACAGTCATTGTGACAGCACTGTTCTTTACCATTCTTCTTCCTTTATTTATTATATGTATTTATTAGGCTTTATATTTACTTGATAATTTATATATGTGGATTAGAATATTCCACGACACCTCCCCTCTTAAAACAGACATTATATGTCAGTCCTTTATTCTATATTCACATAGAGAAATTTATTATTATTTCTGGGGTTTACGGTGATTCTCATCACACGGATGGCGGCTTAAAAAATCCGCTCCCAAATTGGTTTTTTCCAGATATATACTCAATGCTAAAATTATATGGAGCCAGAAGTAAAGACCATCGGAGTAACCTAGAGTTCTCATGCTTAGCCTGTGCTAGAAACGATAAAGGTTTGTGGTCTGTTTGCAACTTAAATGCCTTCCCATACAGATAAATATTGAATTTCTTTATTGCCCATATTACTGCAAGACATTCTTTTTCGCTAGTTGAGTAATTGATTTCGGCTTTATTCAATTTTCTGCTAGCATATGCCACTGGGCTTAATTCCCCATCCAATGCATCTGATTTCTGTAGTAGAGTTGCACCTAACCCAATATTACTTGCATCCGTCCTTACTATGAATTCTTGACTTAAGTCAGGTAATTTCAAAATGGGTTTACTTGTGAGCTTTTCCTTCAATTCTTGGTAAGTCATTTCACATTGTGGTGTCCATGTAATGCGATCTGGATGTCCTTTACGTGTCAATTCAGTTAACGGTGCACATATGGAATTAAAGTTTTTGATATACTTCTGGTAGAAACCACATAATGAGACAAAGGATCTCACGTCCTTCTTGGTTTGTGGTCTCGGGGCTTTCTGTAGTTTCTCTAAATTTTGGGTCAGGGGTCATGTTTCCCTGATAAACTGTGTGTCCCAAAAATTCCAATTCTTTACATCCAACGCAACATTTGGTTGGTCGGGCTGTTAAATTTGCCTCCCTAAGTCGATCAAACAGCATGTTCAGAGAGTCAATGTGTTTCCTCAAATGTTTCTGTTGCTATAAGGATATCATCCATAAAATTTGTTATACAGGGATTATTCAGAGGATCCAATAATTTTCTCATCATTCTAGAGAAGACACTAGGCGCATTCTTCAATCCAAATGGCAATCTATTAAACTCATAGTGTCCTTCTGAGGTACTAAAAGCTAGGTATGGTCTAACCTCAGGCTTCACTGGAATCTGATAGTATCCTTTACTCAGATCCACTTTTGAGAAATATTTAGCTTTATTTAGTCTGGCAAACAGCTGATTTGTATCCGGCAATGGATCCACCTGTCCTTCTGTAATAGCATTCAGTCTCCTGTAATCTATACAGAGTCTATGTTCTCCAGAGGGCTTCCGTAAGAGTACAACACCGGAACTATACGAAGACTCACTGTGCGAAATAATTCCTTCCTTCAATAGATAGTCTATCTCTTCCTTCAAAGCTTTCTCCTTAGCAAACGGAATCGAATATGGTTTCATACAGACAGGTGTGGAGTCTATTAGTTTCATATCATATTCCAATAGGTTTGTATGCCCTGGTCGGTCTGTTAACACCTCTGCATGATTATTTAGAACCTGTTGCACTCTCTCTTTCTGAGTTTTCGTTAAATGTGTACTGATTTTCACCTGTGCTGCTGTCTCACAGGGGTGTAATGGATATTCAAATGATGAAAGTGGTTCCTTTTTCATCTCCATGGCGATGGACAAGGTCAACAAGTGTGTCTCTTCCTGATGTTCTCTTTCCAAATATTTCTTCAGGAGATTCACATGATAGATTTTTTTCTTTCCCCTTCTTATCTATCTTATAATTTGTTCTAGACACCTTCTCTAGAACTGTATATGGACCCTGCCATCCAATTTGTAACTTATTCTGACTCCCAGGCAAAAGAAGCAGTACTTTCTCTCCCACAGCCAAATTTCTGTCCTTCGCCTTCCTGTTATAATAGGCAGCATGTTTCTTCCTGGCTTGTTTCAAATTTTCATTGGCAAGTTTCCAGCCAGTTTTTAACCGAGTGGTCAGCTCATTCACATATTGGTATGAAGATGTAATGTTTTCCTCTGCCTTTTCATCAGTCCACGTTCTTAGCATATCTACATGTGGACCTTTAATTGTGTGGACCTATTTGTCCATGCACCGGTATGGTCTCTTCCACTCGAAGCTTTATAGTGATGATTTTTCCTCCCAGAATTATCATTCACAAAACGACCGCTACCAATTTTTTTCTTGGGGCTGTCTCCCCTCTTAAAATTCTTGATGAGAGATTTCCTCCCTACATCCTCTTCCTCCAGTTTGTTTAAGTCCGATTGAGGGATTGTCGGCTTATCCTGGGGTAAGACATCTTTTTGCACTCTCCGCATAGTGGCCATTGTAAAACAGTTAAGTGAAGCTTGTCCGTGAAAAGGGGCTTCCCATTCCATTTGGTCCACTTTATCAAATCTATTTTTCTTTTTATTATCAGGCCTAATTTTGCCCCGTGGCGTGTCCAGGCCTGATCCATGTTCCCACTTGTGGGTGTTCCCTCATGTGCTATGCTACACCTTTCTACAAAATTCTCAATGTCCCATCTTGCTTTGGGCCAATAATAATTGTGAGCCACCTTTTGAATGATGGTACCTATTTTCTCATGGTCCCCATCTGGTTTCACATGTAGGCTCCTTATTAAGTCTGCCCTATATCTTTTAGGAAGTACCAGTTTTCCCTGACCTTTGGATCTAGCTCCAGTCTTCCTATACATCAACTTGTTTTTCATATAAAAATCTCCCTTGCCTGGAGTTGTATGACAAGTTGACAATTTTCTGAAACAAGGCTTGAGTGTTTTATCCCCAGCCTGTGCCTTCCTCATCTCTTCTGGAGTGGTATCCAACATAATATCCTCCTCCTGTCTTGAGGTCGACCTGACCTGAAGGGTTGCCATATACACAGGTTTCCTTCTGCAACGGTCAGTGTCATGATTGTCCATCTGACAATTCTTACACCACCTTTTTCCTTGGTTGAAAGATTTTCTTTCATCATATTTCCTTTCATCGAATTGTGGGAATTTATTTTTATTGTCATACCGTGGCCTATCAAATTGGTGCTTACCTTTATTTTGATCCTTAGGATCAAATTTATTAAAGTTCTGTGGTGCCCTAAAGTTATCCACTTGTTTCTTTTTATTACCTGTTACCTCTGCTTGAGCTGCTTGATACCTTTCAGCAACATTTAGCAACTCATCCAGCCTCTCTGCACCTTGTTCCATGAGAAACTTTCTCAGGTCTGGAGCCATGGACTCTCTTAATTGCTCTATAAGGACCATTTCCTTAAGATCTTGGGTTTTCCCCAGAGAAGTCCATTTCTCCAAGTATGTCTCTATTCGTGCAGAGAACTGGTGATAGGTTTCACCTGACAGTAGTTTAGCATTCCTAAATTTTTTCCTATAAAATTCTGCATTCTTTTCATACCTTAACAAAAGAGCCTGCTTTAGCATGTCATAATTTTCCTGATCACCTCTGCTCATTTTTGCAAAAACTTCATAAGCTGCCCCACGAAGTCCCTGAGATAACTTTAAGCTCCACCTTTCTCTCTCTAACCCATACGTGGTAGCTAATAGCTCATACCTATTTAGGTAGCTCTCTATATCATCGTCTTTCTCAACAAAATGATCTAAATGAAAATTCATAGCTGAGGTTGAGGCTCCTTGAGTAACCGTAGCATCAGAGGCAAAGGGACTGGCACCATTTTCAGGAGCATGGCCTTGAAACTCAAACTCCCTTAGTCGTAACTCATGTTCCCTTTGTAATCTTTTATCTTCTGCTTCCCTTTCTGCAGCTAATTTCCTCTCTTCCCTTTCTGCAGCTAATTTCTTCTCTTCCCTTTCTGCAGCTAATTTCTTCTCTTCCCTTTCTGCAGCTAATTTCTTCTCTTCCCTTTCTGCAGCTAATTTCTTCTCTTCCCTTTCTGCAGCCAATCTTCTGTCTTCTCTTTCTGCCTCCAATTTCTTAGCCTCAGCCTCAATCTGCAACCTCTTAGTCTCAGCCTCAGCTTCAAATTGTAACTTCTTAATTTCCCTTTCAGCCTCTAACTTTCTTTCGGCTTCAAACCTTCTTTCTTCGCGTTCAATAAATTTGTCACATTCCGTAGTAACATAGGCAACCATAACTTGCCCATCTAATCCTAACTCCTTTGCAGTCTGAACAGCAGCAGATCGAAACTTGGCCAGGTCCGCCATTGTCTATCAGGTAAGTTTCTACAATGTCTAACCAACAATTTAATCTCTAAATATATCTAATGGACAACACAGGCACCGTGAGCTCAACCTTATTTAATTCCACCCAAGGATACCTTTTAATTCTTATATTCCCTGAAGTGAATTACCCCCAATATTTTTAATAGGGAAAGATTCAAAATCCCAAGAGCGAGACCCCAATATATGTGGTGAAGTGGGATGTTATAAATATTTATAGGGGACTTAATGTACTGACTGAGATCAGCTGTGAAGGTATCTATATCTATTAAGAGTAGTGTATTATAGATAACCTTACTTGCTACCACATATCTATATATCTCAGTCAGAATTATTCTGGAATAGTGTGATGACTACGTTAGGTGTCTAGGGTATGTGTATGATGAAGTGTAAGTCACAACAACAGACAGATAAACAATTTAATTTAATCCACTACTCTTGACAACACTGTGACACTCACATACATATAACACTCTATGAGAATATCTTAAGGAGTCACTGATAACTTTTCAAATAACAATATGTATTCATTGTTATCATAAAGGTATATGTGTCCTGATTCAAATACAAAGGAACCAGGAATCACAATCAATTTTAATTACAAGTATATGTACAGACTTTATCAATATGAATATTGTAGTGACATATATTATTAAAAATATCCTATGTGTGTCAGTTGTGTAGTGGTAATATGAGGTAATACTGGTTTTGTTTTGTTCAAGCTCTGTTGGTATTTGTCATCATGACTTCAATAGTTTGTCTTTTGGGACTAGTATTGGAGATGTTCTCAGTTCCTGATATTAAGACAATTAAATTCCCCTCTGAATGTTATTTTTACAAAGTCATTTCAAGATGAGGGGACATAATGTTGAGCTCAGCTGGCCAAATCAGCTTATCTTGCGTGATGGCGGCAGGAAAGGACTCCTCTGCTCGAATTCTCCCCTGGGCTCTGGAGACACCTCACTGATAGCTAAAAAGACCAAGGAGTATGCTGTCCGACTCTGGATTCAGCAAAGCTCTGACCAGGTGCTGCTCAGTACCATCAAGACCACGGTCCCTGAAAACAAGAAGGATGTACCTTCTACTTCATAACTAATTGATACTCTAGTTCTACACTGAGCACAATACAACACAAACATTGAGTTCAGAGCGTTAGGCCAACTGTCAGCTTCATCTGAAATACTTTATACCAGCATTTACCTCCTTAATGGTTACCACGCCTCTGCACTTCCAGCATTATTTCTGTCTAATCAATCATCCAGGTGTCAGTGTACTATTTGGCCATTCCATGCCGTTTTACTTCCCTCCGACACCCTCTGTTCAGGCTGGAGCATTATAGGCTTTATCTCCTGTTTGCCACTGAACTACACATATATATACAGGCATAAATTAACAATTTACATTCAATTTTCATTAAAAGATACTGAATGGTTCAAGCTTACCACAATTCATAGAATAAACACAGATACGTTGATTAGCAATGAATTCTGGCACATTTACTGGCACAAATTCCCATCTGCTTATGTTCCAGGCTTTTATTTAACACAAATATGAGCTGGCTTCAACGCACTGTTGCTTTATCAAGATTATTTGCACTAGTGGTCTCGAACTAACGCTCCTAAGTGAGTATATCAGCGAGTCTAGCCAATGAGGCCACGTTTCGACAAGTGTTTGAAAAAATGTTACCTTTCCACGTCTCCCTAACAACCAAGATAGTATTTATAGCCCGACCAATCGTGGTTAGTCTTTCATTTGTTGCGCTCCAATCAATTTGGAGTTTACATGGTAGGCTAATTCTGTAACGTAAGATTTTTTTCAAACACGTTATAAAAAAATTTTATGAGCAGAAATGATTTCATGTTGTCAGGCATCCCCACTATTTTATTTTGGTTATAATTTATTAATTCCTGGACTATTTGCGTAACGTTTTACATATTCTTGGTCAGCAAGCCCTAAGGAACCCAAATATCCAAATTTAAAAGAGCTACGTGGCTGCGTTCAAAATATGTATTTTCTACCTCCTGTTTCGAAGATGTGCTGTCTGGGTACTGTTATGTTTTCAACCGTAAACCCATCTATTGTTATCTTTCCTAATAAGCGTTTTTTATGATTTTAAAACCTAACTCTGGGAAGGGTAGTGAATTTATCACTGTCCGTCCGAAAAAGTTAGTGCTTGTAGCCTAACACGCGTGATAGTAGTAATTGTGTATCGCGCGACGCGGGTTTAGTGTTCGGCTTTCTGCCTCTCCCTTCTCGCTATCCTTTAGTCCATCTGTCTTTTGATCTTGGTAACATAGTGTAGAAAAAGACATGAATGGAATTTAAAATTTAGGTCAACTTGCATATTTCAAGGTTTTTCTTAGAAAGGCAGCACATTTTATTGTGTGTTTGGGAAACGCGTGTATGTTGCAGAAGGCCTTTAATATCAACGTGAAACGTTACAATTTGCATACGCAGTAGAAAACAAGGGGATTTCGAGTACAGTCATTGTGACAGCACTGTTCTTTACCATTCTTCTTCCTTTATTTATTATATGTATTTATTAGGCTTTATATTTACTTGATAATTTATATATGTGGATTAGAATATTCCACGACACCTCCCCTCTTAAAACAGACATTATATGTCAGTCCTTTATTCTATATTCACATAGAGAAATTTATTATTATTTCTGGGGTTTACGGTGATTCTCATCACACGGATGGCGGCTTAAAAAATCCGCTCCCAAATTGGTTTTTCCAGATATATACTCAATGCTAAAATTATATGGAGCCAGAAGTAAAGACCATCGGAGTAACCTAGAGTTCTCATGCTTAGCCTGTGCTAGAAACGATAAAGGTTTGTGGTCTGTTTGCAACTTAAATGCCTTCCCATACAGATAAATATTGAATTTCTTTATTGCCCATATTACTGCAAGACATTCCTTTTCGCTAGTTGAGTAATTGATTTCGGCTTTATTCAATTTTCTGCTAGCATATGCCACTGGGCTTAATTCCCCATCCAATGCATCTGATTTCTGTAGTAGAGTTGCACCTAACCCAATATTACTTGCATCCGTCCTTACTATGAATTCTTGACTTAAGTCAGGTAATTTCAAAATGGGTTTACTTGTGAGCTTTTCCTTCAATTCTTGGTAAGTCATTTCACATTGTGGTGTCCATGTAATGCGATCTGGATGTCCTTCACGTGTCAAATCAGTTAACGGTGCACATATGGAATTAAAGTTTTTGATATACTTCTGGTAGAAACCACATAATGAGACAAAGGATCTCACGTCCTTCTTGGTTTGTGGTCTCGGGGCTTTCTGTATTTGCTCTAAATTCTTTGGGTCAGGGGTCATGTTTCCCTGATAAACTGTGTGTCCCAAAAATTCCAATTCTTTACATCCAACGCAACATTTGGTTGGTCGGGCTGTTAAATTTGCCTCCCTAAGTCGATCAAACAGCATGTTCAGAGAGTCAATGTGTTCCTCAAATGTTTCTGTTGCTATAAGGATATCATCCATAAAATTTGTTATACAGGGATTATTCAGAGGATCCAATAATTTTCTCATCATTCTAGAGAAGACACTAGGCGCATTCTTCAATCCAAATGGCAATCTATTAAACTCATAGTGTCCTTCTGAGGTACTAAAAGCTAGGTATGGTCTAACCTCAGGCTTCACTGGAATCTGATAGTATCCTTTACTCAGATCCACTTTTGAGAAATATTTAGCTTTATTTAGTCTGGCAAACAGCTGATTTGTATCCGGCAATGGATCCACCTGTCCTTCTGTAATAGCATTCAGTCTCCTGTAATCTATACAGAGTCTATGTTCTCCAGAGGGCTTCCGTAAGAGTACAACACCGGAACTATACGAAGACTCACTGTGCGAAATAATTCCTTCCTTCAATAGATAGTCTATCTCTTCCTTCAAAGCTTTCTCCTTAGCAAACGGAATCGAATATGGTTTCATACAGACAGGTGTGGAGTCTATTAGTTTCATATCATATTCCAATAGGTTTGTATGCCCTGGTCGGTCTGTTAACACCTCTGCATGATTATTTAGAACCTGTTGCACTCTCTCTTTCTGAGTTTTCGTTAAATGTGTACTGATTTTCACCTGTGCTGCTGTCTCACAGGGGTGTAATGGATATTCAAATGATGAAAGTGGTTCCTTTTTCATCTCCATGGCGATGGACAAGGTCAACAAGTGTGTCTCTTCCTGATGTTCTCTTTCCAAATATTTCTTCAGGAGATTCACATGATAGATTTTTTCTTTCCCCTTCTTATCTATCTTATAATTTGTTCTAGACACCTTCTCTAGAACTGTATATGGACCCTGCCATCCAATTTGTAACTTATTCTGACTCCCAGGCAAAAGAAGCAGTACTTTCTCTCCCACAGCCAAATTTCTGTCCTTCGCCTTCCTGTTATAATAGGCAGCATGTTTCTTCCTGGCTTGTTTCAAATTTTCATTGGCAAGTTTCCAGCCAGTTTTTAACCGAGTGGTCAGCTCATTCACATATTGGTATGAAGATGTAATGTTTTCCTCTGCCTTTTCATCAGTCCACGTTCTAACAAAGCTACATGTGGACCTTTAATTGTGTGGACCTATTTGTCCATGCACCGGTATGGTCTCTTCCACTCGAAGCTTTATAGTGATGATTTTTCCTCCCAGAATTATCATTCACAAAACGACCGCTACCAATTTTTTTCTTGGGGCTGTCTCCCCTCTTAAAATTCTTGATGAGAGATTTCCTCCCTACATCCTCTTCCTCCAGTTTGTTTAAGTCCGATTGAGGGATTGTCGGCTTATCCTGGGGTAAGACATCTTTTTGCACTCTCCGCATAGTGGCCATTGTAAAACAGTTAAGTGAAGCTTGTCCGTGAAAAGGGGCTTCCCATTCCATTTGGTCCACTTTATCAAATCTATTTTTCTTTTTATTATCAGGCCTAATTTTGCCCCGTGGCGTGTCCAGGTCCTGATCCATGTTCCCACTTGTGGGTGTTCCCTCATGTGCTATGCTACACCTTTCTACAAAATTCTCAATGTCCCATCTTGCTTTGGGCCAATAATAATTGTGAGCCACCTTTTGAATGATGGTACCTATTTTCTCATGGTCCCCATCTGGTTTCACATGTAGGCTCCTTATTAAGTCTGCCCTATATCTTTTAGGAAGTACCAGTTGTCCCTGACCTTTGGATCTAGCTCCAGTCTTCCTATACATCAACTTGTTTTTCATATAAAAATCTCCCTTGCCTGGAGTTGTATGACAAGTTGACAATTTTCTGAAACAAGGCTTGAGTGTTTTATCCCCAGCCTGTGCCTTCCTCATCTCTTCTGGAGTGGTATCCAACATAATATCCTCCTCCTGTCTTGAGGTCGACCTGACCTGAAGGGTTGCCATATACACAGGTTTCCTTCTGCAACGGTCAGTGTCATGATTGTCCATCTGACAATTCTTACACCACCTTTTTCCTTGGTTGAAAGATTTTCTTTCATCATATTTCCTTTCATCGAATTGTGGGAATTTATTTTTATTGTCATACCGTGGCCTATCAAATTGGTGCTTACCTTTATTTTGATCCTTAGGATCAAATTTATTAAAGTTCTGTGGTGCCCTAAAGTTATCCACTTGTTTCTTTTTATTACCTGTTACCTCTGCTTGAGCTGCTTGATACCTTTCAGCAACATTTAGCAACTCATCCAGCCTCTCTGCACCTTGTTCCATGAGAAACTTTCTCAGGTCTGGAGCCATGGACTCTCTTAATTGCTCTATAAGGACCATTTCCTTAAGATCTTGGGTTTTCCCCAGAGAAGTCCATTTCTCCAAGTATGTCTCTATTCGTGCAGAGAACTGGTGATAGGTTTCACCTGACAGTAGTTTAGCATTCCTAAATTTTTTCCTATAAAATTCTGCATTCTTTTCATACCTTAACAAAAGAGCCTGCTTTAGCATGTCATAATTTTCCTGATCACCTCTGCTCATTTTTGCAAAAACTTCATAAGCTGCCCCACGAAGTCCCTGAGATAACTTTAAGCTCCACCTTTCTCTCTCTAACCCATACGTGGTAGCTAATAGCTCATACCTATTTAGGTAGCTCTCTATATCATCGTCTTTCTCAACAAAATGATCTAAATGAAAATTCATAGCTGAGGTTGAGGCTCCTTGAGTAACCGTAGCATCAGAGGCAAAGGGACTGGCACCATTTTCAGGAGCATGGCCTTGAAACTCAAACTCCCTTAGTCGTAACTCATGTTCCCTTTGTAATCTTTTATCTTCTGCTTCCCTTTCTGCAGCTAATTTCCTCTCTTCCCTTTCTGCAGCTAATTTCTTCTCTTCCCTTTCTGCAGCTAATTTCTTCTCTTCCCTTTCTGCAGCTAATTTCTTCTCTTCCCTTTCTGCAGCTAATTTCTTCTCTTCCCTTTCTGCAGCCAATCTTCTGTCTTCTCTTTCTGCCTCCAATTTCTTAGCCTCAGCCTCAATCTGCAACCTCTTAGTCTCAGCCTCAGCTTCAAATTGTAACTTCTTAATTTCCCTTTCAGCCTCTAACTTTCTTTCGGCTTCAAACCTTCTTTCTTCGCGTTCAATAAATTTGTCACATTCCGTAGTAACATAGGCAACCATAACTTGCCCATCTAATCCTAACTCCTTTGCAGTCTGAACAGCAGCAGATCGAAACTTGGCCAGGTCCGCCATTGTCTATCAGGTAAGTTTCTACAATGTCTAACCAACAATTTAATCTCTAAATATATCTAATGGACAACACAGGCACCGTGAGCTCAACCTTATTTAATTCCACCCAAGGATACCTTTTAATTCTTATATTCCCTGAAGTGAATTACCCCCAATATTTTTAATAGGGAAAGATTCAAAATCCCAAGAGCGAGACCCCAATATATGTGGTGACATGGGATGTTATAAATATTTATAGGGGACTTAGTGTACTGACTGAGATCAGCTGTGAAGGTATCTATATCTATTAAGAGTAGTGTATTATAGATAACCTTACTTGCTACCACATATCTATATATCTCAGTCAGAATTATTCTGGAATAGTGTGATGACTACGTTAGGTGTCTAGGGTATGTGTATGATGAAGTGTAAGTCACAACAACAGACAGATAAACACTTTAATTTAATCCACTACTCTTGACAACACTGTGACACTCACATACATATAACACTCTATGAGAATATCTTAAGGAGTCACTGATAACTTTTCAAATAACAATATGTATTCATTGTTATCATAAAGGTATATGTGTCCTGATTCAAATACAAAGGAACCAGGAATCACAATCAATTTTAATTACAAGTATATGTACAGACTTTATCAATATGAATATTGTAGTGACATATATTATTAAAAATATCCTATGTGTGTCAGTTGTGTAGTGGTAATATGAGGTAATACTGGTTTTGTTTTGTTCAAGCTCTGTTGGTATTTGTCATCATGACTTCAATAGTTTGTCTTTTGGGACTAGTATTGGAGATGTTCTCAGTTCCTGATATTAAGACAATTAAATTCCCCTCTGAATGTTATTTTTACACAGTCATTTCAAGATGAGGGGACATAATGTTGAGCTCAGCTGGCCAAATCAGCTTATCTTGCGTGATGGCGGCAGGAAAGGACTCCTCTGCTCGAATTCTCCCCTGGGCTCTGGAGACACCTCACTGATAGCTAAAAAGACCAAGGAGTATGCTGTCCGACTCTGGATTCAGCAAAGCTCTGACCAGGTGCTGCTCAGTACCATCAAGACCACGGTCCCTGAAAACAAGAAGGATGTACCTTCTACTTCATAACTAATTGATACTCTAGTTCTACACTGAGCACAATACAACACAAACATTGAGTTCAGAGCGTTAGGCCAACTGTCAGCTTCATCTGAAATACTTTATACCAGCATTTACCTCCTTAATGGTTACCACGCCTCTGCACTTCCAGCATTATTTCTGTCTAATCAATCATCCAGGTGTCAGTGTACTATTTGGCCATTCCATGCCGTTTTACTTCCCTCCGACACCCTCTGTTCAGGCTGGAGCATTATAGGCTTTATCTCCTGTTTGCCACTGAACTACACATATATATACAGGCATAAATTAACAATTTACATTCAATTTTCATTAAAAGATACTGAATGGTTCAAGCTTACCACAATTCATAGAATAAACACAGATACGTTGATTAGCAATGAATTCTGGCACATTTACTGGCACAAATTCCCATCTGCTTATGTTCCAGGCTTTTATTTAACACAAATATGAGCTGGCTTCAACGCACTGTTGCTTTATCAAGATTATTTGCACTAGTGGTCTCGAACTAACGCTCCTAAGTGAGTATATCAGCGAGTCTAGCCAATGAGGCCACGTTTCGACAAGTGTTTGAAAAAATGTTACCTTTCCACGTCTCCCTAACAACCAAGATAGTATTTATAGCCCGACCAATCGTGGTTAGTCTTTCATTTGTTGCGCTCCAATCAATTTGGAGTTTACATGGTAGGCTAATTCTGTAACGTAAGATTTTTTTCAAACACGTTATAAAAAAATTTTATGAGCAGAAATGATTTCATGTTGTCAGGCATCCCCACTATTTTATTTTGGTTATAATTTATTAATTCCTGGACTATTTGCGTAACGTTTTACATATTCTTGGTCAGCAAGCCCTAAGGAACCCAAATATCCAAATTTAAAAGAGCTACGTGGCTGCGTTCAAAATATGTATTTTCTACCTCCTGTTTCGAAGATGTGCTGTCTGGGTACTGTTATGTTTTCAACCGTAAACCCATCTATTGTTATCTTTCCTAATAAGCGTTTTTTATGATTTTAAAACCTAACTCTGGGAAGGGTAGTGAATTTATCACTGTCCGTCCGAAAAAGTTAGTGCTTGTAGCCTAACACGCGTGATAGTAGTAATTGTGTATCGCGCGACGCGGGTTTAGTGTTCGGCTTTCTGCCTCTCCCTTCTCGCTATCCTTTAGTCCATCTGTCTTTTGATCTTGGTAACATAGTGTAGAAAAAGACATGAATGGAATTTAAAATTTAGGTCAACTTGCATATTTCAAGGTTTTTCTTAGAAAGGCAGCACATTTTATTGTGTGTTTGGGAAACGCGTGTATGTTGCAGAAGGCCTTTAATATCAACGTGAAACGTTACAATTTGCATACGCAGTAGAAAACAAGGGGATTTCGAGTACAGTCATTGTGACAGCACTGTTCTTTACCATTCTTCTTCCTTTATTTATTATATGTATTTATTAGGCTTTATATTTACTTGATAATTTATATATGTGGATTAGAATATTCCACGACAACCTTGTTCTTTGCTTCTGTTCTATCACATATTCTCTATATTTCTCTGTTTGTCCTGCTGTGCTTTTAGCTCCAAATATTGTTTCCATGCCATTTTCACCACATGCTTCTGCAGCAGCTGTCTTTATCACGTCCTTGAATTTAAGCCAGAGGGTTTCCAAGTCATCAAGTTGGTCTTCTGAGTTTCTCACCTCTGTAGCAATAAGCCCCTGATTCTTCTTCTTTGATCCTTAGCCGTCGACCGTCAAAGCAGTCAGTGGCCATTACGCCTGGTGGCGTCTTGTAAGGAACAACAAATTGATTCCACCCTGCTCGGTCGGCGGCCATTCTTCGTAGTGCCCCAACTCTGGTTCATTCTTTGCATCTCAGCCTCCGCAGTCCTCCGCCAAGTTGTTTTTGGTCGGCCTCTCTTTCGTTTTCCTTCAGGGGTCCATAGCATAGCTGTTCTTGTGATGGCATCGGGGTCTCTTCTGAGGACATGGCCAACCCAGCTTCAGCGTCTGCCAGCTATGATGGTGTGCATGTCCTCCTGGTTACTCCGAATAAGTAGTTCTTGGTTGCTGATGGTGTTTGGCCAAAAGATTCGGAGAATTTTCCTTAGGCAGACTGTGTGGAAGGAGGACAGTTTCGACATTTCCTTCTCTGTTACTCTCCAACATTCCGCACCATAGAGAAGCACAGAAAGTACACAACTCTCGTATAATCTTAATTTGGTGTTTGTGTTGTACTGGGAAGACTTCCAGATATTGTTGAGAACAGCAAAGGCTGTTCTCGCTTTATTCATTCTGTTGTTAATGTCCTTGCTTGTTCCGCCGTCAGGTGTTACTATGCATCCTAGGTAAGTAAATGTGTCTATCTGTTCTTACTTCTGGTTCCTTACTGTTATTGGCTCAGGATTGCCCACATTTAGTGTCATGACCTCTGTCTTCTTCAAATTGATGTTCAGGCCAACCTGCTGGCCATACTTATTCAGTCTATCGGTTTTGTCTTGAAAGTGTTGATGTGAATGCGCGAGTAGTGCAATGTCATCTGCATATTCCAGGTCTTCCGGTGTAGAAAACGTTGTCCATCTAATTCCTCTTGGACTGTTTTCCGTTGTCTGGCACATCACCCAATCTATGACTGTCAAAAATAATGTTGTTGATAAGGGGCATCCCTGTCGTACTCCTGTTTTCACTTCGAAAGTTACATTACTCGATCCAACACTGCACGTAAAGTTAGAATAGAGGCTTTTTATGATGGAAACAATGCGGCTGGGAATTCCATAAGCCCTCAGAATTTTCCATAGGCTGTACCTGTGTATGCTGTCGAAAGCCTTTTCAAAATCAACAAAGTTAATGTACAGCTGTCTCTGCCATTCTGAGCACTGCTCTATAATGTTCCTGAGGGTAAATATATGATCTGCACATCTTCTGTTCTTTCTGAAGCCCGCTTGTTCTTTCCTCAGTTTATGGTCAACTGCTTTTGAAATTCTCTGGATGATTATCCTGCCTAGTATCTTGCTGGGAACTGAGAGGAGGGTAATTCCTCTCCAGTTGTTGCAGTCTGCAAGGTCACCCTTCTTGGGCAATTTGACAATTATTCCTTTACTCCACTCTGTTGGTGTTGTCTCAGTTTCCCAGACTTGTGCAAATAGTGGTTCTAATAGTTCTGCTGCTAGTTCAGGGTCTGTCTTGAAAAGCTCAGCATTTAGATTGTCTTGACCAGGCGCTTTTCCATTTTTTAGCCCGTTGATAGCTGTGATGACTTCTTCTTTTCGTGGAATGTCTGTATTTACATCTAAGTCATTTGTTCATTTCTCAGTGCTGCCTCTTCTGCCTGTCTTGCAAGGTCATCCAGAAATGTCCTTTTGTTAGCACAGGTTTGACGTTTTACTTCCTTGTCCAGCTGACTGTACTGTTCACTATATATTGCCTTTAACCTGGGAGACTGTCACAGTGACTGATGATTTATTTTACCATTCCGTTCCATATTTTATTACTCTTGTAATGTTCTGGTTTCCTCGACAATTTGTAATTTTTTTCTTTCGGATTCTAACTACGTGGCCCATTTTTCCTCTTGTCAGACCCTACCCCGCGGTTTGTTTACGTTCTGGCCTTCAGCGGTCAGCGTACGATAATATTATCTAAGCTGCACCTGGTGTTTTCGGACCAGAGGAATATCTCTTGCGCTCAAAGCGTTTGATCACGAGCCGAGAAAACAGAAGCTAAGTCTCTGTCGTGGTTGAGTTAAAGTGTAAGAGTAGTTTGTCGAGTTGGACAGTAGTAGTGAAATCGACAAGGGATAGTGGACTGACAGACTTATAGATTACACGTAGATAAGGTGTAAATAGGAGGGGGACTTGAGACAACCTGGAAGAAGATTTATTAAATTGATCTCTCTCTCTCCAAGCCTCAACACACGTATACTGTCCAAGCACCGCCGGCTCTCACTCTTTTCTCTTAATCGTACATAGAGAATATAGTAAAGAGCTAATAAAATGTTAAAGATGAATGGTAGGGTTGTGAACAGCGCGTTAATAAAGGAGTAAACTTTATTAAATGAAGAAAAGCATGAAAATAATGCATATCATCACAAACCACATAAATTTACATCAATAATCAAAAATATGCAAAATACACCAACAACGAACACACATACCACCGATCATAAAACCTGTAGAACACAGAGAAATGAAATAAACTGTCTGTCAGTCTGTCCGCTTTCGTGGGACCAAAAGCTAGCTCCAGAAAAGTGTCTTACATGTAGATATCCTTCAAGGTGATGGAATAAAACTACAAAACTTTCCTTGTCGGTGCTATCATTGGTGACCTCTAATTGCGCGAGGGGACTGGAAGACTGTCTATCTCCTGCTGACCAAATAAACAAACTGAGCGACAGCCTGTCCGCTTTCGTGGGACCAGAAGCTAGCTCCAGAAAGTGTCTTACATGTAAATATCCTTCAAGGTGAATGGAGTATAATACAAAACTTCCCTTGTGGGTGCTAAACGTTGGTAACCCCTAATTGCGTGAGGGGGGACTGGAACTCTGTCTGTCTTTGGCTGGCCGCTCCTAAGTGCGAGGTTCTACATAACCCAGAAATACACCAGACGAAGTTATTTGGGGACAAAGGGTCCCAGGCGCTCTTATCCGGCGCTATTGCTTGCTTGGCATTAAATCCGGTTTGGGCTGGTTTGACTGTGGTTTGACTGAGTGCCCCGTTTAGGCACACAAAGCTTGGTGATATAAATTCTGCTATAGACGCTAGGCTGTTTGATATTTCTGGGAGCCTCAAATGCTCTGACTGGTAATCCAATAGGCGAGTAGGAAACTACTATTGCAACAGATGATTTCAGATTTTGCGTTGGCTCGTTGCACACTGCGTGAGCGTATTTTCCCTTTAGAGAGAAATGGCGTTGACAAAAGGGGTTTTTGTTTCAGGTATTGGGGTTTGACAACTCGTGATGCTAGCTGTATTCAGAAACCCTCTAGATCGAAGAGTACATGACGTTCTTTGCCTGACTGGAGTCTGCTCTAGCAAGTCGGTATCCCTGAAACTGAGACCCAAAAGAGACACCCTTTACATTAAGCCAACAATAAAATCACACTAGCGTTATATAACCAGTTATGCTCCGCTCCTTCCACTCTATCAATTGCGCCTGCATAGGCTTAATATCTTTTGTACACCCATGTACCTGTCAGTAAATGTCCTGACAGCAAAATCTACTCCTCTTCTTCCTACTAAACATACAGGAAACCTAACCCTGTAGTTACAGCTGAGTGGGGTATGCTATTCATTTTACAACATTTAAATGAATTTACATAAATAGATTACAGCATGATACATTACAAAAATAAATCGTATGTCCCCTTGGGGAAATGTATTAACATTCCACAAATGAATACATAGAAAATGCAATGTTCTTGCTATAATAATACCGTTGTGACTGAATCATAAGATAAAATGTTTTCTATGGCTGGTGACTGCTTTCTGTGAAAGTATGACTAGTGTCTAGCTACACAAATCGGCATATCATGATTCCACACCCAACCACTAGAAGTTCCTATCAGAAAGGAATAAGGGACTATCTCCTATAATTCAGAGTTATAGCGCCTGCATCTCACTATACAGTTTTAAGTGAATAATCCACACCTCTGACATTTCCTTACAGTAATGACAGTTATTTAGCCTATTCTTAACCCATGATAAGCATCTGTACGACTGATTCTACGCCTAATAAGTGAAGAAACGGTCTGCTAGCAGCTGGTACCCTTTGAGGCCTGGGTAACCGTTGCATCTTCGATTCAGGGGGAGATAACCCGCGGTCGGTCTATGTGGTTTTGCCCCTTAGACGAACGCAGCGAGCGATCATAATATTATGCATTATGTCTATCGGGGAACTTTCTCGCGGTTGTTGACTTCTGATGTAGTCTCTAGAGAAACCTTTGTCTTACCCTTTATTACGCATTACGCCTATGCATCTGTAGAATCAGGCCATGCAGGTGTCCTAGTAGCGTTATTTGTAAACTATAAATCTAGAGAGTCTTAATAGTCTGGGGATTGTCAGGGCACACAAGCTGCCATACCGCTACAAGGTATAGGTACCATTGATGGCAGCTGGAACACGTGAAGCAAACCAAATTACGATCAGTAAATGTTGAATTTCATTCTGAACTTTTAATGATCACACAATTTGTGTTTGCCGTGCATGATCACGAAGCAAACGTAGACAGGCATATTTCCCTGAGTGAAAATCACTGGACAACAGATAGAGACATGTTCAATGCGGAATCCATCAACGGAAATTTCCTTCTGGAATAAAAAAAATATGTAAAAAATATTTTAAACACACACTTTTTGTGACAAAACGTCTGTACGTGTTCTTTGGAGGCTCTCTCACACTTTCAGCCGCTCCGGCAGTATCCCTTCTTTTCTTCATTTTTTTCTCTTTCTCCCATTCAATCGCTTTTATTTGGCATAAATCATGCCTTTTCATTATTTTGCTCTATGCTAGATCTAGTAGGGTGAAGTCTAACACTCTACTCCCCTACGGACGTGTCTGCTTTACACGCAGAATTATTTACGTTCCGCCAGGTGAACTGGGGTATTATCGTAACAATACCGGGTAATTAGACCGGTCGTCTGTAATACGTTTATCTATTTGAGTTGTCAAGCCAACATTTGATAATAGACGATCCTCGTTTGACAACCATATTGTTTGTCTAAGCGGCGGTGACCCTTTTGTTTGACTGTCTGAAGAAGGCACGAAAACACGGGCGATAATGAGATAATAGTTTCACGGGACCATCCCTGTGTGTGATTATCGCAGATAATCTGTCTGGCCAGTCAACATTGGCGGAAGACATTACGCCAGGTAATCAGTTCACACATGTGTTTGTGAGAGTGCACAAGATGTCACCGGAAATATTACGTCTTATTATAAAGAGGTCACGCGTTGGAATATTAAATGTAATATTTTAAAGCACGCGGCGGAGATTATGAATTAAAACACCCCGACCCACATAGTCTAAAGAGATTCCATTGGTTTGAAGTGAGCGCCGGAATATACATTGAATTTCATTGAAAAACTCGGCGGAAACACCATCTGTGATCTGAACTTGAAACTGGAAATATAATCTAGTGAAATCAGAGACACAGAGCAGACTGCAGCGCACGTCATGTGAGTGACTCCCAGAAGCCAGTGAGACATCGGACTTAGAATTCCTATATTATAAGTGACAGATCGAAGTATTTGGGAAACTTAAAACCTTAAAAGTAAGCCCTCCTTGATAAATACAGAGACTGAAAACTTAAGGGCCCAGGACTTAAAATACGAAGACTGGAAACATAGGAATTGGATCACCCGTCAAAGAGGAATTCTTACAGTTTCCCAGACCAAAAGGATCGCAGAACACCCGTCGAAGAGGAATTACTAGTGTCCCAGGCCAAGTGTATCGCAGAACACCCGTCATAAGAAGGAATTACTATAATTTCACAGACAAAAGTGATTTGAGAGCATATGCACCGAAATTGCTGTGGTCCATCCAAAAACTGTGCGAGGAGATTGTATGTGTTCCCACAAAAATTTGGGTTCGTGGTTACAAGCCGTCAGACGATTTTTGGTACTAACGCCGCTAGTGTGAGGAAAGAGCATCACCATTAACCGCCTACATTGGAAAAGTGTGTGGAGAAGTGCCCTCAGCATCAGATCATTGATGAACCATAGCTGCAGGACTCATCTAGTTATTTTTTTTTGCAACAGCAAAACCTGGACATTTATAGCACCCGACCAACCCTCTATGAGGAAACTTTAATTTAAATTTCACCAATCTTTCCATATTTATTTTAACCTGTTAAAGACTAATTCACTATTAAATTTGTTACATGTTATTTTAAAACTAAACAAATATAGTTGATTCAGTTATTACATTACAGCACAAGCACAACATTAAGATTATATCAGAGCTGTGTGCTTTCTGTGCTTCTCTATGGTGCGGAATGCTGGAGAGTTACAGAGAAGGAAATGTCGAAATTGTCCTCTTTTCACACAACATGCCTAAGAAAAATTCACCGAATCTTTTGGCCGAATACCATCCCCAACCAAGATCTGCTTACTCGGAGCAAGCAAGAGAACATGCACACCATCATAGCTGGCAGACGCTGGAGCTGGGTTGGCCATGTCCTCAGAAGAGACCCCGATGCCAGCACAAGAACAGTTTGCTTTGGACCCCTGAAGGAAAACGAAAGAGAGGCCGACCAAAAACAACCTGGCGGAGGACTGTGGAGGCTGAGATGCAAAGAATGAACCAGACCTTGGGCACTGTACGAAGGATGGCCGCCGACCGAGCAAAGTGGAATCAATTTGTTGTTGCCCTAACGCCACTAGGCGTGATGGCCACTGACTGCTTTGACGGTCGTGGGCTAAGGATCAAAGAAGAAGACAGTTATTACATGTTTGAAAGCAAACGTATGAGCCAGAATATTTAATATATACGACGGACAGATATAAGTTAACCATTGCTCAGCCCTATGCCGCATTGTTCTTGACTTCTGAATTATCTTATGAATACTCCCTTCGGATAGAAGCGCCATTACACTTCTATCTACATTTCTGCCAAGAGTAATCTTGCACGAAAGTAAACACCTTTGCCGACCCAGTTTAGATACTCTTGAATTTTGTCCATTGTTGACCACTACTGCAAAGCAGGGGATGCAATCCGTGACACTTTTAATGCACTAAAAACCCAAAAATATTTTTTCAAGGAGTTTATAGCTTGCAGTCAAAAAATGTAATATCAAATTGATAAAAAGCATGGGGCGCTGATTCTGCATGAAATTAACTTCTGCTTTATACTTCATTAGACACTTATGGATAAAATATATGATAAGCGCTTAAGCGCCCCAAGATTTTTGTCAATTTGATGTTACATTTTTTTGACTGCAAGCTATAAACTCCTTGAAAAATTATTTTTGGGTTTTTAGTGCATTAAAAGCGTGTGTTTAAAATATTTTTTAAATATTTTTTGTTTTCTTCTTTTCAGTGTTAGAAACATTATGACATACTAAAACATAAACAATATTTTTGCTTATTGTAAATCTGGTCTAAAATTTCTTAAGCGATCCATTTCTTTTAGAGCGTCAATATTACATGGCTTTGTGCCTGTTAATTTGGTGCAATCAATTGTTTTCAATTTGAAGGCCGTCTAGAGATCGAACTTCACTTTCCCTTGATTCATAATTTTATAATTTGGATTGTTTCCCTTGATTTAGCTACTCACTTGTTTGAGTACTGCCGTGTTTTACGCATAGAAAAAAAATTAAACACACCACGTACTCTTGAATATATAATTAACTTGATTATGGCCCTTGATTGGTTACATTTCTTTACGAAAATCTTTAATTACACTAGTCAACAACCAAAATGTACCAGAAATGAAAATAGCTGATCTTAACTAATTTTGGTGTGTTGAAAACGAAAATGACATTTAAAAATGTTGATTGGCTCTAGTTTTCAAGATATATGCTACTAGTTTATTTAATTACGGTCAATTTATATATATGACGCAACTGTTGTGGGCGATTGCATAATTTTTTCTAATGACCAATAAAAATGTAACTAGAAGTTGATGATGCAATCCTACCTATGATTACATCACCTTTGTGTAAAAAAAATCTTATCTCTGATAAAATTTTGTAATAGTTAGTGCATTTGTCCTTATCAAAAGTATCGTAGTTAGAAATGCCTAGGACATGTGTGAACAGTGTTAATAATTTCTGTTATATATGTGATGAGGTGACATTTCTATCACAAAAACGAAATATAAGTAAAGTGATTAAGAAGGCGTACAGTTTGTATTTTGGCTGCAGAATAGGAGATCAACATAAGAGCTGGGCGCCACACATATGCTGCAATACATGTGCAGCACATCTTAAACTGTGGTTGACTGGCAAAAGGCAAGCTATGCCTTTTGCAGTCCCAATGATTTGGAGAGAGCCCACTGATCATCTTAACAACTGTTGCTTTTGCATGGTCCCTCCAATTGGGAAAGGCATATCAAAGAAGAAAAAATGGACTCTGGAATATCCAAACATCCCCTCTGCAATACGTTCGGTACCACATGGCGATGACCTACCAGTTCCCAAAGTGCCAGAATCATTTTCAGCTGCTTCCACTGATGAAGAAGAGGACATTGGTGGTCCTGAACCATCAACCTCAAGCGACCCAGATTTTGAGCAAACTGCATTCACTAAACCACACTTAATAACCCAAAGTGAACTGAATGATCTTGTAAGAGATCTGAATTTACCGAAGAACAAGGCGGAGCTTTTGGGTTCCAGATTGCAACAGTGGAATCTCCTGGCAGAAGATGTTACAATTTCTGTGTATAGGAACCGCCAGAAACCGCTTATTACATTCTTTTTCAAAGAGGGGGACCTTTCTGCGTGCCACAACATTTCTGGTTTAATGGCAGCCATCAAAATCAATTACATACCGGAAGAGTGGAGGCTTTTCATTGATTTATCCAAGACGAGTCTTAAAGCTGTTTTGTTGAATAATGGTAATGTGTTACCGTCAATCCCAGTTGGTCACGCAGTTCATATGAAAGAAACTTATGAAAACATTAAGCAGCTTTTGAAGTGTGTAAACTACGATCATCATCATTGGTCACTTTGCTGTGACTTAAAAGTGGTCGCTCTTTTGCTTGGACTACAGGGTGGATACACCAAGTAATCTTGCTTTCTCTGTGAGTGGGATAGCCGTGCACGAAGTGACCATTACATCAGAAGACATTGGCCAATCAGGCAGTCATTGCAGCCTGGCAGTAAGAACGTTGAGAACCCAGCACTTGTCGACACCAGCAAGATTTTGTTGCCACCCTTGCACATTAAGCTGGGTCTCATGAAAAACTTTGTCAAGGCAATGGAGAAAATAGATGAGGCTTTCAAATACCTCATCAGAAAATTTCCAAGACTGAGTGAATTTGTTGGTCCGCTCGAAAAATTTTCTTTGGAAACAACAGATCTGATAATTACAATGAAATTTGTGTAGAAAATCTCCTTCTGAAGTATAAGAGTCTTGGCTGCAACATGTCTTTGATAATTCATTTTCTGGATTCTCATCTGGATTTCTTTACGTCAAACTGTGAAGCGGTCAGTGATGAGCATGGTGAACGATTTCACCAGGACATTGCTGCTTTGGAGACAAGGTATCAAGGCATTTGAGCCCTTCATGCTTGTTGCTGATTGCTGTTGGACTGTGACAAGAGACACCTCATCGATTGACTACAAGAAGCAAGCAAAGAGAGCTCGAACAGCGACTGAACAATGACGGAATGGGTTCAAATGTGCCTTTTTAAAACATGATGTGTAAACTTTAAATAATGTTTTTATTTTTCTATCATTTTATGTTGAAATATCAATTAATTGAGTATGTAACCACAATTTTTATAATGCTAAAGTAGAAAGACTAGCTGTTCACCCCAGAGAATTAAACAAGCATACATTATTTGTATTACTGTAACGTAAATTCATCATTTAAAAAAAAACCAGAGCCAATTGGTGAATTTCATTATGATATTTGAAATCAGCATGTCAAAATCAATAAGAAATGGTATATTTAATTTCTGGTACAAATAACTTTTGAAAATTTGTTGACTAGTGTTACTTATAATGCCATAATTACAATATTAAATTATTAAATAATTGATTGATTATTGTGTTGTCATCGGGAATACACAACTAAGCCAAGTTTCAGAGCTATTGCTCATCTGGAACTGATTAAAAAATCAATTGCAAGATGTGAAAGTGACATGAAAGTGACATACAAGTAAAGTTAAATAAAAGCGTGTAAAAAAAAAAAAAAGAAGGGACGTGCGGTTAATTCCATCGTTCTTTTAAAAATAAAATAATGAATTGTCAAAGAAGATAACGTTCGCCAAGAAATAACTGATTAATATGTGAAAAGTTAATTTTTGATGTTAAAATGATTTTAAAATATACATTTATAAGTACATTTTATTTCGAATCCCCTCCAACCTTTATAAAACTAGAACTAGCTCTTGTCATCACAATCATGCATTAATAAATTGAAGTTAATAAGTCATCTTTTTTTGTCCTATTTTTCGCCTTGTGTTGTCCTCGTTTTTACGCCAAAACTAAGAAAATGTCATCTTTTTATGACAAAACGAAATGGTCACCATAATTTGGACGAATTTGGGGGGGGGGGGGGGGGGGGGGGGGGGGGAGTGGGGGGGGGGCGGGGGGGGGGGGGGATGAAATTATGCCATATTCAGATATTGGAAAATAAAATGTTTATCTTGAATTAGCTACCGTAAATATGCAAATTACAACCCAAGCAAAGCTTGAACGGGATATTTTTTTTCATTAAACTTAAAAAAAAAAATAAAATAAAATGTAAACATTTTGTGTAAATAATAAAGGAGCAATACGTGTAAATAATAAAGAGGACTGCTGGAAATCAGGAGAAGAAAGTTAATATTAAACAAAAATGAAAAAGACAAAAAAAAAAAAAAAAAGGAAAAGAAAAGAAAAGTTTTATGATGTCTGTTTTACGACTTAACGCTACAATAGAAACTGCTTATTTTACGTACATTATTCCAGTTTGTGGCTGGTTGACGAATGGAAATACCCAAACACGTCTTGTGTTTCTACTGTGCTGTTTATTAGGTTAAACTGACCCGTACCCAGAGTTGTATCCAAGTCTGTCTTAACGAGTCTCGCTCAAGTCGAGTCTCTTTGTACAAGTCTTGTCAGTAACACTAACATTTTAAGGACCTATATTCCAGTTTTTGTGTGTGTCCGCCCATATTATTTCTCTGTCTGACGCAAGGAAAAGTTCCCCTCTCCCCGCAGTCCGGAGTGTTATGTTTCCATAGTCGATGAATGTTAATGCTCAGACGGTCGCTCCGTCTTTCAGAGATTTGTCTAACAACAGTGTCCAATTATGTATGAAAAGTCGAAGGAAATGTTGTGTTTACTCAATGGAATTTTAGTCTGGGTGATATCACGGTCGGTGGCTAAGGATCGAAGAAGAAGAAGATATCACTTTACACAAAGCCATTTTCGGTTTCTCTCTAATTAAGAGTGCATTATGAATGAAGGTGGCGAGTCGGTTCTCCTAAATTGGCAAGTATCGAGTCGAACCGATTTGCTAAATCTTCTTTGCGGTCGAGTCGCTGTGGTGGCTTAAGTCCGAATCGAGTCTGTATCGATTGTCTGGAGTCGAAAACACTGACTCAATCCAGTTTAATTTACACACACATATCCAAAAAACCTTTCTATTAACAGTTTTACAGCAGCCCTGTAATTCTTGTCCCTGTGGTGATTCCCCACTGTTTTGATACATTTCAAAAACTTGCAGCTGAACAGAACCTAAGGGTCTTTTATGTTTGGACATGCGCCCTAATATAACCGACTAGGTTGAACGGGACGCGCCTCGCCAAAACTTTATATTAAAAAAAAAAAAAAAGCTGAACAGAAATCCGTGTAAACTCCCCTTTGCGTCACTTACACAATCGCCATTTAAAAATTCCCGCAACTGAAACTAATCGCTGCGGGTCAAGACCCAGGCTCGTCATGAAAATAGATACACCAATGCAGGTGTCGGCGCGTAAGTTTTTACTTCGGAGCTGACTCTGAATCACATTTACGCGGTTGTGATCACGGTCACATTACTGTATTATTTGTAAACACTCTAAACCCCTTATACGGAATTTGGAATGCGTTTCATATTTTCTGGGTGGCTGCTACGTCAGGCTGTGATGTTGTACGGGCTGTGATATTGTACATGTATAGGTCGTGGTGAAAATTAAGTTGTAGGCCTAACTGCAAATGCATTGGCTGAAGAAAGTGTTCGTTTTTAACTGCCGTGTTAACTCGAGTAATGTAAACAGAAAGGGTATCTGAATATAAGCACAAGTACAACGCAAAAAGTCAAAACTTCTGCTTCCCTTCAAGTCAGTTGTTGAAGAGGACAAAGTTGGAAAGGCAAGGCTTGCAACGATGCTACGCGAGTCAGCCCACACTGAAAACGGGAAGGAATTGGAGAGTGGAAGAAGCTGTTGATGCTGCCCAAGAGTCGCTCAAACTGAGGGAGATAACCGGATACACACAAACGAATAGACGGGGATTTGGTCATGGAGACATCCACTGGTGGTCCAAGGCATCAAGCAGGGAGCGCAGAGACATGGTAGTTCAGGAGATCCGAGGAGCTGAGAATGATAAGAGGTTGCAAAAAACAGCGCAGCAGGCCCAACAAGGCCAATGGACTACATGGGAAGGAGCCCTGCAGAGGTCCTTGACATGGAATGATATACGGCATATGGCACCTCTTAGGCTCAGCTTCGTTGTTAGATCAATGTATGACCTGCTGCCGTAGGCCACCAACCTTGTGAGATGGGGAAAGTCGGATGATGAGCAGTACTCCCTGTGCCATGGGAGGCAGACACTTGAACACGTACTCTCGGCGTGTAAGGTGTCATTAGGGCAAGGCCGATACACTTAGCGCCACAACAAAGTGCTAAATGAGCTTGCTGCGACAATAGACCTGGCAAGGTTGAAGGCGAATAGCAAAGCCAGGCTGAGCACCGCAAATACATACTTTCTGAGGGCAGAAAAGTCAGCACACCCAAAACCGAGTAAATCAGGTAGCAGTTTACCATCTCTTCTTGACTGTGCAAACGACTGGGAGATGGCGGTAGACCTACCTGGACGAGGGGCATATCCAGAGAGTATCAGAAAATCGCGGAGACGGCCGGATATAGTGCTTCATTCTTCAGCATCGCTTCAGGTTATACTCATTGAACAGACCGTGTCATTTGAATCCAGATTGGACTAGCAACATTAGTTCAAAGCGGCCAAGTATAATGATCTGGCCTTGGATCTGTGACACGATGGGTTCACTGCAAGGGTCATGGCTGTTGAGGTGGGCGCAAGAGGGCTCGTGGCTGCATCAGTGTATGATTTATTGAAACTGTTGGGGCTGAGGGGACAGTCGAGAACAAGGGCACTGAAAAGGCTTAGTGAAACTGCCGAAAAGGCGTCATGCTGGCTGTGGAACAACCGCAATGGGCTATGGAAATCGTGACAGAAAACTCTGCGGTACAGAAAACACCAGGAATTTTTCTAAGTCCACAATACGTTGAGTTTTTCGGTGTACTGGTGAAAGGGCTGTGACTGTCGGGCAACTCGAGGAGTATTTTATAAGAGATGTTGGGCACAGAATTTCAGTTGCTAGCGCGCAGTGGATAGCCTCGTCGGCTTCGCGCAGGTGTGTCAGTGTCTGTCCCTAGTTGTGGTGTGCGACGGAACGAACGGAATAATTTGTCTTCTCTTTGTTACTTTCACAATTGCCTCCACGGCTGGCGGAGTTGTGGATTTTAAAGTTGCAACCAAAGTGAAATGGGTTCATTTTCTATACAAGACAACAGGAGGCTGAGACACTTGGGAGTCATGACTCAAGTGGGCCCGCCCCCCTTAGAGTGTAAAGGAGTATAATAGGCCGAAACACTTGTTCGACGGGGAAGGGGGGGGGGAATGGGGAGACTGCTTCTGATGATCAGATTGCCTTCTGTTTTATCGCTATATAAAGAATTTTTTTTTCTTTTCTTCTGCATTTGTGAATCTGTCCCTTTGTTCAAGATATCTGGGGAAACAAAGTATTTACTTTTATACTACTTCAGTTAAATGCCATAATTTTTACAAAACACAAAAGTCTTAAATCTGTAACGCTGCGCAGGACAGAAGAAATAACATTCAAACAAATGCAATCTTTACCTTTTGATCAGTAAACCGTAGAGTGACCTCCCCTTGTTTTTTTTTTTTTTTTTTTTTTTAAATTTTGAAGATAATATCCCGTTCAACCTCTGATGAGTTATAATTAGGATATATATTGTTTTCAATTCCAAATAATATGAACAACTGCCGATATGAGAAAGTGGCATCACATTTGTCAAATCATTGTAGGCTAAATAGGGACAATCACAATTGTGCTAATACTAAATAAAAAAAACAAAAAAAAAAACAAACAAAATCATGAAGAAACTCATAACAAGAATAATATTAAAGTGGAGGGGTGTAAAGGCCTGGTGGTTCCAGTTATATAACTGACTTTAACAGATATTTAATTGACTCTCATCTTAGCCTATCATTGACTATGCGAATCGAATATAAAATTACACGAACGCAGTGTCAAAAAGGGGGGTTGCGAAGGGGAGGGGTGGTTGTGTGGGGGGAATTACTCTAGTTTAAATTGTGAATGCAAATAAGGATGATTTTGTCCTAAGCCAAGGGATTAAATATCTACTTCTACTACCTGTTCAGTCTGGAATGAGCTATTTGTTGGATTAGTTTAGCAAAACAGAAGTGACACTGGCTCATTTATTTGTAAAATGAATAATTCAACGGAGTTATTGTAAGCGAAACTGAGTAAGTAACTACTTCTAGGTCATGACTTCACATCACTACAACAACAACACTACTACAAGGGGGAACAGCATTATCTGTTGAACACTAATCTGTTGTTGTCAAGGCAAGCATGGCTCGTGTAAAGTGACTTTTTAACGGTAACACAGTTAGCTGACAGGAAAAAGAGTGCGCAAAGGCTAACATTTGACGGACATACCCCTTTCCAACAAGCTTAGGCATGTTATTTACTTGGAAATCGAGTAGAAAAAGACAAATCGCAAAAAGGTTCTGTATTTGCACTGTTGATCGTACGTTGCAGTATATATATATATATATATATATATATATATATATATATATATATATATCTATATATATATAGATGTATTTATATATATATATATATATATATATATATATTCTTCTTCTTTCTTCTTTTTTGTTCGTCCTGAAAAGGACGTTGGTTGCGTTGTGTCTGTTTACAGCGAAGCTGCAATATTTGCGCCTTTCGGCCGACACATCCGACTTCAGCACGGCATTTTTGGGACCGGGTTAGCCTTCCCTCTTCGATCCCTACTCGCTCAGCCAGACTGCAGTGATGCAGCCTGTTTCCAGGACCACCACTTGGAGGTGGAGTAGGGTCTTGGTCAGCTCTGGTTCGCTGACCCTGACGCAAGCAGTCTAGCTATGGGTCGCTAACTGCATTTCTCACTGTTGACGCGTCTTAGGTCCCATATATATATATGAAGCGTAAAGCAGTAAATGCGAGTGATTATATTGCTGTTGCATTTTATAGGCTATCAGGCTGCTGTGAGATAGGATGTTTTAACAGATCTAGTTCATGTATTATCAATAACTTGTGATCATTGCCCATATTTTTATCATCTATTCTGAAATTATTGGAACATATCCTATGTTAGGCTATATATTTTTATGACTTATATCTCACATATCAAGGTTTGTTCTTTCTAAAATTAACCACAGCATGTTTGAAACCCAAGCGGTGTGATATTCACACTTGTAGGCCTATATCAGAATTCTTTTATCGATTACCTGAGAATTAAAGTCTAGCTGGATTGATCAAGACCATATAGCTAGGTTGTAAAATAATTGAGTTGAAATGTTTTGTCTGACATTAATGTTCATTTGCATCAGGAATGCCCCATCTGAACATAGTGATTTTCAGTGTATGCAGTTTGTTTGTTTCATAACTGTCGTGAAATGACGTCTGTTTCACATCATGAATTCTTACACCACGGTCATATTTACTGCTCACAATAATAGGATACAATGGTCCGATATAACAGCCAATGAGAACGCTCCTTTTTCTGGTATATATAAAGAAACCTATTATGCTTAACATAGAGGCCTATTTAATGCAACTGAAAATACGAAGATATTTAATTTCTCAAAGACTAAAGATATTTAAACAAAAGTCATAGCTAGTTTAAACAACGGGGATATTACTTAAGAGGTATGTATAAAGACTTCCTCAAATAATGTGTTATTCTAAGAGAAAAATCGTTTTAATTGACATTTCTACATCAGGGTAGTCCCTAAAATAGTTAGTTAAAGGCTGCATAGATTAAAATGCATTTTTCTAACTAAACAAATTTTAGCTAGTCTGATAGAGATAAATTACCAGTATAATACTAACTTAAAATGAGTAAAATCGGTCGACAATTAAGAAAGATAATAGATTTTAAAATTTCTGCACATTGAACGCGAAGGCAAAAAGACGCTTTGTTTTGGGATTCCTAAACACCACTTTTGACCCAACCATCCGCGAGGTACGCTGAGTCCCTATATAAGACCTTGAACTTGGGCTGAATTGAGGCCACAACATTTTCAAAATACAGTACCTAACAGAAGAAAGCGGCAAACGCTTGCTGTCAAATATTTTGCAGTTGTTTCTAAGTAGCAGACCTAGATACCCTTTTTCAGCCTGTTATAGCTACTGTATTCTACCTGAGGGTAAGAGAAATGTATACATATGTGTATAATTATGTACTTTTCCTGTGTATAATCCACTTGTGTGTTCGCTAGTGTGTTATATGTGTTAAGAAAAAAAATTACAGGACGAGTGTGCTGCCGGCTTGAAAGCAAGCATGTGTTAACGTTTAGGGACGAAAGCCAGCATTGGGAATGTGTAGGATAATTGAGAATTATGGCAGAATCTATGACTTTAAGTTTAAAAATGTATTTGATGGAATATTTTGTTAAGGAACGTCACACTGTTCAAGAACATAAGAAAGGATGTCAGGAATAGTTTACATGTATTAATCAAGGTGTTACTTCATTATTTGTACTTAACCAAATCATTGTAAGGAAGCATATGATGGATAATTGGATCAACTTATGATTTATAAGGAAAATGTAATCACATCAAACTGGCTGTAGGTGGTACTGAAGTAAATTGTTATGTGCAACTGTTAGCACATTGTCTGAGTTTGTTTGTAACGTTCATTGTGTGTGGATAAAATAGTGCTGGACCATACAAGGAGTGCGATTATTTGTATTTTCCAGGTTTTATCCTGAAATGACTATCAGTCTTCGAGACATTCAATACTGAGGAACGCTGTTGGTGCTAGACATTCTCAATATACTCTAGAGCGATTCACCAGATTAGTTCCCAGCCTGGAGATCCTGACACTGTGGACTTCAAACTAAAGAAGATAGGTGGACACATAACTCCACTGGTCGGCACATCCAGCCTTATTTTGTTAAGAATTAAACCACACAATAAACAAACACGTGCATGATGACTTATGAAGAATTTAATGAACTTCTACCTACTTTACAGTCCAGTGAAACTAACAACTGTATATAAATATATAATAACATAATTGACATTTTAATTTGAGATAAAGTCAATCCGTTTAACACCCCGCTCAAATTCCCCTATTCAAAAATCTAGTAACGAAAAATTACACCCTATAAACCCCACTATTATATTTGAAAATTGCCAAGGACACGGTCAATCGTACCGCTAAGAATTGGGCACAATATTTGAAATTTTGCTACTATTATCGTTTAAAAGGGTTACCACCCGCAAACGCATACACACCCGCCCTATTATTTAGTGAAGGTTGTAACTATAAATAACTACAGCATTTGAAATTTGGTCCCAAGGATATCGCCTATCAAAACAGTCCACGATTGGCACAGGATTTGAATTTTTCTAAGACCAAGCGTAGTGAGTCCCATCCCCCAAACACATACGCAGCTCGCGTTACCCTTCCCAATATTTTATGACGAAAGCCGGAAAGTATGGCAGAAAACCAACTTGTTACTTCATCTTGAAAAGGGAGAGAGGGGAAAGGGTGGGTTAAAAAAAAAAAAAGCCTAACTTATGCGTTTGAAAATGAAACTAAAACCAAATCTGTATGGGGCGGAGGGGGAAAAGCTTAGATAATGTATTGCTTTCTAAATAAAGAGAGTAAATAAAAGGGATGTTCTGAATGATAGCACTAATATTATTTAATATCTAACCATAACAATTTCCCTTATATTACAACATCTCGCCTTAGAAAATCTATTTGGTTAGGAAGAAAGAGTAAATAATTACAATAAAATTACATAGATGAAAATGATGAAGAATAGTTAGATGAAAACTAGATAGGATGATAGAGGCCAAAGGGCAGTTTAATAATCAATTTTAACTTTTGAAATCGGTCCATAAATGGCTGAGATATGACAGAAATAAAAATAAATAAAATCAGACTAGCAAACGCACTGATTAACACTCAATGCTTGGGGTTTTCAAAAGAGTCAAATTTTGGACGCGTTGTTTCATTGGCTAGTGAGATTGATAGCATGTAACGCATTCTAGGCTAGAACGCCATTTGAAAATTATAACCGCAGTGCCAAGATGAGAACAGAAGGGGAGCTTTTCTGAATAAGTTTTACCTTCTGGACGACAGCAGTCTGAATTTTGTGCCATCGTTCTGCTAGTCATCTGGTTCATTGTGTGAATGATTCATTATTTGCGGTAAGAGAAATGACTTTATTAATTTTATATGTATGTAGAGGCCACAAGGGTGTGAGCCATAAATTTGTGTTGTACGACATTGCCATTGGAAAAGAATTACGACATCCTAGCAGGCAAGCACATGCCTAAGCAGATTGGGGGGGGGGGGGGGGGGGGGGGGGTGATGAATTTACATTGTGTTTGCATATTACCATTACAAATCCTACGATTTGATTGTAAGTCCAGAAACTACTGGCAGTTTTCTGCAGGATACAGTGTCCCAGTAACCCTTGGGAAAAATAAATAGGATGTCATACTAAAAGAGTTAACAGATCACTAGAAAGAGAAAAAGAAAAGTGTGTACCCCAGCTGATGATATGGAAGATAACAAAGGTTAAAGTGACAGGAGCGTTGAAGCCATGTGGGAAGGAGAAGGTACCCTCTGAGTGTGAAGAAGTCACATAAAATTAGGGACTGAAGCTATTGGCTAGCACATGCAACTGATCACAAAGAATGCTTAATGATGTTTAGTTGTTTGTTGTGGAGATATATAAAAAGTGTACTTAGGGAGGAATTGTTCCTCTTGTTGCAGGGTTGCATCACCTATTACCACGTGAGACATAACCTGGAGCTGCAAAATACGAGGCCACTTGCCGGTTGCGTATACTTTGAAGTCAAGCTGTAGTAGCCGCCTCCAGAATACACTGCTGTGAAAGAGTGTGCAGTATTTCCAGCAAGCCATCCACTTTCAACTGAAAAATAAGCTAAGCCCAAATCTTGAGGGCTTATGACATCTCATTATATTTTATTCTCCACATTTTCAATAAACTTTCTTGTGACGTGATGAGAAGACCAGTCCCTCACACTAGTGACATCTCTTAAGACATTATTACTTCAGCAGGGGATACAATTATAGAAACATTTTAGTAATAACATTTATTGGACAAGATGTCCTTCATATTTATTTAAATTTGTATATATACATATTTCTTTTGCGTTGAACATTCCTGTTTCCAAAAAAAAAAATTGAGGATCAGGAAAATAAAAATTGTAAAGAAATTTTATAACTTTAACCACTGCCTTACTTAAGTTCATTATATTGAGTTACAGTTGTGTTTAAGTTATCATCATATTACTACACATACATTACCCTAGACACGTAGCCATATAACATAATAGAACCTAAAATATTACACATAGTGAGATCTGAGGGTGGTAGCGGTTAGGTACCCTGAGAATATATCATCATCATCAACTATTAGACTCAAGGACTTACATGGCTTGACCTCACTCTGTTGACTCTTACTTTTTAACATCAATAACCACCACATAATTACAACTTATATATTTAACTAGTGTGGAAATGAAAATTCCTTACTTATTTATTTAAATTTTGTAAAAAGCAGTTGAATTTTATTATCATTTTCCTAACCGAAAAGAGAAACGGTATAGGATCAATAAATTGTAAATATTTACATTCAGTCTTACTTAATTATTCAAGTTGAGTTAGATTCTGTTTGTATGTATATTACATATCTATTAAATTAATTAATCCCCTAGACAATTAGCCATAATACAAAAATAATCTGCCATCAATGGTACCTATACCTTGTAGCGGAATGGCAGCTTGTGTACCCTGACTATCCCTAGAGCTTTGCCAGTGGGAGATTTACTCCTGGTAGGTTCAACCAAGCTGGACTGGTCTGCGTGGGTAGGGGTCAGACAAAAGCTGGTACTCTGGTCCTCCAGGTTGGGGGTTTTAGCACAGGGCCGACACCCCTGTCTATGCAAAAAATCGCACATGTTACGGAAACAACAATAAATGGAAAAACTTTGCTGCGGACATCCGGAGTCTCAGGCTCGTATGACTGACAGTGGTGAAAGCCGAAAGGAAGCCACTGGCATGAAAACAGATGCCCCGACCGTAAAACACGAAACCAAAATTGGTTTTTGGAATGTCAGAACTATGAATGAGGCAGGAAAGCTGAGACAAATCACAGCAGAGATGAGGAACTACAAGATACATATCCTGGGAATAAGCGAGAGCAGATGGACAGGTAAGGGGAGAATAAAAACAGCTACAGGGGAAACAGTACTTTATTCTGGCAGAGAGGATGGTCAGCACAACGAAGGTGTTGCCATTATCCTGAAGAAAGGAATGGAAAGGTCTTTACTGGAATGGAAACCCATCAACAACAGACTGATAAGAGCAAGACTGAGAGGGAGGTTCACCAACACCACAATTATACAATGCTATGCACCAACAAACGACAGCGATGAAGAGATCAAGGACGAGTTTTATCAACAGGTACAAAAAGAAATGGAAATTACACCCAGGTACGATCTCATTATAGTAATGGGAGACCTAAATGCGAAAGTGGGAGCACACAATAATTATAACGAAAGAGTAATGGGGAAATGCGGCAGTGGAACAGCAAATGAGAATGGGGACAAATTAATAAGCTTCTGCAGTATTAACAACCTGGTCATTGGAGGAACACTTTTTCCACACAAGGAAGTGCACAAGTTAACATGGGAATCACCAAACGGACGAGACAGAAACCAGATAGATCACATAATGATCAATGGCAGATGGAGACATGCACTACAAGACGTGAAAGTAAGAAGAGGCGCAGATGTGGGAAGTGATCATCACCTAGTAGTAGCAAGACTGAAAGTGAAACTCAAAGCTGCTGGACCAGTTGCAGTCAAACAGAAAAGATACAACATCACGAAACTGAAGGACCCCCTCACCAGAAAAGCTTTCGTGGTCGATGTAAAGAGAAGATATGAGATTACACTAGTCAACAAATTTTCAAAAGTTTTTTGTACCAGAAATTAAATGTACCATTTCTTATTGATTTTGACATGCTGATTTCAAATATCATAATGAAATTCACCAATTGGCTCTGGTTTTTTTTTAAATGATGAATTTATATTACAGTAATACAAATAATGTATGCTTGTTTACTTCTCTGGGCTAAACAGCTAGTCTTTCTACTTTAGCATTATAAAAATTGTGGTTACATACTCAATTAATTGATATTTTAACATAAAATGATAGAAAAAATAAAAACATTATTTAAAGTTCACATATCATGCTTTAAAAAGGCACATTTGAACCCATTCCGTCATTATTCAGTCGCTGTTCGAGCTCTCTTTGCTTGCTTCTTGTAGTCAATTGATGAGGTGTCTCTTGTCACAGTCCAAGAGTAATCAACAAGCATTGAAGGGCTCCAATTGCCTTGATACATTGTCTCCATAGCAGCAGTGTCCTGGTGAAATCGTTCACCATGCTCATCACTGACCGCTCCACAGTTTGACGTAAAGAAATCCAGATGAGAATCCAGAAAATGAATTTTCAAAGACATGTTGCAGCCAAGACTCATACTTCTGAAGGAGATTTTCTACAATTTCATTGTAATTATCAGATCTGTTGTTTCCAAGAAAATTGTCCACCACTGACTTAAATGCTAGCCATGCTGCTTTTTCCTTGCCATGCAACACGCAAAGAAACTCGTCATCATGAAGAAGTTTTCGAATTTGCGGACCAACAAATACTCCCTCTCTTATTTTAGCTTCACTCAATCTTGGAAATTTTCTGATGAGGTATTTGAAAGCCTCATCTGTTTTCTCCATTGCCTTGACAAAGTTTTTCATGAGACCCAGCTTAATGTGCAAGGGTGGCAACGAAATCTTGCTGGTGTCGACAACTGCTGGGTTCTCAACGTTCTTACTGCAGGCTGCAATGACTGCCTGATTGGCCAATGTCTTCTGATGTAATGGTCACTTCGTGCACGGCTATCCCACTCACAGAGAAAGCAACAGTACTTGATGTATCCACCCTGTAGTCCAAGCAAAAGAGCGACCACTTTTAAGTCACCGCAAAGTGACCAATGATGATGATCGTAGTTTATACACTTCAAAAGCTGCTTAATGTTTTCATAAGTTTCTTTCATATGAACTGCGTGACCAACTGGAATTGACGGTAACACATTACCATTATTCAACAAAACAGCTTTAAGACTTGTCTTGGATGAATCAATGAAAAGCCTCCACTCTTCCGGTATGTAATTGATGTTGAGGGCTGCCATTAAACCAGAAATGTTGTGGCACGCAGAAAGGTCACCCTCTTTGAAAAAGAATGTAATAAGCGGCTTCTGGCGGTTCCTATACACAGAAATTGTAACATCTTCTGCCAGGAGATTCCACTGTTGCAATCTGGAACCCAAAAGCTCCGCCTTGTTCTTCGGTAAATTCAGATCTCTTACAAGATCATTCAGTTCACCTTGGGTTAGTGGATGTAGTTTGCTCAAAATCTGTGTCACTTGAGGTTGATGGTTCAGGACCACCAATGTCCTCTTCATCAGTGGAAGCAGCTGAAAAGGATTCTGGCACTTTGGGAACTGGTAGGTCATCGCCATGTGGTACCGGAAGTATTGCAGAGGGGATGTTTAGATATTCCAGAGTCCATTTTTTCTTCTTTGATATGCCTTTCCCAATTGGAGGGACCATGCAAAAGTAACAGTTGTTGAGATGATCAGTGGGCTCTCTCCAAATCATTGGGACTGCAAAAGGCATAGCTTGCCTATTGCCAGTCAACCACAGTTTAAGATGTGCTGCACATGTATTGCAGCATATGTGTGGCACCCAGCTCTTATCTTGATCTCCTATTCTGCAGCCAAAATACAAACTGTACGCCTTCTGGCATTTCTAACTACGATACTTTTGATAAGGACAAATGCACTAACTAATGGCAAAATTTTATCAGAGATAAGGTATTTATACACAAAGGTGATGTAATCATAGGTAGGATTGCATCATCAACTTCTAGTAACATTTTTATTGGTCATTAGAAAAAATTATGCAATCGCCCACAACAGTTGCGTCATATATATATATATATAAATTTACCGTAATTAAATAAACTAGTAGCATATATCTTGAAAACTAGAGCCAATCAACATTTTTTAATGTCATTTTCGTTTTCAGCACACCAAAATTAGTTAAGATCAGCTATTTTCATTTCTGGTACATTTTGGTTGTTGACTAGTGTTATCAAAAGCCAGGAAAGAACAGTGACTGATGATGTTGACCAGAGATTCAACACCATCTAAACAATATACAAGGAAAGCAGCAAGTCATGCTTGGGATTCCAGGAAAGAAAGAGCCAAGACTGGATAACACCAGATACGCTAAACACCATAGCAAAGAGAAAGGAAATGAAAAGAAAGAAAACAGAAGCTAAGTCTCCCAGGTTAAAGGCAATATATAGTGAACAGTACAGTCAGCTGGACAAGGAAGTAAAACGTCAAACCCGTGCTAACAAAAGGACATTTCTGGATGACCTTGCAAGACAAGCAGAAGAGGCAGCACTGAGAAATGAACAAAGCACAGTATACAGTGGAAAACGAGGTGCAAACAATATTACATTAGTAAGAGATAAGCACGGAAATCTCATCACGACAGTAGAGGGACAGGAAACAAGATGGGCAGAGCATTTCAGAGAAACTCTGAATAAGGAACCACCAGAGACACAATTGAATGTTCCTGAGGCTGAAAATGATCTAGATGTTAATACAGACATTCCGCGAAGGGAAGAAATCATCACAGCAATCAAAGGGTTAAAGAATGGAAAGCTCCTGGTCATGATAACTTAAATGCAGAGCTATTTAAGACAGACCCAGAGCTAGCAGCAGAACTATTAGAACCACTATTTGCACAAAGTGGAGATACAAGGGGCATTAAAGGGAACAGCCACCATGACACTTCCCCTAGCCAGAATAAATGTCAAAACTCGTTACATGGAAGGAGTGATTAGTGCAGCAGTGTGTGATGATTCTAATTACCCGCTGGTGTTAGGAAAGAGGTATGTTTTCTTAGGGAACCCAATAAAACCTGTGATCATGGCAATGCTCCAGACCAGGTCAAGTCCTAAGAAGGAGGAGGGACCACCCCTAAACATTCATCCTAAACAGATGAGAAAGGCCCAGGCTAAAGATAAAACATTAAAACCTTGCTTTGGCAAATTTCCAAACAGCCATAACCCCCCACAGAAAGGACAATTTTATGTGGATGATGGACTGCTTTACAGGAAAGCTGGAGCAGGACCCTATGGGCATAGCCAGTTAGTACTGCCATCTTCTTACAGGGACAAGGCTATGGAACAAGCACATGTTGATTCAGACGGGGGACATAAGAAGATTGGTACCACCTGTCAACGGACCTCAGTGCAACATTATTGGCCAGGGGTTGCTGAAGACATATTTCAGTATGTGACCACCTGTGCACAATGTAGCAAGGTGACATCTCCAAGTTGGGAAAATCAACAGGACCTAGAAAAGCATTGTGGCGAACATAGGCCTGAAAAGAAACATAAACAGGTAGACATCGTGAAGAGGCATGCACCTTCTCACACCCAGTAAACCAGTGACCATGGCAACTCTCCGTCTCGTACCGAGAGGGGAAATCAACCCATCCCGCGCCGACACAGTTGTGTTCAAAATTCGTGGAACTGGATAAAAATAGAATCATTTGTCAGCCAAATTTGAAAACAAAACTGAGGGATTCCCCCAGAAAAATTGGAAGTGGGCGAGTGGGCAATTGGCCTAAAGCTCAGCTCTCTTTGACATACAGCTATTAAATTAGCATTATGAAGGGACCGGCAACAGTGGTAGTTGGCCGGCCTTACACAGTCCATTGGAAGTATTGACACGGACATTGGATTGAGATCACATATTATATATCAATGCTACAGGGAGAATTGATTCTTGGTGCGGGAAATTCATTTCCCCATATCATATTATATCGCCAGTGATGTTAAGCTGAGAAAACACCTGGTGAATATTGGTTGATAACACTGACAAACAACATTTTTCTTTCTTATATAAGAATAAGTGTTCTTAGGTCAGTTTCTTGCGCTGATTTCAAATTTGAAATCCGTTTATCTCTATCACGTCAGGTTTTTAAGATATTTGTGAATAAATATATTTTTGGGAAACCTTTATTTGCTCCGTTTCATTTTTACTATATAACTTTTTAAAAATTAATAAAATGCAAAATAATTCTACTTTTTATACTGCTAAAAGATGCATGACATATTTTACGTTATATTTCAAATAGTTACTGTATTTTGAAATAATTCTGAGTGAAATATGGCTTCTAGAAGTTGTAGAAATTTGGCTGATCTGTTCTGTTACGTGTGCGGATATTTTACCGATCGTGTTCACCAGAAAAACTTTACACCATTGCTAAAGAAAGCATATGAACTTTATTTCGATTAGAAAGTTGATGATGCAAATAAATCTTGGAAGCCAAATGCAGTTTGTTCGACTTGTGCAAATACATTGGCAGGTTGGTTACGAAAATCGCCGAAGCATAAGTCGATGCCTTTTGGAGTGCCAGTAATATGGCGTGAACCGACAAATCACGCTACTGATTGTTACTTCTGCTTGACAAATATCTATGGTTTCCCTTTTAAAACTAGAAAGTCTGTGGTTTATCCAAATATTGAATCCGTTTCGAAACCAGTGCCTCATGATTCAATCACGTGTCCGATCCCAGTTCCACCAGAACAATATTCGTTGGACGTGAATGAACCATCAGAAAGTGATAGTTTACCTGCTTTAGAAACTAATTCTGACTCGGATTATATACCGGTGAATGATGGTGTTCACTTAATTAACCATTCAGAACTTTCAGATCTAATACATGATCTCGCTCTCACCAAAGGACAAGCGGAATTACTCGGTTCGCAACTCAAAGAATGGAATCTTTTAGCGCCCAATACTCCGATATCTAAATTTCGTCATAGACACAGAGAACTTGTTCAATACTTTGAGATGGATGATGACATTTGCTATTGCAAAGATGTAAAAGGTCTAATGGTGCACCTCGGTCATGAGCACATAGTCAACGAATGGCGACTTTTCATCGACTCTTCCAAGACTAGTCTAAAAGCCGTGTTATTGCATAATGGAAATTTATTTTCATCAATTCCAGTCGCCTACTCTGTTCATATGAAAGAAACTTATGACAATATGCCTATACTTTTGGCAAAAATAAAGTACAATGACTACCAATGGCGGATTTGTGGAGACCTAAAGGTCATTGCAATTCTCACGGGCATGCAGACTGGGTATACTAAATTTTGTTGCTTCCTATGTGAATGGGACAGCCGCAACAGACAGGAACATTATGCAAGAAAGGTGTGGCCTATCAGGGATCGTATGCAGCTCGGGCATAAAAATGTAATACACGAGCCATTAGTTAACAAAGACAGCATCATTTTACCACCGTTACATATAAAGTTGGGGCTCATGAAGAATTTCGTAAAAGCGTTAGATAAAACGAGCAAAGCTTTCACTTATCTTCGAGAAAAGTTTCCGCAAATTAGCGATGCAAAGATAAAGGAAGGTATCTTTGTAGGACCTCAGATTAGGAAAGTTATTGCAGACAAACAATTCGAGAACTTGTTACATGGTAGTGAACTTCGCGCATGGATGGCATTCAAATCGATCGTCGATAACTTTCTGGGAAATCACAAATCTGTCGACTATGTGCATATTGTTAAGCAGTGCATAGATGCATACAGAATTATGGGCTGTAACATGTCCCTCAAAATCCATTTGCTCGATTCGCATCTTGACTTTTTCCCTGACAACCTTGGCGAAGTCAGCGATGAACATGGAGAACAATTCCATCAAGATATCGCCGTAATGGAGTCACGTTATCAAGGACGGTGGAGTGTGACCATGCTTGCCGATTATTGTTGGATGCTTCATCGCGATGTACCACATGCCATTCACCGACGAAAGTCGACTGCAAAGAAATTCAAGCCTACATAACTGTTATACTTCTTGTACAAATGATGTTGTAATACTGTATGCGTTGCTAAAAAAAACTTCAATTGCGTATTTCTAGAGATCCCAACCTGATAGAGAAAAACGGTTTGCAGATGTAAAAACAGCGCATTAAAATTGACCAGAAAAACATAGAAATGTTAGAGAAAGAAAAAAAAAATTTTTTTTGTTAGCCAGTGTAATCAGCATTTGACAGGCAGCAGCACCTGTGCTGTTTATTAAACACAACAGGCAGTATTATCCTTGGATCACATAGGGTTGGGGCAAATTTCTTGAGTAGTGCCTACTTGTAGTCACCCACCTGAAGGAAAACCAGAGAATAGTAAGGCAGAGTAATCCAAGATTGGAAGAATGTCGTGATTATGAATCCAGACAAGAAGCTCCAACAGCGGGTTTAAGCTTTTGAATTGGGAGGCTATGTCATGAAATGACATCTGTTTCACATCACAAATTCTTACACCACGGTCATATTTACCGCTCACAATAATAGGATACAACGGTCCGATATAACAGCCAATGAGAACGCTCCTTTTTCTGGTATGTATAAGGAAACCTATGGCCACTGCTTATATATGAAATAAGCACAAGTACAGTGGAGGCTATAGAGCAGAAGGTCAACAAGTTCATGAGAAAGTGGCTAGGGGTACCACCAGGTCTGTCAGATGTAGCACTGTACTGCAAAAAGTCAAAACTTCTGCTTCCTTTCAAGTCAGTTGTAGAAGAGTACAAAGTTGGAAAGGCAAGGCTTGCAATGATGCTACGCAAGTCAGCTGATGACGTGGTTAAATCCATTCAGCCCACACTGAAAACGGGAAGGAAGTGGAGAGTGGAAGAAGCTGTTGATGCTGCCCAAGAGTCACTCAAACTGAGGGAGGTAATCGGATACACACAAACGAATAGACGGGGATTTGGTCATGGAGACATCCGCTGGTGGTCCAAGGCATCAAGCAGAGAGCGCAGAGACATGGTAGTTTAGGAGATACGAGGAGCTGAGAATGATAAGAGGTTGCAAAAAGCAGTGCAGCAGGTCCAACAAGGCCAATGGACTACATGGGAAGGAGCCCTGCAGAGGTCCTTGACATGGAATGATATATGGCATATGGCACCTCTTAGGCTCAGCTTCGTTGTTAGATCAATGTATGACCTGCTGCCGTCGGCCACCAACCTTGTGAAACGGGGAAAGTCGGATGATAAGCAGTGCCCCCTGTGCCAGGGGAGGCAGACACTCAAACATGTGCTCTCAGCGTGTAAGGTGTCATTAGGCCAAGGGCGATACACTTGGCGCCATAACAAAGTACTAAATGAGCTTGCTGCGACAATAGATCTGGCAAGGATGAAGGCGAATAGCAAACCGGGGCCGAGCACCGCAAATACATACTTTCTGAAGGCAGGAAAGTCAGCACACCCCAAACTGAGTAAACCTGGTAGCAGTTTACCATCTCTTCTTGACTGTGCAAATGACTGGGAGATGGCGGTAGACCTACCTGGACGAGGGGCATATCCAGAGAGTATCAGAAAATCGCGGAGACGGCCGGATATAGTGCTTCATTCTTCAGCAACGCTTCAGGTCATACTGATTGAACTGACCGTGCCATTTGAATCCAGATTAGACGAGCAACATTCATTCAAAGCGGCCAAGTATAGTGATCTGGCAGCGGATCTGAGACATGATGGGTTCACTGCAAGAGTCATGGCAGTTGAAGTGGGCGCAAGAGGGCTTGTGGCTGCATCAGTGTATGATCTATTGAAACTGTTGGGGCTGAAGGGACAGTCGAGAACAAGGGCACTGAAGAGGCTTAGTGAAACTGCCGAAAAGGTATCAGGCTGGCTGTGGAACAACCGCAATGAGCAATGGAAATCGTGACAATAAACGCTGCGGTACAGAAAACACCAGGAATTTTTCTAAGTCCACAATACGCTGAGTTTTTAGGCATACTAGTGAAAGGGCTGTGGCTGAGAGGCGACAGGCGATGTATACTATAAGGGGTGTCAGGAAGAATTTCAGCAGCGAGTGCACAGTGTCAAGTCTCATCCGCTTCGCGCAGGTGACTCAGTGTGTGTCCGTAGTTGTGATGTGCTACGGAGCGAATGGAATAATTTGTCTTCTCTTTGTTACTTTCACAATTGCCTCCACGGCTGGCGGAGTTGTGGATTAAAGTTGCTACCATAAGTGAAATGGGTTCATTTTCGATACAAGACAACAGGAGGCTGAGACGCTTGGGAGTCATGACCCAAGTGGGCCCGCCCCCCTTAGAGTGTAAAGGAGTATGTAGGGCCGAAACACTTGTCGGATGGGGGGACTGCTTTTGATGATCAGATTGCTTCCTGTTGTATCGCTCTGTAAAGAGTTTCCTATCATATATTTTGTTATAAAAATGAACCCTTTTTTAATAAGTAAATTGTGATCTTTGGTTGGTGCCCACCATCCTGTTTATAAATCTAACATGTGCTTGCAGTGCAAAACAGGTTGAGGACCCCTGGTCTAACACATGGAAGGACTGGTTTGAAATGTTGTTTGACCAGAAATGGTGTTTGACCTTTCTGAGCCTTTATGATGAAAGGTTAATAGTTTTGACATTACAGTCTGCCAGCGTTACAATGCAGCAAAAGCAGGCATATTTATGTGGCTGATTTATATTTTAAAAATTTAAATTATTAAAAAAAAACGTAGGTTTTTCTAACAAACCATTCTATAACAGTTTCTTTAAATAACTCTGTCTGTGACATTTAACCTCCCTCACAATTCAGTCTAGGACTTTTTCTCCTCACAACACAGTCTGTGACATTTTCCTTCCAGTGACACCCAGTTTATGACCTTTTGTTTTCCCCATCATGATCCAGTTCACAACAGTGCTTTTTCTGGTATCACAGTCTTTGACATTAGTTTAAAAATACAATCACTGATGGTACATCTGTGCCTGATACCAGTCTATGTGCTAAAATTGAGGCTACTATTGCTAGCATCATTTATGAAGCTACTAGATGAATGTCAATTTTTTTTTGGTTTAAAGTGAACTAGATTATTTTGTACCACCTAAAAATGTACTAGATAATGTTATGTAAAAGGCCTTTTATAAAGCCAGTATATATATATATATATACTGAAGCACATTAAAAACGCACCACTATTATATATACTGATGCCGAGAAGCTGGCAAAAAAAAGTGTGGGAATGGATTTTCCCCGTGCTTGCCATGAGGTAGAGAGCGAATGGCTGCTGGAATGGAAAGTGCAAGATTCAACCCATGGGTGTGTGTACAGACTACATGAAAACGATGAAAGTTACACGTGCAACACGATTCTCAACAGCTATGACCCTGAAAATGTGTATGCGTTGTGGCAGTATACTCGGTATAAAAAGGCCGTTGAGACAAAACACCCAGTACATGTGCTTGAAATGCCACGACTATCTGAAAACGACCGCCAACGAGCCATTGGTGTGTTGGAGACCAGAATGAGCTCGCGGGCCATTGCCAGAACGATGAATTGCCACCACAGCACTATTGTACGTCTCAATGAACGTTACGGAACCACTGGCAGTGCCCGGGATAGACTTCGGAGTCGCCAACCACGAGTTACTACCCCTGCGCAAGATCGTCATATTGTGCTGAGTCACCTAAGGAATTGACTCTCCCTGCAAGTCAAACAGCAAGAGCAATAGTGGGTAGACATGGGCAAGTCTCTCGAATGACAGTCATACGACGACTCAGAGATACAGGCCTTACTGCAAGACGACCTTATGTTGGGCCAAACTTGACTCACAGACATCGTTAGCAGCGCCTGCAATGGGCAGAGCAACATATCAGATGGACTAGACTGCAGTGGAATGCTGTCCTATTCACAGACGAGAACAGATTCAACATATCCTTTGCAGATGGACGTATGCAGATTTAGCGACGGTGTGAAGAGCGCTTTGCAGATTGCTGTGTCAACCGATTTCGAGGTGGCAGTATTCACATTTGGGGAGGATTCAGTTTTCACCATCGCTTGCCTCTTCACGTCTTCCGTGGAAATGTTAATGCTGTGACATATCGAGATGAGGTTCTGGATGCACTGGTTGCTCCTGCGTTCACAATTTATCCAGACTTGCAGCTTCTCCAGCAGGATAACGCACGTGCATTTTTTTGTATTTTTGGTTTTCTCCCTTGCCTGCACAGAATGCAATGAATTTCATAACAATCAAATGTACAAATTAATGACCAGCATGGATTCATAGGAAAATGAATAAAGATTCCAAATATGTAAATTTGTACACACTTATATTTACATTTCACACTCTGTTCCTGGATTATACAGGTGGTGTGTTTTTAATGTGCTTCAGTATATATATATATATATATATATATATATATATATATATATATATATATATATATATATATATATATATATATATATATATATATATATATATATATATATATATATATATATTCTCTCTCCCCTTCTAATTCTGTTTGTTAAAGCATTAAACGTTCATAAATAGGACTTTAATGTTGATTGGCTGAATTCATTTAGGGGCGTTTTGATCTAGCATGCTGGAAGTATTAAGGAAATATTTTAAGTGAAAATGTATTATCTGATGACATCAATGCTTTAAGTAGAACAGGCGTGACTCAATAGGCATGATCGCCATCAGATATTTCATGAAGATTTGCGAAACCAAAAACACACTCTGTTTAACTTGAATATTTGTTGTCACTACTTGACTGAATAATACTTTACAGGAAGAACCAGATCTGCCTTCATTGTGTAAGCGGCAAGGATGGCGACAGTGCTAAATTTTGAAGATCACTCTGTTATAGAAGGAGACTGGTTTCGTGAGATTAATCTTGACTGGGATGGATACAGTCTAAGTCTCCAAATTGAGGAGGTCTTATTTCACGAGAAGTCTCAATTCCAGGATATTCTAGTCTTTAAAAGGTGAGAGTAAGTAGTAAGGGACAGTGGTGGGAGAAATCATAGTGAGATGTCAAGGATAAAAAGTGATTGTAAGAAAAGATAAAGGTAGTCCCATAGCAGATACTGCCGTAGAGGGAGTAAAGTGTTGGAGACTTCAGTATACTAGGTCCAGCATTGAGAATTTGGGCGACTGGTTCCCTTCCTCGCTGCCTTTTTCCTTCCCAAACTCAAGAGCATAGATATCCATTAACAGCTGGGTAGACTGGAGTGTGTTAATACCGTGAATCGAAACTGGGGCGTTTGCCGCGAGAGACCAGGGCTGTAACTACAGAGAGAGAGAAGATTAAAAAAAACGTGCTCTAGTGCTACGTAAAGGATCCAATTTATTCAGATGTGAAACTGAAAAGAATCAAGAAAAGCTGCAAATTGATAGCAGTGATTGTTTTTGAGATGTTAATATTAACTATGGCACTGTGTAGTACATGGAGCGTCTCGAAGGAGACACAGAAACAATAGGACGTCTGCTGCCTCAGACGTGTAGCAAAAGGCAACTAATAAGAGGTTGTACATGGGGCTGGCAACCTCTTCATATAAAACAAGTTGCCACAGAAACCACCGCTGCAGGAGCATGTTCTTTGATGCAGGCTTCTTGCAAAGGGGGGCAGCTGCAGTGGGGGCTTCATGCTCCGTAAGGAGTCGAAGAAGAGTTTAATATTAAATCAAGTTTATACAGACTTGAAACTGACAAGAATTAAGTAGAGCTGTGTATTGTCTTTGAGATGTTGATATTGAATATGGTCCCGTATTGATAGGAGTGATTGTCTTTGAGATGATGATATTGAATATGGTCCCGTATTGATAGGAGTGATTGTCTTTGAGATGTTGATATTGAATATGGTCCCGTATTGATAGGAGTGATTGTCTTTGAGATGTTGATATTGAACATGGTCCCGTATTGATAGGAGTGATTGTCTTTGAAATGTTAATATTAAATATGGTCCCATATTGATAGGAGTAATTGTCTTTGAGATGCTGATATTGAATATGGTCCTGTATTGATAGGAGTGATTGTCTTTGAGATGTTGATATTGAATATGGTCTCATATTGATAGGACTGATTGTCTTTGAGATGTTAATATTAAATAAGGCCCCGTATTGATAGGAGTGATTGTCTTTGAGATGTTAATATTGAATATGGTCCCATATTGATAGGAGTGATTGTCTTTGAGATGTTAATATTAAAGATGGTCCCATATTAATAGGAGTGATTGTCTTTGAAATGTTAGTATTAAATATGGTCCCGTATTGATAGGACTGATTGTCTTTGAGATGTTAATATTAAATAAGGCCCTGTATTGATAGGAGTGATTGTCTTTGGGATGTTAGTATTAAATATTCTTCTTCTTCTTCTTCCGTCCTTAGCCAAAGACCGACCAAGCAGTCAGAGGCCATCACGCCTTGTGGCGTCTTAAGGGCAACAGCAGATTGATCTTCTCTGTTGTAGTTTCCCATCACGCCTAGCGGCGTCTTTAGGGCAACAACAAATAGATCCATCTGCCGTTGTTTCCGTAATCGGTGTGACAAGCCAACGGGTGATCAGCCCATTGGGCAGTATTAAAGGCCCCATGTAATTCCTGGGGGGTTTCTGAGAAGGCAAAGCAAGAATAGGACTATGCTGTACCCTGGCATGTCATAAGAGACAAGTAATATGAGGTTGTGTATATCATGTAAAACAAGTTGCTACAGAAGCAATAGCTACAAGAGCACATAAATGCTTTGGTGAAGCTTTACTGCAAGGAGGGTTCAGCTGCAGTGGTAGTTCATTGCTCCTTAAAGATCAAAAAATGGGAAATGATGATGTTAATTTTTGAAGAAGAGATTATTTATAACAGATTGTAAGAGAAAAAAATTGATGGAAAGAGTGACCAAAAAAAAAAAAAGGCTCAGGGAGAAGATACTAAACACTCTAGGTAGCAATCATATATGGAAGTGATACAGAATTCTGGAGGCTAAAAGTTTTGGAGTAGCATGTTCACCTATGCTGGTCAGCTGAGCGGTTAATCGGTAGCTGAGAAGTGTTAGAATCTGTAGTCCATCCACAGACGTATGGAAAAAAAACATTTCTTTGCACTTGAATTTCTTTCATGTGGGAACTGATGACGAGAACCAGACAAGTGCCAGTGGAACAAGAGATGAGAAAAAGACAATGAATAAGTCACACTGTGAGGAAACTTTTGACAGCATTACATAGGGCCGATCTCAACAGCATTGTAGGCCCTGGGCAAAGCCCTACCCACCCACGGGAATAAAAATGTAAACGGTCAATAAAATTAAACCTATAGATTTATAATTTAGTACTGAGAAATCAAGTACTTTCAACAAAAATTTTGTTACAAAATCAATGTTTAAACATAAACAAACATGCTGTATGTAAAGCGAGCATTAATCAACACAGCCTATAACAATATAACATAAGCCTTGAAAAACACAAACATATAAACATATAAACGATAATTAATTGGTACACAGTACAAACGGAGATGGTACAGTATGAATTATTTATTATTAATCGTTTGCAAAATTTCTTTGCAGAGAATTGATTTATAATTGAATTGAAGTCAATTGTCTTCAGGATGTCATTTTCCATGCACAAGAGTGAAAGCCAGTTCAAACGCTGCTGGCCCATTCTACTTTATTTAAAACGCATATTGGGTAAGATGACGAATTCGTCAACTTACCCACGTCATGTTTGATTTGAATCCCAGGCCTTTCCAGCAAGAGATCGAGTAATTATCAACTCTGCCAAGCGATGTCTTATGAACAATATGGCAGCATCCCAGCATTGGGCCCCTGGAATCATGGGGCTCCTGGGCACTGCCCAGTGTGCCCATGCCTTAAGACGGCACTGGCATTACAAGGCAGTCTTTAATCTGGAATCTCCAGGGTAAGAGAGGTAGAGGGAGACCAAAGAACATGTGGCGAGGAGAACTGGAGACAGACATGAAATGGATGGCACAGGACAGGAAGACTTGGCATATGTTTGTTGAAGGCCTATGCTCCTTGGGGAGCTGAGGGATGATGATGACTTAAATTTCTCAGTACTTGATGGTCCAGTTAGACCTGTTTCATTGAAATATTTAACTGTAGCATTGTATCCAGATTTACTTAGGTCATTCTGCTGTTGAACAGATGTGTAATTGATTTTTTCATGTCGTAGTATGTGGACCCCCGTGGACCCCCAACCGATTGCGTATGAACAAATCAATATGCCATTGTTGATAGTTAGTTATCTGCAAAATATATTAAATATATTTTTTGTAAGGAAAACTTATGTTACAGTAATATTTAGATGCCAATTTTGATTTAAGTAACTAAGGAATTGTTGTTTCTTTAAAAATTAACTTAATTAATTTTTTTAAAAATCCTTTCCCAACAAATTGTTTGGATGTGTTTGAATGATGCAATGTACAGAGAGAAAGCTTGAGAGAACTGGGGTTACATCTACAGGAGTAATCACATTTATTCATTTAGTTATTCATCCATCAGTCCATTCACATAGTAATCCACTCCCCTGTGCCCATTCTAGCATCAAACCCATGTATTCACACCCCCCCCCCCTCTCCTTTTTTCTGTCAATGTTTTCCTAGCAAAACATATGGAAATGTCCTAGTCTTGAATGGAATAATACAGTGTACAGAGAGAGATGAGTTTACATATCAGGAGATGATCACACATATTCCCATGAATTTACATCCTAATCCTGAGAGGGTAAGTTCTTTTTGTTTGTTTGTTGATTTAGACATGTTTATTTTAAATGTTGTTGGTTCTGTTTTCTGTTGGTATACTTATCTGGAGTCCCATGAATTTATATCCTGATCCTGAGAGGATAAGTTCTTTGTTTTTTGTTGATTTAAATATGCTGATTTTATATATTGTTGGTGTCACAGTGACTGTTAATTTATTTTACCATTCCGTTCCATATGTTATTAATTTTTTAATGTTCGGGTTTCCTTGACATTTTGTAATTTATTGTCTACCTTCGTAGCCCAAATTTTTTCACCTTCTCAAACCCCACCCGAGGTTTGTTTATGTTCTGGCTGGCCTTCAGTACAAATTCCTTCAACGGTCAGCGTAGCGGTAATATTACATCAGTGCACCTGTGGTCCGTCTGACCAGGGGAATTTCTCTGGTCACTTTAAGTCTTTGATCACGAGTGTAGGTGTCTGTGTAGAAACGGCCAGCTAGCAGGCCAGCTAGCGGGAGCTAACCATTTGAGGTCTCGGGAAAGCAAGTTTGATCTTCGAAACAGGGAGAGATAACCCGCTGTTAGTCGTTGCGGTTTTGCCCCTTAGATGAGCAAGGAGCGCATAACATTATGCATCGTCTAACTGGGTCTGTGGTCTCTGATGTAGTCTCTAGAGAAACCTTTTGTCTTAGGAAACCTGTTGATAGCACTACTGGGTATTTGTTCTGGAATCTCCAGGGTAAAAGAAACAGAAGTAGACCAAAAAGCACTTGGAGCTGAAGACAAGTGAAAAAATGGTGTGGAAAATATGGAAAGAGCTGGGACTGATGACACACAACAGGAGGACTTGACATACATTTGTTGAAGACCTGTCCGCCTTTGAGAAACTGAAATGTAAGAGTGAAGTGAAAAAAATTTGGCTTTTGAGAGAGTGAGATACCTTTTCTGTTCTAAGCTGTTAGTGCTGTTACAGAAAATAGCCCTTCATGTTTGATAGGAATTCGTTTGCTCAGTTATATTATCATATAGGAAGTTCTAAAGCCTGACTGTTAGACGATGGTGTTCATTCTAGATATGGAATACCATTTTTGTCTCCGTTCATAGGATTGCCTCCCATCTTAGGATTGCCTCAGTATTATTTATTTAGATGAATATATATCTACAATATCACAACATGTCTGAAATTCAGAACAACTATGTTATTACAGTATTTGTTAGGGCTGAATTCCTGAGATCCTTCAGTGTTTCCTAGATGGCTGTGTGGCCTTCCTGGGACTGAAATCATACACCTAGACAACAGCTACATGATTCTACGCAACTGTACTATTTCACACACAGCTGTACTATTTCACACGCACTCAGTACAATGACAATTCACACCCCCCCCTCACACACACACACACACACACACACACACTGGTGTCAGCAAGAAAAATATTATCATGTGGTTTGCTATATTTATTATGAACTACAAATGCAGACATTCATTCTATATTTAGTTGTGGTGTGAAGTCCAGGTGTGGTAATAAAAAAACACACAGCTGTGTCACATCTCATGTGAGTGTAATGTTTTGAAAGATGCATGTAAAGCCGAAATCATTTGTAACCAAAATACCCTTGAAAAACCAGCTAAACTTAAAGTGTATTTTATATGTGTATGTATGTATGTATGTACATGTGTAAATATATAGGGTGACCCCACACGTGTTCATCATTATTTCCCCGTCTGCTCTTTAGGGAACATAGAGCCACCACTGCAGCTGGTCTCCTGGCAGGAAGCCTGTACCAAAGCATTCACGTGCTCTAGCAGAAGTGGTTTCTGTGGAAATCTCTTTTATATGATGAGGTTGCCAGCCCCATACACAACTGCATGCTAGTCGCCTCCTACAACTTGCCTGAGGGAATAGTAGTTCTGTCCATTCTTTGTCTCCTTAGAGACCTCCGGGAACTACACAAGGCCTTCACACCATTCGGGCGTAATTTATTATTTCTATACGTTTTCAGAAAATATGAAGAATGCTGTAATCAAATAACTGTCTGTAACATTGTGACCAGTTGGATTCATTACTTAATCTCCATAATCAACTGCTATTAATAATAATAGCCCCTTCAGTCATAATACTTTGCGAATACGCCCCTGAGGTGACAGCCCTCAGCTGCTTAATTTCCTGGTGTTTCTTTCAACGTTTTCTCCTCTCTTCTGCTTGTTGTGTGAGGATTTTTTTCTCTCAAATTTAGGTGACACCGCAGATAGCATCGCCACTTCATGCAATTGGCAGCTTCATTCTCCCAGGTTGCTGGATTTATGTCCAGTGCCCTCATGTCTCTCTTGCACACATCTTTGAATCTCAGCTGCGGTCGCCCAACTGTTGTTTTGCCATCTGCCAGTTGTCTGTAGAAGATATCTTTTGGGATGTGACCATCTTACATGCGGCGGACATGACCAAGCCAGCGTAGTCTGAGCTGTCTAAGCAGTATATACATGCTTTGAAGGCCAGCACATGACAACACCTCAACATTTGTCACTTTACAACTCCAGTTTCAGCTGCTACACCATATACTTTATTTTATGGCCCTGGCACCTCACGGCAAACGTACCGAGTTCTTTAACACGGTGGGTCTTGCTGCATTCTACCAGACTGTAATTGGGTACCTGATTCTGCTCTTGAGCTAGGGAAGGCAGGGAGTGTGGCTGTGGATGATGGTCTGTCTACTATACACTACTTCTATTTGTGTTGATCGTATAGGTTTCATATCTCTACCCTAGCAGTAGGCAGCATGGTGATAAGAAAACTTCTTTCTCTTAGACGATAACATTTCTCATGCCAACAGTTGATGATTTATTTCACGCTAGCAGCAGTAAAATATACAGTGTCGAACTTTATTTACATAAGACAGCAAAAGTTGTAAAACGATATCAACCTTCCCCTTGAGGTTGTCAGACTTGTACAGTAAAAATTCAGTAGGTAAATTCTCGCCGTGTGTACGTTGGTCACAGCTGAGGAATGCAACCGTGTTGAAAAATTGTATTGTTTCCATAATATATATCTTCTCTTCCATCCTTAGCCATCAACCGGCAAAGCAGTATGTGGCCAGTACGCCTAGTGGCGTCTTAGGGCAACAACAAATTGATCAATCTATCGCTGTTTCCACCACGCCTGGTGGCGTCTTTGTGGAACAAAAACAGACCAAACAATCTATCATTGTTTCCGTAATCAGATTGGTTGGCAAGCAGGTGATCAGCCCACTGTGCGAAGTTTTTTTTACGGGATGGGGTAAACAGCCCCATGCCCATACCCTCCTTAGTCGCTTTTTACGACATGCGTGGTAGGGTGCAGTGTTACTATTCTTTGCTCCCCTTTCGGGCCCCGGTAACACACGGGTGATAATATATATACTCTCTCGAAAATAGTTACAATCAACAAAGAAAAGCGTTCAAATGATGGTGTTCATGAACAGTTTGATTACACTGTATAATGGAAAGAAACTAAAAACACTCTAAGATCTTAATGTACTTCTATCTGCTCATCGCTGAATGGAAACAGCACACTATAATTAAAAACCCGTAAAGTTTGACGGGTTATTGCTAGAATATATATATTTAATATAAAGTATTTCCACCAAACACATGGAGTGAAAACTATCACTTAGTAAAATCTTCTCCCTCATTTATGGACCTTTCTCATTTACTTGGAGCTTCCATTATTGTGAAATATATGGGGGCCCTCACCTCATCCAAGGATATATGATCCTCCATGTCTGTCTTTACATTAAAATTATTTTTTTTTACCCCACTTCCCAAACAATGATGGGGTCCCACGATTTGAAATGACCTGGGCCTCATCTGAGTTCTCGAAGCGCCTGCTTGTGGACAAAGCTGAAGAAGATGGTCCCAAAAAAATGTTTTTTTTAAAAATTGGTGAACAACAGTTGCACCACTTTGTTTTATTGGTGATGAAGAGGAGTGATGATCATGCTGTCTTCATTCTTTAAGAATGCTGTTTTATTTAAAAAAAAAAAAAAAAAAAAAAATTACAAAACAATAAAGAAGTTTTTTTATTGTCATTTCAGGTTCTGGTTATAGGTGGAGGTGATGGAGGAGTAGTTCGAGAGGTCCTGAAATATGAGAGTATCAAAGAAGTTGTGTTGTGTGAAATTGACCAGGTGAGTGCAAGCGCAATGAAACTGATGTTTCTTATTTTGGTATTAACCTTTTTTTTTTTTTTTGGCGATGGCTTTTTGAAATTTCTCTACTTTTTGGTTCTAAAATGGTAAAAATAGGCATTTTTAAATAGATAATTTTTAAATTTTAAGTTAATACTTATTTTGCACTTCAGAGAACTTTGAAATGGAAGGTCATGCTAAGCTAAACATTCAATTTTTTCTTTATATCTTGAGATTACATAATGTGGGTTTCAGAGCTTCATCCAAGCCAGAAAATGGTCATTAGTTACCATGTTTTTACTTCTGATGTTCCAATTCTGCTCATTTCTGTTGTCTGTACAAGGTTTTTAAAAAAAATCTATTCTCATAGGATAAGGGGTGATTGTCTTTCCTTAGTTTTCTTATACAAGATTTAAAGGAAGCATATTATTCATATTTGAGGGAAGCAATCCACTTTATTTGGGCATATAATGAGAAGAAGGAAGCTGGAATTTATCATGACAACAAGAAAGATTGAAGGAAAGAGAGATAGAGAAAGATGAAGAGAGGTTAATTTGTAGTTGACATCATGGTATGGAAAGAAGTTAACAACAGAATTGATAAACATGATTGGAAAGAAGTTGTGAAGAGGCATCATCACCTACATTATCAGGTATGGTACTTAAAGAAGAAGATATGAGATATGTGCACAGTAATCAATGTACATATTCTACACAGCTGTATCACAAACCTCAGAATAAATTGACGTTCATTCTTGGAGATTGTTTTCTGTCTGGTTGTTTTTTGTGGGTGTAATTTAGAAAAAAATAATTTTCCAAATCAATTGATAATTGAAACACTTTGTTAGTAGCCTTTCCTTTCCCTTTCATCTCATGTAGTTGTTGATTACTAAGAGGAAAAAACGATGAAAATACATGGAGATATGTATTTTTGATAAGCCCATGGAACATATGAAGACATGAAATTCAGAATTCTTCATGCAGAATTTACAGAACCCCTTAAGATAATGAATAAATAAATATAGGTAAATAACAGGCACTCATTAGAAAGAAGGAGGACAACAGACAAGAAATATAAGTGATAATCTCACAGGGAATCAACTCGGGGACCATCAAAATGGTGCCATCCCTTTGCTGCGAAAGTGAATCATGAAAGGACACACAGCTAAAGCATTATTTATTTAAGATAAGAACTTGAGTGCAGTTTGGGATGCCTGGTGTCACTATTTCCCTTCTCATTGGCTATAAATTAGATTATGAAAAACGATATCAGCCCACAGAAATGGAATTCTGTGAACACTGACAAAACAGCTGGGTAATCTAGATTTTGTCGCTGATCTAGTTATCATGTCCTGTAACTGTAACCAGTTGCTAGGCAAAATGAGAATTCGCCCCGAGAGGTCAGGGCAATTGGATCTGTAAATATAGAGAGAATAGCACAGGGTTATGAGAATAAATGCGGTTGATGATGGCCAGTTTGCTCTTGGAGAAACATTTCTGTGTACATGTATGTTGGCAGTGACATGATGATAGGAAACTCTTTACAGAGCGATACAACAGGAAGCAATCTGATCATCAGAAGCAGTCACCTTGTCCGACAAGTGTTTCGGCCCGATATACTCCTTTACACTCTAAGGGGGGCGGGCCCACTTGGGTCATGACTCCCAAGCGTCTTAGCCTCCTGTTGTCTTGTATCGAAAATGAACCCATTTCACTTATGGTAGCAACTTTGAAATCCACAACTCCGCCAGCTGTGGAGGCAATTGTGAAAGTAACAAAGAGAAGACAAATTATTCCGTTCGTTCCGTCGCACATCACAACTAAGGACACACACCTGCGCGAAGCCGACGAGTCTAGCCACTGCGCGCTAGCCACGGAAATTCTGTGCCTGACACCCCTTATAATATACGCCGCCTGTTGCCCCTCAGTCACAGCCCTTTCACTAGTACACCAAAAAACTCAGTGTATTGTGGACTTAGAAAAATTTTGGTGTTTTCTGTACCGCAGCGTTTATTGTCACGATTTCCATTGCCCATTGCGGTTGTTCCACAGCCAGCCTGATGCCTTTTTGGCAGTTTTACTAAGCCTCTTCAGTGCCCTTGTTCTCGGCTGTCCCCTCAGCCCCAACAGTTTCAATAAATCATACACTGATGCAGCCACAAGCCTTCTTGCGCCCACTTCAACAGCCATGACCCTTGCAGTGAACCCATCGTGTCTCAGATCCGTGGCCAGATCACTATACTTGGCCGCTTTGAACAAATGTTGCTCGTCTAATCTGGATTCAAATGGCTATGGTCAGTTCAATCAGTATGACCTGAAGCGTTGCTGAAGAATGAAGCACTATATCCGGCTGTCGCAGCGATTTTCTGATACTCTCTGGATATGCCCCTCATCCAGGTAGGTCTACCGCCATCTCCCAGTCATTTGCACAGTCAAGAAGAGATGGTAAACTGCTACCAGGTTTACTCGGTTTGGGGTGTGCTGACTTTCCTGCCCTCAGAAAGTATGTATTTGCGGTGCTCGGCCTGGGTTTGCTATTCGCCTTCATCCTTGCCAGATCTATTGTCACAGCAAGCTCATTTAGCACTTTGTTATGGCACCAAGTGTATCGCCCTTGCCCTAATGATACCTTACACGCTGAGAGCACATGTTCAAGTGTCTGCCTCCCCTGGCACAGGGGGCACTGCTCATCATCCGACTTTCCCCATTTCACAAGGTTTGTGGCCGACGGCAGCAGGTCATACATTGATCTAACAACGAAGCTGAGCCTAAGAGGTGCCATATGCCATATATCATTCCATGTCAAGGACCTCTGCAGGGCTCCTTCCCATGTAGTCCATTGGCCTTGTTGGACCTGCTTGTGGTGAAGTGGGATGTTATAAATATTTATAGGGAACTTAGTGTACTGACTGAGATCAGCTGTGAAGGTATCTATATCTATTAAGAGTAGTGTATTATAGATAACCTTACTTGCTACCACATATCTATATATCTCAGTCAGAATTATTCTGGAATAGTGTGATGCTAGTTATGTGTCTAGGGTATGTGTATGATGAAGTGTAAGTCACAACAACAGACAGATAAACAATTTAATTTAATCCACTACTCTTGACAACACTGTGACACTCACATACATATAACACTCTACAAAGATATCTTAAAAGAGTCACTGATAAACTTTCAAATAACAATATGTATTCATTACTGGCATGAATGAATATGTGTCCTGATTCAACTACAAGGGAACCAGGAATCACAATCAATTTAAATTACAAGTTATGTACAGAATGTATTTAATATGAATATTGTAGTGACATATATTATTACAAATATTCTATGTGTGTCAGTTGTGTAGTAGTAAAATGAGGTAATACTGGTTTTGTTTTGTTCAAGCTCTGATGGTATTTGTCATCATGACTTCAATAGTTTGTCTTTTGGGACTAGTATTGGAGATGTTCACAGTTCCTGATTTTAAGACAAGTAAATTCCCCTCTTAATGTTAATTTTACAAAGTCAGTTCAAGATGAGGGGACATAATGTTGAGCTCAGCTGGCCAAGTTAGCTTATCTGGCGTGATGGCGGCAGGAAAGGACTCCTCTGCTCAAATTCTCCTCTGGGCTCTGGAGACACCTCACTGATAGCTAAAATGATCAAGGAGTATGCTGTCCGACACTGGATTCAGCAAAGCTCTGACTAGGTGCTGCTCACTACCATCAAGACCACTGTCCCACAATTCATACGAATAAACACAGATACGTTGATTAGCAATGAATTCTGGCACAAACTGGCACAAATTCCCATCTGCTTATCTTCCAGGCTTTTATTTAGCCAAATATAAGCTGGCTTCAACGCACTGATGCTTTATCAATCTTATTTAAACAAGTGGTTTCGAACTAACGCTCCCAAGTGTGTATATCAGCGAGTCTGACCAATGAGCCCCGTTTCGACAAGTGTTTGAAAAAATGTTACCTTTCCCCGTTTCCCCTAACAACCAAGATAGTATTTATAGCCCGACCAATCGTGGTTAGGCTTTCATTTGTTGCGCTCCAATCAATTTGGAGTTTACATGGTAGGCTATTTCTGTAACGTAAATTTTTTTCAAACACGTTAAAAAAAAATCTTATGAGCAGAAATGATTTTATGCTGTCAGGCACCCCCAATATTTTATTTTGGGTATAATTTATTAATTCCTGGACTATTTGCGTAACGTTTTACATATTATTTGCCAGCAAGCCCTAAGGAACCCAAAAATACAAATTTAAAGGAGCTACGTGGCTGCATTCAAAATATGCAATTTCTTCTACCTCCTGTTTCGAAGATGTGCTGTCTGGGTACTGTTATGTTTTCAACCGTAAACCCATCTAATGTTATCTTTTCTAATAAGAGTTTTTTATGATTTATAAACCTAACTCTGGGAAAGGGTAGTGTATTTTATCACTGTCCGTCTGAAAAAAAAGTTAGTGCTTGTAGTCTTACACGCGTGATGGCAGCATTTGTGTATCGCGCGAAGCGTGTTGCATGCGTTCCTGATTTTCAGCCCTCCCCTCTCTCTTTATCCTTTTGTCCATCTGTTCGTTCGTTTTGGTAACGCAGTATAATTAATGTTAGGATTAATTTAGGTCATTACGCAGTACGTCTCAATGTTTTTCTTAGAAATGCAGCACACGTTTCATTGAAGAAGGCGGGTAATAATACAGTAAGCTTTTATATCAACGTGAAAGCGTTACAATTTGCAGACGAAGCAGAAAACAAGGGGGATTTCGAGTACATTCTTTGTGACAGCACTGTTATTTTTCCATTGCTCTTTTCTTTATTAATTTTATTTGTTAGGCTTCATATTTACCTAATAATTTATATATGTGGATTAGAATATTTCATGACACTGCTGCACTGCTTTTTGCAACCTCTTATCATTCTCAGCTCCTCGTATCTCATGAACTACCATGTCTCTGCGCTCCCTGCTTGATGCCTTGGACCACCTGCGGATGTCTCCATGACCAAATCCCCGTCTATTCGTTTGTGTGTATCCGATTACCTCCCTCAGTTTGAGTGACTCTTGGGCAGCATCAACAGCTTAGGACATGACATACATAAAGTTGGAGGAACAGAGTTATATCAAAATAAAAATACAAAAAGCATACAGAGTTTTCACTTCATTAGGAAATATGTGGAAATAAAAAGAATCTCCCCTTGCCAATATAGCGACTTAACTTTTGACGTTAGTGATTTTCTACATGTTGTTTTAGAATCCAGTCAGACCACACTGCTGCCCTACAGGTAGGCTGGGGACAGTCAAAGGCTAAGGAAGGCAACCTGACATAAATGCCCGTTAAAATCGAATGTACTAGGCCACAGGCTTAACGAAACAGTACAACATACGCCGCTCCATGAGGGATTCAAATAGCCTCAAACTGACTACTGCTTTCTTTGAGAACATTCAAGTGGACGTCTGAGAGTGTACGAAGAAGAAGAAGAAGAATCCAGCTGAACTAAAAAATCGGAATTTCCAACTCAAATCACAGGGCAGTCCTACTGTATGACTTTGAAACATAAAGAACAACAAACAGCAGCAGTCAAGAAGTTGGACTTTCATAAATGGGTACTTACGCAGAATAGAAGGATTAAAATGATATGACAAGATTGCCAATTCGGAACTGATGACAAGAACCAGACTAATGCTGGTGGAATAATAGGTGAGATGAAAACGTTGGCATTATGTAGGGAACGCATTGAGGAAACCTGTTGATAGCATAACTAGGTCCTTATTCTGGGAACCCCTGGGTAAGAAATAGAGTGAGACCAAAAAATAGAGTTGAAGCGTAATGAATGAATACATCAAACATGGATACATGAAGTTCTTACGCATATTATGTTCTTGAGTTGGGTATACAAGCTTCCTGTTTTAAAATACCATACGATATTTTTGTCATTATAAGATGATGCAGTATGCAGATATGTTTTTTTAGCAAGTAAAAGTGGCTATGAGCGTTTCTAGGATGAGTGTAGACAATGACGGCATCATCTTAGTTGCTCGGGGGCCAACTTGTGCAACTTGCCTCTTTCTTGCGACAAGTTGAAAGTGACAGTTGAATGGACTACGTTAGAACCCTCCAGATTTGGTACTAAGTCTCTTTCTTTTTAATTTCCTAATGTATCATATGCCTTATGAGTGCTTTATTCAACTTGTCCTGGCAAGTGCATGTCTAGTAGCATTTACTTTTTTGAACAGGTGGTGATAGATGTTTGTAAGAAACACCTGCCACATATGGCCAGCTGCCTGGATGACCCAAGAGTCAGTATTCAAGTTGGAGATGGAGTTGAGTATGTTCGAAACCATCCAGAAGAGTTTGACATTATTATAACAGATGCCCCTGATCCTGAGGGTAAGAGCATGTAGAGCTGCCACGCGATACTTCTTTCTAATAACTAATGCCTTAATTCATTAAGTCAGAATGGTACAGATTACTAGGTGAGAATGTGATATTGCAGTGGAGGTGATATTGTAACACGTCTGTGCACCGTATAGTTCCTGGGGGGGAGGGGTGTCTCTGACGATACAGAGAAAGAATAGGACTACTGTACCCGTAGGCATATCATACTGTTAGAACCCTTGAAGCCACTTCTGCAAGAACATGTGGCTGCTTGATGCAGACTTCCTGCAAGGGGAGCATCTGCATTGGTGGCTCCATGCTCCGTAAGGAGCTCAAAGGAAATTAATGAACACATGTTGTGATTCTGAATAGTTTTGTTGTTGTTGTTGTAACAGTGAGTCCCTGATTCTTTAGGGTACAGCAGTGGTTCCCAACCTTTTCCAGTCCTCAAACCCCCTTGTCTTTTAGTAAACCTTCCTGAACCCCCTTGGCTTTTAGAAAACCTTCCCAAACCCTCTTGGCTTTTAGAAAACCTTCCTGAAACCCCTTGGCTTTTAGTAAATCTTCCCGAGCTTCATTGGCTTTTAAGAAAACCTTCCAGAACCCACTTGGCTTTTAGAAAACCTTCCCGAACCCCCTGGGCCTTTAGAAAACCTTCCTGAACCCCCTGGGCCTTTAGAAAACTTTCCCAAATCCCCTAGGCCTTTTGACAACCTTCCCGAACCCCCTTGGCTTTTAGTAAACCTTCCCGTACCACCGTGGCTGTTAGTAAACCTTCTCGTACCCCTTGGCTTTTTTAGTAAACCTTCCCATACCTCCTTGCTTTTAGTAAACCTTCCTGTACCATCTTGGCTTTTAGTAATCATTCCCATACCCCCTTGGCTATTAGTAAACCTTCCTGTTATTTAAATGAAAAAAAATGGCATTATGCTAGTTTTTAAATTAAGGAATTCATTCCTTGCATAACGTACTGTGGCTACTACCCTGACCTCTTACCCTATCTACGAGCTTTCGTTTCTTTGAATAAGGTTCAACCATTATTTGATGGATAAATTATTTTAAATAGGCTTAATGATGTAGGAGGGGGAAAACCTTACACAAATTTACAAAACTTTTATTAAAAGTTCATACACCGATGGTAATAGACCTCCGTTTTATTGAAAATCAATCAATCAATCAATACCCTTTAGCTCCCCAAGGAGCATAGGCCTTCAACAAACACATGCCAAGTGTTCCTATCCTGTGCCATCCGCTCAAGTTCTTTCAATTTTTTCCTCATAATTTTTACCTCTGTTTCCAGTTCTCTTCTCCATGCATTTTTTGGTCTACCTCTGCCTCTCTTTCCCTGTTGATATAAAGTACTATATGGATTTACATTTGAAATAAGGACAGTGGGCCAGTTGTTTGATACAGCCTTAAAAAAGAATTCAGAGCCGTAGTAAAAAGGTACACTGGTTAGGTTTAGGAATCCTAAATCTAACCGCAATCCGAACTCTTATCGACATCGCTGACTTATTTGAATAACATTTAAGAACACGATCCACTGTCCCTCATTTTAACTGGATTGACTGTAGAAACAGATCAGTTTAGGCCTATGATAACAATTTTTTTATCTAGTTATGCACACAAAAAATTAGTTTTATCGGAAATATATAAAAGGGCAAGATATAACAGGAAAGATTAAGAGAGCGATAAAAAATGCAACAAAGCAAAACAACAGCAGTATTTAACCAAGTTATAAGCACCATATCAAATACTTAGCTTTTTAAGAAATGGTGTCTAGGGGTGGTCGCAAGCATGTTTGGTAACAGTTAACTTTAAAAAATACATCTTGTCATGCTGATATGTTTTAGGCTGAATTCAAACTTACTGCTGAATAGTTGGGTATAAAAGAATTTGATTGGTTGCTGGGAGAGACATCGTTTTAAAAACAGATGCCGAGAAATCCCAGGATTAACAAAAACCTGGATTAGAAAGTATTGTTAGATTTTATTGTATTTATTTGGTTGGAAAAAAAAAGTTAGCAAATGTTTTTCTCAATTTTTTTTTTCCCGAGAAAATCCGTAAAATGACTTTTGTACGGGCATTCACTGTTAAAAGTATAAAAAAATGTACATTGTATTGCAAAAAATGTACATTGTACGGCAAAAACGTGCAACTTGACAGGTATGCATTACATTGTTAAATGTGAGTTCAAACACAGTCTAAATCAATGAGACCCTTGATTGTTTCTTTTCAACCAACAGCTTTATTTGTTGGAACAGTTTGTTAAAGAGACACCTGCATATCCTGTTCAGCCTGCAGTTGTTTCTTGCTGCGGATTTGATTGAGAACAAGACTTTCCATTCTCTTTCCAGGCTCCTGCTTTTTTCACTATCAATTAACCACTTTTGGAATATTTCAGTAGGATCATATAGTTATTTACCAAATATTCCCTGTACCCGCCTTAGCAAGCTTCAGATAACCCCTGGAGGTAAACGGACCCCAGTTTGGGAACCCATGGAATAGAGGCCTGTGAGTTTACTGTTTCAGAAAGTTGTGAGTTACCATTTTCAAGTTGATATTCTTATGAGTTATGCCCCTGATCTTTGCTAGGAAAGTTGCAATCTACCACAGACATACAGATCCAAGGATCTTAATTAGCGGGTGAAAAATAGGAGCACTGCCCCCTACTAGATAAGCTCTAAATTAAGGAGTGAAGAATAGCACTGTCCCCTACCAGATATGTTGTAGAAGGCAACTAAAGAGCATTGGGTATGGAACTTGCTATCTCATTCCATAAAAATGTAATTGTTATTTTTGATCAGTATCGACGTCACTGCACTCCAGGCAAACCCATAGGTGCTCAGTCTCCCTCTGCAATTGTTGAAGGATATGAATGCTAATTGTTCCTGTTGCGCACTGGTTGTATACATACCAGATACATCCTCTCATACGTCCATCCCTGCTGGTCTTACGTTTCTTGCCAAATTCCAGCAGTCTTAGCCTTGATGATTCATCGATTGCAGTGTCATTCTCTAATAGGTGATCATGAATTGCCCTCAGTATTTCTTCCTTATCCATGTCCAATGCACGTTTTATGGGTGCTCTTGAAGCTAGTCTGTCAGCTCTTTCATTGCCGTGTACCCCTGGATGACCAGGACAGTAGATACAAATCAGTTCTTGAAGATTCGATGCTTCTATGGAGGTTTTCCATTCATGTCGGAGCCATCCATTTTTGACCTCTCGAAGCACAGATTGTGAGTTTGATACAGTAACTGCCTTTGTTAATAAAGTCTCAGACAGCCATCTTAAGACCTCCATTCTCATGCTGGGGGTTGTTATCATGTAAGCCCCGCTATGTTCAGCGACGGTTCTGCCCTTTACTCTAGCAGAGAAGCCCCACGGATTACAGACCCATCAGTGTACACAATGACATCATATAAAATGCAGATAAATAGTAAAACTAATTGAGCTAAAATGTGTTAGTTTGGTGGTACAGGTGGACAGAATTTTATCCTAAATATGAAAAGCTCTGAAAAATTAAAGTTGTTTTGTGAAGTGAAAGCTGTGTGCAGGACGTGACCCAAGCCGCAGGTGTGTGATGTCAGTTTTTCTAGTTCGTGATTTTGAGTTTAATTTCATTGTGAAAAAATCAGCAAATAAAAAAAAACAAAAACGCTACATTTATCCATATGAGTAACAGTGGGAAGAAGAAAAGGAAGCATATTTCATTATTGATGTACAATCGTCGCGTGGAGGGGGGGGGGGGGGGGCGCAGCAGTGCTCTGCGTAGAGCAGATCCCTGGGGCTCCTGTAGTTTTCTTTGATCTAGACCAGTGGTTCTCAGCGTGGCTCATATGCCGCCGCCCGCCCCCCCCCCCCTCCCAAGGGGGCCATGCCGCATTTCTAAGAGGCCACAATAAGTTTCTGAGGGGGCCACCTAAACTTAATTTAAATAAAGTACCGATTTTTAGAATCTTTTCTGTACGCAGGCCGTATGCTGCTACTATACATTTTATGTCTTTAAGAGATTTCTTTACTACTTAGAAGTAAGTACCAGTTATTAGAATCATTTCTGTTTGCAGGCCTTATACTGCTGCTAGAAATTTCATGTCTATAGGAATTCCATTTACTGTTACACAATTGTGTTTGCATAGAATTAATCGTTTTTGTTAGCTACTACAAATACTTTGTCTTTATATGATACAGTTTAGATTAATAAACAGTGCAGATGGTAAAGTACTTTTTTTCCAGTGTACTATGAGGGGGGATCACAGAGGTAAATGATGCTCAGAAGGGGTCACGAACAAAAAAAGGTTAAGAACCCCTGATCTAAATGACAGTCACTGACCATCTACCAAGAAGAACTGCCCTTAGTCATAAAGAATGGGCTGAACGTGAGAGCGGGGTTTTCTTTGAAACCTCTCCTGAGCAACACTAGGGTGTTACTGTTGTATATGGTAGATGTAGAGTTGCGTGCTTTCTGTGCTTCTCTATGGTGCGGAATGCTGGAGAGTCACAGAGAAGGAAATGTCAAAATTGTCCTCTTTTCACACAACATGCCTAGGAAAAGTTCACCGAATCTTTTGGCCGAATGCCATCACCGGCCAAGGTCTGCTTACTCGTAGCAAGCAAGAGGACATGCACACCATCATAGCTGGCAGACGCTGGAGCTGGGTTGGTCATGTCCTCAGAAGAGACCCCGATGCCATCGCAAGAGCAGCTATGCTTTGGGCCCCTGGGGGAGGGCGAGAGAGAGGCCGACCGGAAACAGCTTGGCGGAGGACTGTGGAGGCTGAGATGCAGGGGGTGAACCAGAGTTGGGGCACTGTACGAGGGATGGCCACCGACCGAGCAAAGTGGAATCAATTTGTTGTTGCCCTACAAGACGCCACTAGGCGTGATGACCACTGACTGCTTTGACGGTCGGTGGTTAAGGATCGAAGAAGAGAAGAATGGTAGATGTACCATGTCTGACTATAGGAATGCACCCCTGAGATGATAGCCCTCAGCTGCTTTTTTACTTGCGTTCCTTTCAGCGTGTTCTTTTCTCTTCTGCTTGTTGTGAGAGCTTCTTTTCGCCCAATCTGAGGTGGCATTGTATGGAGCATCACCACTTGGTGTGATCGGCAGCTTCATCCAATCATGTTGCTGGATTTATATCCAGTTGCCTTCACGTCTGTCTTGCACACATCTCTGAACCTCAGCTGTGGTCACCCAACTGTTCTTTTGCCATCTGCCAGTTGTCTGTAGAAAATATCTTTGGGGTTGTGACCATCTTCCATGCGGCGGACATGGCCAAGCAAGCATCGTTTACACTGTCTAAGCAGTGTATACATGCTTTGAAGGCCAGCATGTGACAGCACCTTGACATCTGTCATTTTGTCCTTCCACAAAATACCAAGGATGTGGCGTAGACACCATAGATGGAGGTATTAAGCCTCCTTTCTTGCTTAGCGTAGGTTGTCCATGTCACGCTGCCATAAAGAAGCATGCTGGTGACACAGGCATTATATATCACAGTTTTGGTCTTCATTGTGAGTTTGGAATTTCCCCAAACATGCATTTTGAGGCAGGCAAGGATGGTAGCAGTTTTGCCAATGTGGCTGTCAATTTCTGAAATTGACTGGAAAAAAAAAATATTGTACTATACTACTGTAATATAGGTAGATGAACCATGCTACTGTAATATAGGTAGATGAACCATGCTACTGTAATATACAGTATATGTACCATGCTACTGTAATATACAGTATATGTACCATACTGCCGTTCTGAAATCCAAAAAATATAAATTGTGAAACACATCTGTCCCCAAGAGTTTCGAGTAACAGGTTGCAATGTGCCATATGATTAATACCGCTGACCAAGATGTGACATTTTCATTAGATCAGAAGGTTGTAACTGTGTGTGGGTGTGTTTTTTTAATATCCTTGCAACATATGAAACTGATCCCGTGGATAAAACGCTTGTGGGTTACCATTTTATTTGCGCCAGCACTGTTCATTAACTAATCCTTTAATAGGAGTATTTTTAGTTGCACGGTAAAGGTATTTCAATTTGATATGAAGTGCATCATTGTGGCACTCCACAGGTGTTGCAGAAGCTTTGTTTCAAAAAAAATTCTATGAAGATCTCAAGTCAGCACTCAAGAAAGATGGGATTGCCAGTTGTCAAGGTAGGAGTTTGAATATATTTGATGACGACAATAATAATAATAATAGTCTCTTTAGTCATAACTGACTATGGGAATGTGCCCCTGAGGTGACAGCCTTCAGCTGCTTATTTTCCTGGTGTTCCTTTCGACGTTTTCTCCTCTCTTCTGCTTGCCTTGAGAGTTTCTTTTCACCTTTTCTGAGGTGACGCTGTGGAGAGCATCATCACTTGGTGCTTTATCCTCCCAGGTTGCTGGATTTGTGTCCAGTGCCCTCATGTCTCTCTTGCTCACATCTTTGAACCTCAGCTGTGGTCGCATAACTGTTCTTTTACCATCTGCCAGTTGTCCGTAGAAGATACCTTTTGGGATGCGACCATCTTCCAGGTGGTGGACATGGCCAAGCCAGCATAATCTGCACTGTCTAAGCAGTGTATACATGCTTTGAAGGCCAGCACGTGACGACACCTCGACATTAGTCACTTTGTCCTTCCACGAAATGCCGAGGATGTGGCGTAGACACAGTAGATGGTAGATATTGAGCCTTCTTTCTTGCTTAGCATAGGTTTTTCATGTCTTCCTGCCATATATAAGCGTGCTGGTGATGAAGGCGTTATATACCGCAGCTTTGGTCTTCATTATGAGTTTGGAGTTTGATGACAACAATAGAAAAGCAATCAAAGAGCCCAAATAAGTTTATTCCTGAAGTAATGTCTCTAACCATATATGCCTACCTGTAAGCTTTTGTGTTGCAGATTTTCGGATGAAATAATGATCATAGTCCTGTGAAATGGCAGCTGTTAAATACTTATTTAGTTAGTTTTATATAGTGTTTTGATTTCTCACCCAGCTGTAAATGGTTACCTGACTCTGCTCTTGAGTTAGGGATGGCAAAAACAGTGAGGACTAGTCACTCCACCTCATTTTTAAAAAACTGGACCTAGTATGGAGAAGTCTCTGACACTTCACTCCCTTACTGCAGTATTCACAATAGGACTAACTTTACCTTACCTTTTGAATTCTCAATCTGGGATTTCTCAATGTGTACAAAGTGTGACTTAAAATTTTTGTTTTCCTTCATCTTAATTTTGACAACCAACTAAGCTCTTTTTCAGCTTGCTTTATGTGTGGGGGTTTGTGGAGCTATCTATTTAAAAGGTCTTTATAATGTTCCATTCATCTGTCAATCAATCAATACCCTTTAGCTTGCCAAGGAATTCAACAAACAGATGCCAATTCATTTTGTAACGTGCCAACAGCTCAAGTTCTTTCCACGTTTTCCTCATCAGTTTCACTTCTGTCACCAGCTCTCTTCTCCTTGGTCTACTTCTGCCTCTCTTACCCTGGAGGTTCTAAAATAAGGACTGCCTTGTTATGCTATCAACAGGTTTCCTCAATGTGTGTCCTATCCATCTCCAGCATCTTCTTCTCATCTCTTGTTCCACTGGCACTTGTCTGGTTCATGCCATCAGTTCCTCATTCATGACTTTATCATACTATTTCAATCCTTCTATTCTACGCAAGCACCCATTTATGAATGTCTGTAACTTCCTTGTTGTTTTTCTTGTTCTCCATGTTTCAGAGCCATACAATAGGACTGACTTGACATTTGAGTTGAAGATTCTTATTTTAGTGTTGGACTTGATTTCTCTTGTTCTCCATATGTTTCCCAATGCAATGAAAGCTCCTCGCATTTTTATATTCTTATTTTGATATCATCGTCTGTCCCTCCAACTTTGTCTATATTACTGCCAAGATATGTGTACGATTCTACATCCTTTAGTGGTGTTTCTTCAAGTTCAACCTTGTTATCATTTCTTGCATTTATTATCATTATCTTTGTCTTTTCCCTGTGTATGTTCAGACCCACTTGTTGTGACCTCTCATCGAGTATTTTCATTTTCTCTTGCATCTGATCATGGTTATGGGACAGAAGAGCCAAGTCATCTGCAAAATCTAGATCATCGAGCTGTTTAGTCAGATTCCACTGGATTCCATTTTTGTTTTGTGATGTTGATGTTTTCATAACCCCATCTATGGCTAGTAAGAAAAGAAATGGAGACATGAGGCATCCCTGTCGCACTCCCATTCTTATTGCAAACAGTTCTGTAACTTGTCCTTCATGAAGAACTCTGCATGTCGTGTCTTTATAAGTCTTTTTTATTAAGTTAATGATCTTCATGGGAACACCTTAATGTCTCATCAATTTCCAGAGTGATTCTCTGTCTACACTGTAAAATGCTTTTTCATAGTTCACAAATCCAATGTATAGCGGTGAATTCCATTCCAGACTTTGTTCAACTATTATTCTCAATGTGGCTATCTGGTCTGTACAGGATCTGTTTTGTTGAAAACCTGCTTGTTTATCTTTCAGTTGCTTGTCTATGGACTCTTTTTAATCTCAAACGGAGTTTGTGCACTCGGACAATTCCATCAGTGCTCCAGTCTCCTACTTTAGATCACACAAGGAGGATCTCAGCACAGTGCACGAACTCTGTAGCACCGACGAGGATACCAATGTGTGTGTACAGGAATCACACATTCTATAAATATTTTTCTGGTGGGTAGGTTTCCTTATTTTTAAATTTTGCCAGGGCAGCGGCCGTACAATTTCCATCTACTGAGGCATTTTTAACGTGTGCTACTTGCACACGGACCTCTTATTTTTTCGCCCTTATTCAAGAAGGCTAGGCATCTGATCCCAGGAGATCAGGGGGAAGTATGACATCATTAGGAACCACTGTTTAGGAAAAAAATTTCCATCAATTATATTCCCTGTACTGGGAGCGAACCCGGTACTTTTAGAATTAGAGGCGGATGCTATACTTCTTAGCCACTCCGACCCCCCAAACAAATATGGATAATATACAGGTAAATGTACTAAAAGTAATAAATGTTGTAACAGTCAAGGTATAAGTGCTGTTTGTTGTTTCTGTTTGTCCAGGTTTTTCATTATCTTCAAGCCAAATTATGTCTCTTCTGCCAGGAGCAACAACTTTCACTCACATTCCATTCATCCTTGATATGGTGACACAGTGCAAGGAAGTCTTTCCTAGAGTGGGTTATGCCACAGGAAATACACCTACTTATGCCACAGGGATCCTGGGTTACCTTTTAGCAAGCAGTATTCCGGTATGTTAGTATCTGCTGAGTTCGTTAAAAAAAAATAAAAAATAATAAAGGTTTAATGAGAAAAGTGGTAGATTCATGAACTAATTGTGTGTGTGTGTGTATACGTGGGTGGGTGGTTGGTTGTGATATTGTGTGTGGAGATTGTATGTGGGTGGTATAAGTTTTACAAATTTTTCCTATTAGGTCAAGATTGTCTTGTAGAAACTAACACAGTTTATTTTCAGTATATCGCTCTTCTGTCTGCTTCCATAGAGTGCATTTTTTCCTTGTATCTCGGGTGGGGGGGGGGGGGGGGGGGGGGGGGGGGGGGGGGGGGGGGGGGGGGGGGGGGCCTTCCTTTTCTTCTTTATCTTGATATGTGAACTCTGAATATGTGTGTAATGAGTTCTGTCCTTTCTGTTAGATGTTTTTTAATGCCATTACATTATGCTTTATATAATTTACATTTCCCTGAAAACATAGATATGCAGAATACTGTGAAAAGGGATGAATAGATTGGTGGATATCTTAATCAGTCCTAGCTAAATGTGAATTAAATGATTCACTTCTGAGTTGTAGAAATATTTGTAGCAGTCTCATTTTGTCTTCATCTTCTGTAGGCCAGGTTACCAGGAGTATAAGAAATTTGAACTCCTCCAATGGAGAGTGTTACTGGAGTATCTCAAGATAATTGTCTTGGTATGTCTGTTGCAAAGCAAGCAAGAGCAGTGCAGTGCAGTGCTGACTGAGGGAGGCAATCCAAAATCTAAGTGAGGGCCAAAATCTAAGTGAGGGCAAACAGTTCCCCTTTTCCTTCGAAAACATACTGATGTCAACTTATGTTTGAAGGAAGTAGTAATCAGCCGAATGATGATCAATGTGTTTCAACATTTCTAAAAACAAATATTTCGATTACCACTATAAAGTGACTCGAAAAATACATTTACTTGCTAATATTAGGAATAAAAAAAAAAACCTCATATACCAAGGCACATTGGTGGTTTAGTGGTTAGAATGGTTACCTTCCGAGCAAACATTGTTTTTGATTTCCGGCAGAGGTACAATTAAAAAAAAATCTCAGGTATCTGCCTTCAGGTTTTATAAGTGTTTTTTTTTTTTCAAGTGTCAGTGTGTTGATGGGCTTACTTGCTCTCTGGAAGGTGATTGGTGGAAAAAAATGGAAAAGAAAAAACGGAATCGTTGGGAAATGGAGACAGACGTCACACACCATAATTTCTTGATTGGGTCAATAGCTAGCAAGATGATAATAATGATGGTAGTTTCTTGGACATCTTATGAAGGATATGATCTGACGAAGCACCCTTAAAAACAATAAAATAAACATGGTATGTAATACAGGATAAAAAATACACCATACCTTATCTGCCCCATGTAGATCTTGGGGGGGGGGTCTCTGAAGAGATGAAGAAAAAGTAGAACTACTTCACCCTCAGGTCACAATTATGAGGTTGTGTATGAGGCTGGCAACCTCATCAAGTAAAACTAATTATCACAGAAACCACCGTTGCAAGAGCATGTCTTTGCTTGGTGCAGGCTTCCTGCGAGGGGGGAACCAGCTGCCGTGGTGGCTTCGTGCTCTGTAAGGAGCGCAAACGAAAATGATGATGTCTTAACTATTCCATATCATACTGCTTGCACCATTCTTTGTTGGCAAGCTATTTTATTTCATTTCATTTCTCTTCTTTCAGGGTATAGATTTTACAAAGCCTCTGCGGCGGATGAGTGATGCAGATCTGAAGCGAATGAACTTAAAGTATTATAACTCGGACATCCATACAGCTTCCTTTGTCTTACCAAATTATGCTAGAGATGTAAGCAACCTGTTATATATCTTCTTATGAAACCTGTATTTAAAAATGTTCATTGTAATTCAATATAGGACAGCCCTAGAATCAATACCACGAGGGGCCCTAGAATCAATACCACGAGGGGTAAATATTATAAGAAAATATTATAAGCCGTACTGGACAGAACAACTCCAAGAACTAGAAGAACAGGTAACGGAAGACAGAAATGTAGCAGAAAAGGACAAAACTGTTGAGGCAAACATCGCCTACAAAGCTGTCTCTGCAAAGTACAGGAAAACATTAAACTGTTCAACGAAAAATAGCTGGATCAAAACAACAGAAAGCCTTACCTCGACAAAGATGGCAGAAAGTTATGGAGGCTTCTCAAAGCCTTAAATAATGAGGAATGCTAAAGTATGGAAATAGCTCTACAGCAAAATGAGAAAATACTCACAAAGAAAGAAGCAGCAAATGTCTTTGCCCAAAAAATTCTCACAGGAGAGCCAGATAAATGTTCCACTTGACAGAAAACAAGAAATTATCAAAGAACAAGAACTTTACAGAAATACAACTACTGTTCCAGAAGAGCATATGACAGAAAACCTCACCATGAGAGATCTCATGGCAGCCATTGTATCCCTTAAACAAAGTCACCTGGAAAAGATGGGGTAACAAATGACATGCTTAAAGGGCTAGGGCCTGTTGCTAAGAAAACCCTTCTCAAGATTATGAACTATAGCTGGAAGCGTGGAATTGTGCTACAGGCCTGGAAAGAAGCAGTACTAATTCCAGTTCTCATAATGGATAAAGTCCGAATGGACCTCATCAGCTATAGACCCATCAGCCTTCTAAGCTGCACAGGAAAGCTTATGGAGAAAATGGTCAATACCAGATTAAATTGGCACCTTGAAGGAAAACAAATTCTACTGCACCAACAGGCAGGCTTCAGGCAACACAGGTCTACAGAGGACCAAGTCACCTACATTGCACAGGAAATCGAAGATGCTTTCCAAGAAGGGAAGCACACATTAGCAGTTTGGGTAAGCATGGAGAAAGCATTTGATAAAGCTTGGAAAGATGGGCTTAGAGTTAAAATGCTTAAATATGGAGTCTATGAAAGAACATACAACTGGATCAGTCACTATCTAACCTTTAGCACGCTGCATTCTTTGGCGAAAATTTTCGCCTGCAGCTGCATTCTTTTTCACAGCGTCCCGTTTCTATAGTGGGTGACCCTTAATGTCTATAGTTTTTGTGTTTCTTGGTCAATTGCTATCATTTTTGGAATTTATATAAATAAATGAATGGTGAATCTGATGATATAAAATTTGTTTGTGTACATATTAGATGTGATAGGAAGAGAGGAAAGGAAAGATGAAAAAAACGAAAAAAAAAATTTAAAATAATAAAAAAATATTTTTTTTTAATTTTAAAATTAAAAAAAAATTTTTTTTAAATAACCAGCAAACGAAGGGTCCATATCCCTTGCATCTCAATGAAATTCATTTGACCAATAGACCAATACAAATCAAATGACGATCTTTTCGTTACACCCATCATCAGTAGCAAAGCAACAAACGCTCTCGTCAGCTGTGACATTCGGCCGAAATTCTAAATCTTTCCGATATTCCTAGTCCTAACCCCTAACATTATACATACTTGAAAGGCCATTTTACTTTCGTTTCCATCTCAGCCATCAAACATATTCTGAGAAACGATATCAGCGCTTATAAAGACAAAAATCTTATCCCCACCGCATGGCGTCAGAATCCAATAAAATTAGAGCAAAATGGCTGCATGTTGATGCCGATTCATTTCGATTTAAAAAATTTACAAAAAATAAATGCGGATACACCCATCGCTTTTTTAAGATCGGAAACGGAAGCTAGCTCTCTTGAAAATAACATTAGAACTTAACATCCGGGGCTGAAATCACGTGTACACAAGTCCTCATGCTAGAAACGATGAAATCCGTAAGGCGACACACGGTGCCTCCAGCTGTCAGAACAATGTTTTTTTTGGCGACACATGTCGCCCGCAGCGTGCTAAAGGCTAACAGACAGAACAGCAAGGTGCAGGTGCATGGACAGTTTAGCAAAAACACTACAATGGAGCAGGGAGTCCCACAAGGTGGGGGTCCTTTCCCCTACGACATCACAGAAAACATCCACAAGAATGTCCACAATTCCCTCTATGCTGATGACCTGGTCATGTGGACTTCAGAAGAATACATCACCACAGCAAGAGGGCGCATACAGGATTCACTGCTAGCCCTTAAAAGTTGGTCCAGAAAGTGGTTGCTCAAAATCAATGAACAAAAAAACAACACACTCTATTTTTACCTTGTCAAACAAACCACAGCAAGCAAAACTACAACTAAATGAGCAGGCAGTAAGAGAAGAAGAAACACCATCATACTTAGGAATCACACTAGATCGCCGCATGACATGGAAATCACAGATAACAAAAACACAGCTAAGGGCAAAACTTTGCATGGCCATCATGAAAAAGTTAGCTGGTACTACATGGGGTGCTGATGAGAATATCCTCAAAAAGCTGTACATAGGCAGAGTCAGGCCTGTTATGGAATATGGTATCACAGCCTGGTCGACGGCAGCAAAGTCAAATTTTGACAAGAGTAAACAGACTCCAAAACCAAGCAGCACGTATTATAACAGGGGCCTTAAAATCCACAAAAATCAACCATATGGAAAACATTACAGGGCTACAATCAATGGAGGACAGACGTGACAGCAGAGTCTTACAACAAGCTGAACAATTTAAGAGACTCAAGGGACACCCCATGTTCCAGAGAATGAATAGGCTAGGAAGAGGCAGGCTCAAGCAGACTAACTTTGTGGCCCACGTAAAAGAAAAAATTAGCAAAAATACCATGCTAGCAAGCTCAGTCGCAAAGAAAATACAAACAAGTACAACTATGCCACTGTGGAAAATAAGATGCTTTCCTGAGCTAAAACCTGATATTCCAGGCATTGAAAGTAAGGGAACACAGAAACACAAAGAAAGTGTATAGCAACCAAGTATATTGACCAAAATTTTCCAGCAAAGCTTTGGACACATGCATGTACTGATGGTTCAGCAAAAAACTCGGCTGAAAAATGGGGGTGCTGGCATCCTCATCAAATTAAAGAATAGAATCCACTCTGTGGCAATCACCACTGGCAAATACTGCAATAACTTCAATGCTGAAGCAGAAGCCCTGAAACAGGCAGCAGAAACCCTTATTGAATGCAAAGCACATGCAGAAAAACAAATAGTAATCTTTACAGATGCTCTCTCAGTAATAACAGCTCTGAAGAGTCACCAGGCTAAAGGATTGCATGATCTGATAAACTCTCTTGAAAGACAGGCCAAATGCTTCAATGAGAGCACAATCCAGTGGATATCAGCCCATTGCAACATACCAGGCAATGAGGAGGCAGAAAGACTTGCTAAGGAAGGAGGAGCCTTACAACAAAATGATATATAGACAACTTATGAAATGGTAAAAACTACTATAAAAGCAACATTCAAGTCCAAATAGAAAAGAGGTTACCCAGGCCATTTAAAAAATGATGCATATCATCAGCTATCTAGGAGAGAACAGGTCACCATTTTTCGGCTACGTGCTGGACACTACAGATTGAGATACCATCTATACCATAAATACAAAATTGGTGAAACAGATCTCTGTAGTTGCTGCACCAGCCCAATGACAGCTGAACACCTGCTGCAGTCCTGCCCAGCCTACAGCAATGAACGGAGTAGCATATGGCAATAGCCCACTTCTGTCAACGAAAAACTGTTTCGAGATGTCACGAACCTTGAGTTGACTACCTCCTTTATTTCAGTCATTAATGTGGAAGCCTGAAGGCGAACGAGGAAGAAGAAGTAATTCATTATCTCCAGTGGTGATGCTCCCGATGGTGCAACTCCAGAGTGGGCAAAAAAGAAGCTCTTACAACAAGTGAAAGAGAAAAAAGATCATGCCGAAAGAAACACCAGGCAAAAAAAAAAAAAAAAAAAAAAAACACAGCTGAGGGCTATCACTTCAAGGGCATATCATTCCTATAGTCATGATTGAAGGAGGCTGTTTGTTGGTTCATTATATGTGTATTTAGATACGCTTTTGTTTGTGTTTGACAACAAAGAAAAATCTCTGAAAGAATTTTACACCACCCTTCAAAATACCATGCATGAAAAGTGAAGTAAAGACGTTAAAATCTTGATAGGAGACCTAAATATAAAGATAAGAACAGACAACAGCGTTGCAAAGATCATAGAAAACGTGGACTTGGGGCAATGAATGCGTATGGAGAAATATTCATAATTTCTGTTCCTCAAATCAAGAAATTGGCGGTAAAAAGTTTCCAGATAAAAGAAAACAGAAAGTAATATGAGTATCACCAGACCACAGGACAAAAATCAGATAGATCATAATGCCTCGAATTCTAAAGGTACCGGGTTCTATTCCCAGTCGAGGAAATATCATTTATGGAAATTTTTTTTCAGAACCAGTGGTCCTAATGATGTCATACTCCTTCCAGGTCTCCTGGGTAGTGAGATCAGATGCCTAGCCTTCTCAGATAAGGGCAACAAATTAAGAGGTCTCATGTGCAAGTTGTGCACAATAAAGATCCCACCGCAGTTGGAAATCATAAAGAGTAGGCTATATGGCCGCTGCCCTGGCAAAATTTACAAATTAGAAACATACCCACCACAAAAATATTTATAGAATATGCGATTCCAATATACACACAATGGGATTCTCGCTGGTGCTACAAAGTTCTTGCACTGTGCTGAGATCCTCCTTGTGTGATCTAAGGGAGGAGTCTCAGCACTGATGGAGTTGTCTGTGTGCAGTGAAGATAGTCACCAAACCCAGAAAGATGAAGAAAATATATAAACAGCACAAGGTAATACTGAAGAAAAGTACAATAAATAAGCAAGGAAAAAAACAGAGCTAAGAAAGAAAGAAATATTAACACATACACAATCTCTAATAAATAACAAAAATCTGAGGGAGAAAATGAAATACCAAAGCAGTGAAAATACTACAACAGAGACAATAATATGAAAGATAAATCCTGCTATGAGATGAGAGTGGCAAAAGCGTCAGTATCTGAGAGCTTCGTAACTGGAGGAAAAGGGGCTTTATAAATGATAGCTGTTGTCATTAGTCAGATCTTTATGAAATATATTTTTGTTCATACAAATTGTCATGGAAGCAGCTGGGGGCTGGGCACCCTCATCATGTAAAATAAATTGCCACAGAAGCCATCACTGTTTGAGTACATACGCTTTGTTGTGAGCTTTCTTAAGGTGACAGCTGCAGTGTTGGCTCTATGCTCTATAAGGATCAGAAAGAGAAAATATCACGGACTACTTTTATTTACTAAAGAGACAATAGAATAATTGGACTGCTGATTGATGATAGTGATTAACAAGGGCTTTAAATATTGATTCTTGTGATAGCAGTGTCTGAGAATACTGAGATGTTAAGGATTGTGTATGGCTTCATTGAACATTGCATTCGGGGGCATGTTGAACAAGGTGACTAAAATGAGGTTGGCAACCTCATCATGTAAAACAAATTGCCACAGAAACCACCGCTGCAAGAGCATGTTAATGTTTGGTGCAGGCTTCCTGCAAGGGAACAGCTGCATTAGTGGCTGCATACTTTGTAAGGAGCGCAAAGGAAAAGCATTCTGAAGCCTTGAGGCCCTCACGTAGGAAATTCTCTTTGTCATTTGTCCCAGTTAACACTCGTCTGTTTTCTTTGACCCTGCTATGTAGTTTGTGGCATGTATTAGTTTTATTGGTAGTATGTGCATCATTTTGTGTGTGACCTGGGTGCTCTGCATCCCATTTGTTTCTGTATCTGATTCTGATAAAACTCTTTGTCTCCTCGAAAGTTACGCTTGCATCAGGCTGAGGTAGCTTTCCACCTTCCTTCGCCATTCTGTGAGCCTCTTAGTAAATAAATTAAGGGGCTGCTGTAAAGCTGGTAAGGATATATATATATATATATATATATATATATATATATATATATATATATATATATATATATAGATATATATATATATATATATATATATATATATATATATATATATTAACAAACAAAACGGTATTGAATCAGTTTTACAAATGAATGGTACACAGGAAACACGGGACGTTTCAGGTTTCACCCTTCGTCCAGCCACAGTTATAAACAGGAAACAAGGACAAGAAATATAGACGTGTTAAAGGGAAATTCTATAGACACTGCAAACACGCGATATATTTTAACACAGATGAAGAGCAATAATAAAGAATTAACCAACACAAGAAATTCAACAATCAACGAAAAACAAGAAGTCCTGCTATAAAACTTTCCGCTGAAAGAATTGGGCTAGTAATGAACAATAGTCCCAATGGCGTCCAACATTCCATTGCCGGTGATGTTACAATGAAATGGGATCCATTGGATCACAACTCTTTTAAATCGTTGACATAGTTTGTGGAGCACTACTCTTAGGTCACCCAGGTCTGCATTATTTTGGCTTTTCAGCGTTGCAATTACTGACTGTGCATCTGTAAAGAAAGCAACAGAAGAGAACAAGTGGTAATCCTCAGACGCTGCACGGGCCACAACAGATAGGGATACCATCTATTCAACAAGCTAAAGATAGGAACTATCGACAAGTGTAACTGTGGCACTGATAACATTACTGCTGAACATCTGCTTCAGAGATGCCCAACATATGTGGAACAGAGAAAACGCATATGGCCGATACCAGTACCATTGGTGGAACAGCTCTACGGAGATGCAAATAGCCTCAAGCTGACTACAGCTTTCTTTGAAAACATTCAAGTCTGAGAGTATACAAAGAAGAAGAAGCAGTTTCATTGGCTTTTGCGGGGGATGATTGTATGTTTAAAGAATGAGTGCACAGTTAGATAAGAATGAGGTGCACATTTAGATAATAATGGGTGCACATTTAGATAACATATTTTTCATAATAAAATGTTGAGGTAGTGTAATTTCATGCCAAGATTTCTATTTTCACACTGGTAGGCTCTGAAGGATGTTATTGACACCTGAAACTGGGACGTGCTTCAGTAGTTCAAAACAAGAGCCGTATGTTACACAGAGCATGTTTGAACTTCCTGTTTAAGTCTGCTATGAACAAATTGGAAAATTCCCACCCAATATTGCAGCGTAATTTCTAGTTAATGTACAAATTGTGAACTGGGAAGAGATTGTTTATATGTGTTTGTGATAGACAGTGTGTGTGTTTCTAAGAGAATTATTTGCGGTTAAGTATGTATTTGTTGTGTATTAATGAGTGAACAAATTTCTTTTTTTTTTTGAAGGATAGTTTTTATATTTTGATTAAATGACATTTTTTAATTTTTACTTTGTGATTTAGAGAATCACTTTGTACCTTGGTTGTTTTGATAAATGTCTTATTTTATGATACCAAAGAAAATGTAATCGACTTCTCTTATGTGGTATCATGTTTTTTGTTTTGTTTAATATAAAAATAGACCTCCACATATTTAGTTTCACAAAGTTGAAAATTATAAATTATACTTTTGATGCCAGTGAAGAAAAGATCTTAAATATATCTCAGTTTGTGCAGTAACTTTATAAGCGGCAGAAGAATCCATTATTGGGTCTTAAGTGAAAGTGTATTACATTGTTAACATAAAATATTGCCAATATTTGTGACCTCAGGGAATAAAATGGTCAGTGAATTGGGTAAAAAAAAAATACTTTTGTTTTTTTAACTTACAAAAAAAAATATTTCCTTGTTAATGTAGTAGACATACATGTTGACATCGTCAGCAGACGTTGATCATGATCATCATTTTCCTTTGTGCTTCTTACAGAGCACGGAGCCACAACTACAGCAGCTGGTCCCATTGTGGGAATCCTGCACCATGCAGTCACATGCAGTGGTGGTTTTTGTGGCATATCTTTTTACATGATGAGGTTGTCGGCTGCATTCACAACCTCATATTAGTCACCTTGTATGACATCCTTGAGGGTGCAGCAGTCCTAGTCTTTTATTTGTCACAAAAGAGCCCTTCCCCCTGAAATACATGGGCAGTAGATGTTGAAGATGTATTTGTTACAAGACAACTTGTAGTATAAAACAGATGTAATGTGAACAGGCAAAAATCAGTAAATTGACAAACATATCTGATTTTTTTCTTCTTTGGTCCTTGGTCGCTGACTGACAAAGCAATCAGTGACCATCATGCCTAGTGGCATCTTGTAAGGCAGCAACAAACTGTTTTCACTTTGCTCAGTCGACAGCCATCCTTCATGCGGTGCCCCTGCTCTGGTTCATGCTTAATTAACATCACCTCCACAGTTCTCTGCCAAGTAGCTTTTGGCCAGCTTTGCTTTCCTTCTGGAGTCCATAGCATGGCAGTTCTGGTGATGGCTTAACAGATTTTCTGAGGATGTGGCTAACCAAATTCCAGCGTCTATCCGCTGTGATGGTGCGCATGTATCTTATTTCTTGACAACCCCCCAAATCTGGTTAAAAAATGTATATTTTCATATATTTATATTTTATGAAATATATATGGGAAAAAAATAAATCAAGCACAGCATAAAAATCAGAATCTTCAGCTCAAATGTCTAGTCAGTCCTATTGTATGGCTGTGAAACATGGAGAACAACAAAAAAGTTACAGACTTTTATAAATGGGTGGTTGCATAGAATAGGATTATTGAAATTGCACAACAAGATCGCTAGTGTGGAACAGATGACAAGAACTAGACAAGTGCCAGTGGAACAAGAGATAAGAAGAAGAAGATGCTGGCGATGGGTAGGACACACAGTGAGGACAACTGTTCATATCATCACAGGCAGTCCTTGTTCTGGAGTCTCCAGGCTAAGAGAGATAGGTGGAGACAGAAAAACACATGGAGAAGAGAACTAGAGACAGAATTGAAAGGGATGGTAAGACCTTGAACTGATGTTGGCATCATCATCATATAGAACAGATTGCCACAGAAACCACCACGGCAAGATCCTGAGGGAACAGCAACAGTGGTGGCTCCATGATCTGTAGGGAGCAAAAAGATAAAATTGATAATGATAGTGATTCTTGCGATAGCAGTGTCTCGGAATATGGAGATGTTAATGATTTTGTACGGCTTTAATGAGCAGTATGTGTGCATTCATGCGGACATTGCATTTGGACCTGTGGCCACTGACTCACATTACTGTAATCATCCATAATATATACTGGAATTCTTAGATCATAATAATTGTGTCCACTTGTTCTAGGCTCTGGAACAAACTGAAACACTTGAGCCAAAATATTTGTAACAAATTCTCATAGCAGAATCTCATGGCATGAACCCTTGTGCCATCAAATACTCTTGCTTGTTCCACTTTAAATCACGATCTGCCTCCAAATATTAAACCCACCCTTTTGGTCCTTCCAGTAGCATTCATATTTTTCATGAGGTAACTCAGATCTCGCTCACATAAATAACACAGAACTTTACCGTGAGATACAACTGAGCATCCGATGGCTAAGCGGATAGAGCGCTTTCCTTTAATGGTATAGCTACCGGGTTCCGGGATCAAAACCCGGTCGCATCACACTTCAGTCTACCCAGCTACGTAAATGGGCACCTGAATCTGCTTTCAACTTATGGAAGGCAGAGGCAGCGAGGAAGGGAACTGGTAGCCTCATCTCATAAGGCTGGACCTAGTATGGTCAGTAAGATTTCATTCCCCTTAGTATCTGCTACAGGACCTTTTTTATTCTCAATTCCCCAGTCGAAAATGCTGACCAGACGTGAATGCAGCTAGAGTCTAACTTGACTTAATACTCGCATGTTGTAACAAACAAACTGCACCTCTCAGCTCCCTGTTGAGCAGATGCCTTCAGCAACTTTAATTTTCATCCAAACCTGTGCACAACATCCCTTGACAATGATCTTTATTTATCAAGGGTTGTGTTCTATATTTGTTTGTTCTGCAAGTTTCTGCTTTGTATGTCAGAAAAGCCTAAATACTTGTTGAAAATATTGATTATAATACTTTAAGTACTTTTCCCTAGATCACATCTGGAATTCCAGGTGTTGCTCAGTGCCAAAAATGCTGTTCTTGCCTTTAAATTCATATGTGTATCCCTTGTTGAATTTATGACATTGCCCGTATATATGAATGTGTTAGCTGCATTGAGTTGTGTTTCTGATAATAGTTTCATGTTTTTTTTTTCTTTTTCTTAAACTTTTCATTAAAGTGGTTTTGGAGGTGTTCATTTGTTAATCATTGATATATTTTTGTCTAGTGCAGTGCTTCTTAAACAGGGGGGGAGGAGGGAGGAGAGGAGAGAATGCACCTACTTGGGAGAATTTAGATATTCTTAACCAGAGGGGCATGTACCCCCAGGGGTTCTAGACATACTAGATACTTACTTACTTAGTCGTTCCCCTTCTACCGTGAGGTGTAGAGATACGTAATAATAATACAGAAGGTAAATAATCATCAGAATAATAATAACCCCTTTTTTTTTTTTTTTTTTTTTTTTTTTTTTTTTTTTTATTTTTTTTTTTTTTTTTTTTTTTTTTTTTTTTTTTTTTTTTTTTTTTTTTTTTTTTTTTTTTTTTTTTTTTTTTTTTTTCAGTCATAACTGACTGAGAATGCACCCTTGAGGTGACAGCCCTCAGCTGCATATTTTCCTGGTGTTCCTTTCGACGTTTTCTGCTCATCTGCTTGCCGTGAGAAATAATCATTAACACTAGTTCTGTATATATACTGTGTTAAATAATCATTAACACAGTGTAATACACAGAACTAAAATATATTTTTATAAAATAGAACACTGACAATGTGAATTCAATCCACATTTTTTAAATAACATTTTCTTAGGCATAATTAAAAACCAGCGGCAGCAGAAGGCTCGTTGACCTAGTAAATTCATGATTACTTTCAAATGTTAAATGCTTAATTTTCGTATATTCTGACATTTAACATATTTAAACTTATTTCTCTGTCATTCTTTAGTTTCGAATATTGGTGAGGGTAATATTCAAAAGACTTTGTAACAGTACGTTTACTGCTGTCTGAAAAAATTCTGGAAATTACTCATATGAAACACTCCTGTTTCATATGGCACTAACGACCTCCAGCTCTTCCGGCTGTATCCCTGAGTTTATTTAATTTCTCCATTTTATGAATATTTTCATTGTCTGGCCAGTGACATAAAAAGAAGTATCATCATCATTCCTTTCTGTTCCCCGTGGAACATAGGGCTGAAACAGTTGCTCTCCATCGATTTCTATTCTGGGCTGTCTTTTTCAGCTGTGCCCAAGTCATTCCAATTTCGTTAACCTCCTCTTCCACTGTTCTTCTCCAAGTTCTCCTTGGCCTCCGCACTCATCTTTTCCCTTGTGGGTTCCAGTCAAGGGCACTTCTGGCTATGCTTGATTGTTCTCTTCTGAGTGTATGTCCTATCCATAAAAAGAAATGTGAATGGTGATAAATATTCACATGGCACACTAGTGTGCCGTGGCATACTGCTTGAGAAACACTGTTCTAGATGATACTTGAATATTCTTCCACTGGTGTGATAGTTTCATGTAAAAAATAAACATGCTTACTCAGTTACTATTAATACACTTTAGATAATGATACTGCATGTGTAATTGTTTATAATATTTGTTATTCAGTAAATGATGCACATGAGGATAAATGCAGGAAAAGAAAGCAAGATTGCACTGGAATAAACACCATTACAATATGTATAAACAGATATATCTTGGCAGCTATGTCTGTCCGTCCGTGTGTGTGTGTGTTTGTCTCGTCCCCCACCCGTTCAACCTAGATCCAATGTACGTTGGTTATATTAGGGTGCATGTCCAAATAGAAAAGACCTTTTGGTCTGTTTAGATATAACTGATGAAGGCTAATGTGAAAATCTGTTGGCGACTATACCTTGGTGATTACAAAACACATGAACAACAAATGAAAGTTGCACGACCAAAATGATGACTGGAAAAGATGGATAGAACACAATGAGAATATAGAGAATTAGGAAGAAAAACTGGAACATGCAGTAAAGAACAGAAGTAAGTAGTTTTCACAGAAAAGAATCTAAAACCTCTCTTGCATTGTGTTATACTTACATTCAACCTCACACTAAAAACAAAAAAATGTAAGTAACAATTTGATATAATTTCAAGAATAAAACAGCCAATTCTTTATTCTTCAATCAAGCAAATAACTAACTAAACAGACAGAAATATTAAACAGATAAATCGATAAAGCCAGCAGTGAACTTGGCACGAGGGGAAAAATGTCTTGAGATGAGTTAAAAGCAGCAGTGGCACATGCTCCTTAAGGAGCCATTTGAAAAAACAAAACAAAAAGGAAAATAAGACAAGAATAAATAAATGAATCACCTTAATAGACAAAGATGTTAGACCAGCTTTAGATGCATCAAAGCTAAAGGGTGACTACTCCATCTGAACACATTGTAACTTGTTCAAGTTTTCTTGTCAGTGTCCTTGGAAAAACTCAGCTCCAAATTTCATTCAAGAAATACAATCAATGCAACAATTATATCAACAAATAACAAGATATAAGAAACTGTGCTTCAGAAATATGAATGAGAAAAAGATTACTTTATACTTTAAGGATCAAGATATTAATAGAAAAACTACTGTACACCATCTGAATTCAAATATTCAAGTTCTGCACCACCATATCTGTAATGAACTTACAAGAATGTCAAGAACAATTTACTGATAAAAGTTAGCACCTTCACTTTTCCTATCCTTCATTACAGATAACACATAGTTCCATAGCAGATGCTGCAGTAGGGGAGTGAAGTGTTAGGAGCTTTACTATACAGGACTGTATCCTTTAATCTGAAATATTCTGAAAATCAAAGTTTCTTTGGGCTAATTTTTTTATCATAAATTGGTTGATTCTCGACCACACTCTCTGGGTGACTGGGCAATTTTTGTACACATTGTGGGCAACTTTGGGTGACATCTGGAAACTGAAAAAAATCCTGTTTCTGAAACACAGATGTCCTCAAGGATTTAGGTTAAGGTCCTGTACTAGGTCTCAGCTTTATAAGGTGGGTGATTAGATCCCTTTCTCACTGCCTTTGCCTCCCACAAGTTAAGAGCAGTCAGGTACCCATTTACAGCTGGGTGTAGACTGGACCATGAAGCTCTATATATATAAAGCTGCACTTGAAGAAACATCCCTACAGGATGTGACAACATACAGATATCTTGGCAGCAGTGTAGACAAAGTTTGAGGAACAGACAGTGATATCCAGATATGGATACATGAGGGGCTTTCGCCGCATTGGGAAGCGTATGGAACTCGAGTGAGATCAAGTCTGATACAGAAACCAAAGTCTTCAGCTCAGATGCTGGGTCAGTCCTGCCGTGTGACTTTGGGGCATGGAGATCAGCAGGAATGACAACCAAGAAATTGCAGACATGGGTGCTTGCATACAGTGGAAGGACTGGAATGGTATGACAGGATCACCTGTTTGGAACTGATGACCAGATGGGTTCCAGTGGAACAGGCGATGAGAAGACGCTGGTGATGGACAAGTCGGACGTTGAGGAAACCTGCTGATAGCATTACAGGCAGTCTTTGTTCTGGAGTCCCCAGGGTAAGAAAGGTAGAGGGAAGCAAAAAAAAAACAGAAAACTTGAGACAGCAATGAAAGAGACGGAGAGGATATAAAATAAGCGGATGACACATGACAGGAGGGCTTAGAAGGAACTTGTTGAAGGCAAAGGCTCCACAGGAAGCTTATGAATAACAACGATGTAACATCTGACTACAGCTGCATGCAAAACTTTTGACTACCGTTACTTTATTTCTAATATCGCTACAATGAGCCTGCAACAATTACCTCACCCAGTTAGAGAAATTATATATCAAGATGGCTACAGCCAGGCAGATCCAAAAGAAGGTAGTCTCAAAACTGAGCTCAGACACCTGCATGACATTATCTGCCGTGTTCTGGAAGATCACATGACTGTCGGTTTCTTGATGACGCGCTATTAGGAATAACCGATTCATATGAAGCCGTGTGCAGGGGATTTCTACTCCATCTTCCTCAGACACACTAACAATCCCTTCACATCGTAAAATGCCACTATCAGCACCTCGGCGGCCATTCCGCGCTGGAACTTCTTGTGAGAGAATTCCAGTATTGACACAGGAGAAAAGAGCAGCTATCTTGTCTTGGCTGGTGAGACCGTTGCTGCATGCAGCCTTATGAACCTCACCTTTCACCTTCAAACATGACATACAGCCACGAGCATGCTGCTTAAATCTCTTGTTCCGCCTCTTTGCTCGTTTATGCCTAGGATGTGCACTGCTTGCCACTGACCGAAATGTCTGGTTGTCCCAAGTATCTGTTGGTATTAGGTCTGAGACAGATTCCTCATGGGCTGGTACAGCGTGATGAAAAGATTCTTCAAAATCTTTGTTTAGATCAACAGATCCATCACAATCATTCAACACAGTGCTTGATCTGATATTTAATTCCTCAGATCTATCACAACTGGCCAATACAGTTCTAGATTTGACATTTAATTCAGTGCTGGATCTCACATCATTGTGTTGCCAACACTCACATTCTGTCGTCAAATTCTTACCTGTTGAGACCTTGCGATGAAGCTCAAAGTCTGGTGTTGCTGAATTGGTTAAGCTTGGCACATAACTGTGTTCAATATGACTTTCTTCTGATTTCATTTCAATTTTCAACTGAGGAGACAGACTATGAAGCGTGATCTTTGTATTTTCAGAGATTTTAGAGGGTGGATCTGACAGGTGACCAAGCTTAACTTTCTCTATATCAAGCCTGTCCTCTTCATTTGGAGCATATTTCATGCTGGGTTCATTATTGCATATGAAATTTAAATCAGTGCAAACTTCTGGCAACACAACAATTCCTGTGCTGTCTTGTTCTTCTTTCCCTTCTGTGCTTGGTGGTCTTTCACACCCATTCTTTTCAAATACTGTTACTGGCCTATGTGAACTTGAGCTTTTTTCAGAAATCTCATCATGATTTGAACTGCTATAACTTTGCTTCCTTAAACTCCCTAAATGTAATGACTCTTTAATGCCATTTTCTCTTAAGTCTGCACTGACAGCCACCAATTCTGTTCCTTTCTTACAGGCACGAAGTGGGTCGAATGTTTTATTTTCTGATGACTCGTACCCAGTACTGCTAAACAACACCTGACCAACACAGCTGTACTTGGAGTATAAGGCACGGACTTCTCTCTCAAATGTTTGCAAGAGTGGCAAAGGCAATCCCAATTCACCACCTCTGCATGTCACAACAATCTGAAAGGAATCAACTTGACCTTTTTCAGCCCTTTCCATGTGATCTTTGACAACAGCAGCGGCTGCCACTACGTGCTGGTGTAAGCTGATTTCAGCCTTTACATTTGACATCAAACTAGTCTTCAGTTCTTTAGTGCCAGCACTCACAGCATAACTGACGTCGCTGCTCAGATGGTCAAAGCCAGCAATGCTGATCCACACTGGTCTCAGATCAGTATTGGTATCTTCTGAAGTATCCCCACTTCCATCCTCAGTCTGATCATCGTTTGACAAGCTATTAGCTAGAAAATTGATTTCCTCAGATACTTCACTGCCAAACTCTTTAATGTTATGGATGTCTGCATGTGTATCTGCATTTTCGCTGTTGATTTCATCGCTCAATGTCATCGGCAGGTTTGAATCCAAACTACATACACCAATATCAGTAACACACAATTCAGCACCACTTCTACTAGGATTTGTTATCTCTGCCTGCCCTTGCAACATACCACTAAATAAACCTGTGCTTTCTCCATTGGCTATTACATGAATTTCACAGCCAAATCTTTCATTGGCAGAAGAGAATCCATCAAACACATTCTCTTGAGCAGTGCCTCTGTTTGGCTTCATCTCTGTGACAGGTGAATCTGAACGGTTGCAAGTGTTAGGCAAACACTGGACTACTAAATCATTCTCTATACCAAAAACAGCAAAAAGTTCTCTTTCAAATGCTTTTGGTAAACAGTTATCCTTAATTATGCTTCCAACAAAAGCCATATTATGTGACTCTGAAGCTTGGCCATTTCTTTCAAAGTCGTGCACAATATTGCCATGCTCATCTACCCGGTCAAAATGATCATCTTCTACTCTAGAGAGGTCATGTTTGTTGGCGTGAAAAGTGATACCATCTTCTAATTTACTGAGGTCACGTTTACTGGTGTCTAGACTGTAACTGATCATTGTCTGATATTCATCACAGACATCTGCATTTGTGATTAACTCTTTACATCCCACATATGGTTCTCCAGTGTAACTGGTATCAACTTCATGAAATTGCCTCGAGTCTACAGAGCCTCCTTCAGGCCCCAGCACATGGCTAACTTCACAAACCTCTCTTTGTACTACTGCTGCCACAGGGCTTAGATCAATTTTGATGACCTGGGCTTGTACAATGACATTTTCACGATGTTCTTCAGTAGAAGCTCTAAAATCCTTAGCTTCTTGATCTTCCCCTTCTCCATCAGTATAATGTTCATTTTTGTCTATCATGACAGGAACTCTATGTTCCACTTGGTTATTTTCTATGTTAAATTCATTTACGTTGACTACACTTCCACAGATACGAACAAAAGGTGCTATTTCATTATTTTCAACGGCACATTCATTTATGTGATTTGAACTTTCAGAAGCAAGAAGACTTGACTCTGCTTCCTTAATTCTTCTGCCTTCTGGATGATTTAACAAGAAACCTTGAGAATGCAGCAGAAGGCATGTCTTTTCTGCCTCATCTGTAGTAAACTCATAAGAGCCAACTAAACTTGTGTGCTTATCTACATCTTTCTCACTGGTATTATGTTCACATGTCAAACAAGTAGTTTTGTTCACAACATTCTGACAGCAGCTTGTGAACCTCATTTCACCACATGGGATTGTCAAATCATCTTTTGCATCACCATGGTTTTCTTCGCTTCCATCAGGTTTAACCTTCAATTTTCTCCAGTCCCGCTCATTAATATTCTCCTTAAGCTCTTCAGAATCCAATCTTCCTTTCTCTTGGTGAACAGGCAACGGTATACAAATTACCTGACCTGAGTACTGAAGGTGGCTTATGTCCTCTAATTTACTGACAAGTTCTAGTGAAGCGTTTCCATCGATATAAACTGGAGAAAGCAGACCCTGGTAACTCTCACCCTTGCTAACCACACAACAATCTTCACTACCGACTGATGAACACTTCTGCTGCAGACATGTACGACTGGGACCAATTGCTCCTCCAAGGTCAGCAGCTAAGACTACAAAATTTGAACCCAATAATTCCATCTCGCACTCCATTTGATTTCTGATACTATCATCCCACATTTCACATCTCGGAGATACATGTTCAAAATTTTCAGGAACTATTGAAGTGGAGCTCGAACAACTAATCTCCTCACCAAGGTTAACCTGTAAAACGTCCACATCACCCATTTGACCCAAATATGTTGAATCTGATACAGAAGCTTTGTTTTCTTGTGTTACACTAACAATCTCATGTAAGATCTCAGTGGATTCAACAATGCTTGAGAACTGAGGAATTTCTTCCAAGACCCCATCTATAGCAACTCTCTTCAGTGCAACAGAAGTGGTTCCACCACAAAAAATATTAGAAATATAACTAAGAAATGCCTTATAATTATCAACATTATGCAAAAACAAAAAAATCTCTTCAACCAAAACCTCCTTGCTGGGCAGCTGCTCTGCTGCAGTGTGTCTATCTCTCTGGCTGTTCAGTGAGCTAGAATCAAGCTAGTGCTCCATTGAGTCATCTTTGTCACCTTCTTTCTTCTTCATGGCTTCCTGCATAGCTTTGACAAATGCTTCCAAATCTGAAAAAAGATAAAATACAAGACAAAATGTCACACGTATGCACATAATAAAGCTCTGAGTATGTTCTAGTCTTGGCTTATGGATGCAAGTCATGGGCAATGACTACACCCCATGAAAGCCAGCTTCAAAACCCAACCCCTGCAGACCCAAGTAGAACAGTCCCAACTACGATGGTTTGGCCATATCTGCAGAATGGGAGAAGACTGGCCTACCACGACAAGTTTGGGAAACTAAGAGCCAGGGATCCAGACCTCCAGGACAACGCAGAGTCCGCTGGGAGGACAACATTAGACAATCTCTGAAGGACTGAGGACTAGATTGGAACCAGGTCAAGAGGAAGACAGCCAATACGATAGTATGGTGCTCTCTCTGGCAAACCTCTACACCCCAGGGTAGAAGAGGAATGACTAAGTAAGTACTGTAAAATCTCGCGTATAATACGCACAATTTTTACTCATTTTTGCCCGCTAAAACTCGGGTGCGTATTATACGCGAGTACTAAAAAATGCGTCATTTTCGATATCGAAAGTAACGTACATTGGAAAGTCTGTCAAGTTTTTATCCCAATTTGACAGTGAAAATGACGTGAAATTGAATGTGCCATGTGTTTTCTTGTGGTGTCAGACATTGTTGCAAAACGCATTTCGCACTCTTGGTCTTCAATCTGTTTTGATATTAAGCTTGGTTGTGAAGTGCGTATTATACACGAATGTCCATTTTACCAGAAAATGTTGAGCTAAATCAAGCATGCGTATTATACACGAGTGCGTATTATGCGCAAGATTTTACGGTAAGTAAGTTGTCAGAGTATAATATAGCATGGCAATTACTGATAGTTAACCTCTAGGAAAAATTGAAAAAGAGAGACCTAAGAAACATGGGAGAACCAATGAAAGAGATCTGAGAGAATTGTAACTCTTACTAAAGTTTACATCTCCAAGCAGTGACACAACAGTGAGTAAGACCTCAGAGAAGTGAAACTCACAATGAGGCATAATAACATCTCCAAGCAGTGACAAAAGAAGTAAGACTCGCACCAGGGTATAAAATACCATCCCAAGCAGTGACACAACAATGAGAAAGATGTGGAGGAAGTGAGACCTGCACTGAGGCATACATTCCAAAGCAGTTAAACACCTAACAAAGTATTGTCAATGGTTTGCACATCATCATCATCTCAACCCGTAACCTGTCATGGGTTGTAGGGGTGCCACGGTGGAAGCATCAGCAGACAGGGTCCTCCACTGCTCTCTATCCTCAGCAATACATACAAGTGTGGAAAAACCGTGCCCTGCCCATTCTTTGATGTTATCAGCCCAGGATTTTCTTTGCCTTCCTCTTCTCCATTTACCTTTGACTGTTCCCTGGAGGATCATTTTTGAAAGGGAGTCATGACAAGTTGCATGCCCAAACCAGGCAAGCTTTTGACGTTTCACTACTGACAAAAGTGGTTCTTGGTGGCCTGCATATGTGTTTATTTTCTCCCTAACATAGACATTTGTTTTGTGCTCTTTATAGCAAATGCGCAAAATTCTTCTATAACATTTATACTCGAAAGCCTGAATCCTTTGATCCGTATCTGCAGTGAGTGTCCAGGCCTCACACCCATACAAGAGAATAGATAATACAAGTGATTTGTATAATTTGATCTTCACAGGAAAACTGATGTTACTTTTCCAGATCACATTCAGCCTTGTCATGGTAGCTGAGGCCATCTCAAGTCTTGTCTTGATTTCTTTACTTGATCTTCCATCACTACATATAGTGGACCCCAGATATTTAAAGGTGTTCACTTCTTCTAACGTTTGCCCATTTAACGTAATGTTGATCGGAACATGTTTCTTATGGCTATTCACCAATATCTTGCTTTTTTCTATATTAATTTCCATCCCATATGTTCTTGTTACTTTCTCCAGTCTAGAGGTAAGGTCTTGAAGTTCTGGTTCTGTTCCAGCTATAAGATTGATATCATCAGCAAAATGTAGATTGCAAAGAGGTCGGCCTCCAATCGATATGATTGTTTTATAATTGTAGAAAGCCTGCATAATACGTTCTAGATATATATTAAAGAGCACTGGGGACAAGATACATCCCTGACAAACTCCTACAGTTGTTTTGAAAAATTCTCCAATGTCATTGCTTGCAAAAACAGCACTGCTTGCGTCCTTGTATAGTGCTTCAATTATATCTATGATGTTGGTATCAAAATTGAATTTTCTCATTATTTGCCATAAGCCTTCATGCCAGACTCGATCAAAGGCTTTTGTGAAATCGATGAAGTTATGGTATAAATTGCGTTGATGCTGGAGATGTTTTTCGATCAGTAATCTAATATTGAAGATTTGTTCTGAGGTACTTCTTTTTGGTCTAAAGCCAGCCTGTTCCTCGGACAAGATTTCTTCTGATTTCTGTTTTATTCTGTTCAAAAGTATCCTTAACATCACTTTACTTGGATGACTAATAAGGCTAATGGTTCTGTAATTCTTGCACATTTTTAGATTTCCTTTCTTTGGAAGTGGTATTTCTAATGATTGCGTCCATTCTTTTGGTCATTTTTTTTGTACTCCATATCTTCTGGCAAATTGTTGTCATGATTTTTACTATATCTGGTCCTCCATATTTCAAGAGCTCTGCTGGGATATAATCCACACCCAGTGACTTCCCTCCTTTCATCTAACATATAGCCTCTTCCACTTCTTCCCGTAATATTGCTGCATTTCCGAGTTCCCTGTTTCCACACTTAATGTTGTTTAATATGCTATAGTCAGTGTCGAGTTTGCAGTTATATAATTCTTTACAATATTCTGTCCACTTCTCATTACAGCTGTTTTTTCATTGAGCAGAGTCCCATTGCTATCTTCTATGACAGTTACCCTGGGCTGTTGGGGTTTTGATGGTCTTCTTAATGTGTCGAAAGCTGCCTTGCTGTTACCTTTTATTAGCCCTGTATTAATGGACTCACATTGATCAGCTACCCATTTTTCTTTGGCCTGTTTCATTTTCTTTCTAATATTTTTATTCACCATACTGTATTGCCATGCTGCTTCAGGAACCTCTTTCTTAACCTTTTTCATTTCCCACCATGTATCACATAACTTCAGAATGTCATCTGTAACCCATGGTTTGTTTATTTTCTTTCTTTTACCAAGTATTTCTGTTGCCGATTCAATGAGCACGTCTTTCATGTTCTCTGTGATTGAGTTGATATCATACTCCAGAAAGTTGAGAGCTGCAAATTTTCCTCCAACAGTTGCCTCAAAGATTCCCGCGATTTCTGGATCTTTCAGTTTGTCTAAATTGAATCTTAACTGAGAATATCTGTTTTGATTATAATTCTGTTTGAGTTTAAGCTTGAGCGTCATCAATACCATGTCGTGATCACTACCAATGTCGGCGCCAAGAAAAGTCCTAGTCTTGGCTTTATTAATACTGGACTTGAATCTTTTGGATACAAGAATAAAATCAATTTGGCCATGTATCTCAGTTTTCGGGGCATGCCACGTTGTTCTTCTTGATAACTTATGTGGAAATAATGTATTTGCTAGGATTAGTTTATAATTGCTGGCAAATTCTAGTAGCCTTAGTCCTCGATAGTTGATTTCTCTTGTCCCAAATTTTCCCACTGTGCCAGCCCACTGACCATATGCATCTGGCCTTATTTTAGCATTCCAATCACCTAGCACGACGAGAAGATCTTTCTTTGGAATTTTCTTGTTTCATCCAGATTTTCATAAAATGTATCATTTGCATCATCCTCATAGTAGTGGGGGCATATACCTGTATGATGGAGATGGTCTTTGGATGTGCTGCAATACGTATGGTGATAAGCCTGCTGTTTACTGGGGTGAATCAGAGTGGAACAAAGGAATAATTGTCAAGTTGCCCAAGAAGGGAGATCTTGCAGACTGCAATAATTGGAGAGGAATCACTCTTCTCTCAGTTCCCAGCAAAATACTAGGCAGGATAATTACACAGAGAATTTCAAAGGCAGTAGACCACAAACTGAGGAAGGAACAAGCAGGATTTAGAAAGAATAGAAGATGTGTAGATCATATATTCACTCTCAGGAACATTATAGAGCAGTGCTCAGAATGGCAAAGACAGCTTTACATTAATTTCGTTGATTTTGAAAAGGCTTTTGACAGCATACATAGGGACAGTTTATGGAAAATACTGAGGGCTTATGGAATTCCAAGCTGCATAGTGTCAATTATAAAAAGCCTCTATGCCAACTTTACGTGTAGTGTTGGGCAGAGCAACCTAACCTTTGAGATGAAGACAGGAGTACGACAGGGATGCCCCTTGTTTACCACTCTATTTTTAACAGTCATAGACTGGGTGATGCGCCAGACAACAGAGGGCAGTCCAAGAGGAATAAGATGGACAACATTTTCTACATTGGAAGATCTGGAATATGCAGATGACATTGCACTACTAGCACATTCACATCAACACATCCAGGAAAAAACGGATAGACTTAACAAGTTTAGCCAGCAGGTGGGCTTGAACATCAATTTAAAGAAGTCTGAGGTCATGACGCTCAATGTGAGCAACCCTGAGCCCATATCAGTAAGGAATAAGCAATTGGTACAGACAGATACCTTCACATACCTAGGAAGCATAGTAACACCAGACGGCGGGGCAGGCAAAGACATCAACATCAGAATGAATAAGGCAAGAACAGCCTTCTTTAGCCTAAACAACATCTGGAAGTCCTCCCAATACAGCACAAGCACAAAATTAAGATTATATCAGAGCTGTGTGCTTTCTGTGCTTCTCTATGGTGCGGAATGCTGGAGAGTTACAGAGAAGGAAATGTCGAAATTGTCCTCTTTTCACACAACATACCTAAGAAAAATTCACCGAATCTTTTGGCCGAATACCATCACTAACCAAGATCTGCTTACTCGTAGCAAGCAAGAGGACATGCACACCATCATAGCTGGCAGACGCTGGAACTGGGTTGGTCATGTCCTCAGAAGAGACCCCGATGCCATCACAAGAACAGCTATGCTTTGGACCCCTGAAGGAAAACGAAAGAGGCCGACCAAAAACAACCTGGCGGAGGACTGTGGAGGCTGAGATGCAAAGAATGAACCAGAGTTGGGGCACTGTACGAAGGATGGCCACCGACCGAGCAAAGTGGAATCAATTTGTTGTTGCCCTACAAGACGCCACTAGGCGTGATGGCCACTGACTGCTTTGACGGTCGGCGGCTAAGGATCAAAGAAGAAAGAAGAAGAAGTTACTGGGGTGCAGCTGATGACAGAGTTCAATCTATCTTTATGCACAATAAAACCTACTCCATGATGATGTTTGGACTCATCTCCACTAAACCAAATTTTGTGACCATCATCCGTTATTGATTAACCTAATCCTGTCCATCTGACTTCTGCTAGGCCCAGGATGTCCCACGAGTATCTAACAAGTTGACTTTTCCACACGCATATAGCGTGCGTACATTCCAAGTTCCAACAACAAAATTTTCTCTAGGAAGTTTCAAAACAGGTGTTTGCGCATGCAAACATACAAGCAAGCCAAAGGGCACTGAAGGACTGAATACTGTCACGACAGGAGGAGACTGACAGCACAGCACTACTGACGGAAAAATTGTATGGCAATGAGAGAAGCCTGAGACAAAACACAAATTTTATGAGAGAATTAGATGTTGCCATAAAAGAGCGAATGAAATAGAAGACATCAAGTTGTATTAGCAACCAAGAAGGCTGACATAATACCCTCAAAAATTGCTTGTTAAAGGTGTCTGGGATAATGCTGTGACAGTCCTTGGAAACCAGCAGTGGATTTTGCATTGTTTAATATGTCCCTGTGAAGATCCTGTGGATCTCTGAGGAGACAAAGCAAGAAAAGGACTACTGTTCCCTCAGGCGTGCTATATAAGGTGACTAATATGACTACATTACCCCCTAGTGTGCAGATGGTCAAGAAAATATGGGCCTAACACCATATTCCCAATATGCCTCAATGGGAGTGTAACGGGATCCTTTCCCTTGTTTTACAATATGAGGTTGTAAATGGATGGGACTGGCACCCTCATCATGAAAAACATGAGGTTGTATATGGATGGGACTGGCACCCTCATCATGAAAAACATGAGGTTGTATATAGATGGGACTGGCACCCTCATCATGAAAAACATGAGGTTGTATATAGATGGGACTGGCACCCTCATCATGAAAAACATGAGGTTGTATATAGATGGGACTGTCGCCCTCACCATGAAAAACATGAGGTTGTATATGGATGGGACTGGCACACTCATCATGAAAAGTATGAGGTTGTATATAGATGGGACTGGCGCCCTCATCATGAAAAACATGAGGTTGTATATGGGTGGGACTGACACCCTCACCATGAAAAACATGAGGTTGTATATGGATGGGACTGGCACCCTCATCATGAAAAACACGAGGTTGTATATGGATGGGACTGACACCCTTATCATGAAAAACATGAGGTTGTATATGGATGGGACTGACACTCTCATCATGAAAAACATGAGGTTGTATATAGATGGGACTGACACCCTCATCATGAAAAACATGAGGTTGTATATGGATGGGACTGACACCCTCATCATGAAAAACATGAGGTTGTATATGGATGGGACTGACACCCTCATCATTAAAAACATGAGGTTGTATATGGATGGGACTGACACCCTCATCATGAAAAACATGAGGTTGTATGTAGATGGGACTCGCACCCTCATCATGAAAAACACGAGGTTGTCTATAGATGGGACTGACACCCTCATCATGAAAAAAATGAGGTTGTATGTAGATGGGACTGGCACCCTCATCATGAAAAACACGAGGTTGTATATAGATGGGACTGACACCCTCATCGGGAAAAACACGAGGTTGTATATAGATGGGACTGACACCCTCATCAGGAAAAACACAAGGTTGTATATAGATGGGACTGGCACCCTCATCATGAAAAACATGAGGTTGTATATAGATGGGACTGGCACCCTCATCATGAAAAACATGAGGTTGTATGTAGATGGGACTGGCACCCTCATCATGAAAAACATGAGGTTGTATATAGATGGGACTGACACCCTCATCATGAAAAACACAAGGTTGTATATAGATGAGACTGGCACCCTCATCATGAAAAACACGAGGTTGTATATAGATGGGACTGGCACCCTCATCATGAAAAACACAAGGTTGTATATAGATGGGACTGACACCCTCATCAGGAAAAACATGAGGTTGTATATAGATGGGACTGGCACCCTCATCAGGAAAAACACGAGGTTATATATAGATGGGACTGGCACCCTCATCATGAAAAACATGAGGTGTATATAGATGGGACTGGCACCCTCATCATGAAAAACATGAGGTTGTATATAGATGGGACTGGCACCCTCATCATGAAAAACACGAGGTTGTATGTAGATGGGACTGGCACCCTCATCATGAAAAACATGAGGTTGTATATAGATGGGACTGACACCCTCATCATGAAAAACACAAGGTTGTATATAGATGAGACTGGCACCCTCATCATGAAAAACACGAGGTTGTATATAGATGGGACTGGCACCCTCATCATGAAAAACACAAGGTTGTATATAGATGGGACTGACACCCTCATCAGGAAAAACATGAGGTTGTATATAGATGGGACTGGCACCCTCATCAGGAAAAACACGAGGTTATATATAGATGGGACTGGCACCCTCATCATGAAAAACATGAGGTGTATATAGATGGGACTGGCACCCTCATCATGAAAAACATGAGGTTGTATATGGATGGGACTGGCACACTCATCAGGAAAAACATGAGGTTGTATATGGATGGGACTGGCACCCTCATTATGAAAAACATGAGGTTGTATATAGATGGGACTGGCACCCTCACCATGAAAAACATGAGGTTGTATATGGATGAGACTGGCACACTCATCATGAAAAACAAACTGCTAAAGAAACCACCAATGCAAGAACACATGAATGCTTCGTGCAAGTTTTCAGCAGAGGGGGGGGGGGGGGGGGGGGGGGGGGGGGGAGCAGCTGATTGAAAAATGAAAAGATGATGATAATGAATTTAAAAAACATCATCATCATCAGCAGCCATCTCTACAACGAAGGCTGGCTGTGATGGATCTCCAACGTCTTCTGTCTCTTGTCTTGATGGTGCACTCTAATAGACTCTTTACTGTCCATCTATTGATGTTATCTTCCCACTTATAGCCCTGTCTTCCCTTTCCACGTTTGCCTTCAACTTTCCCCTCCATTACAGTCTTCTGCAAGGTGTTATGCCTTTTTATGTGGCCAAAGTATTTTAGCTGCCGAACTTTGACCTCCCTCATTAGTTCTCTTTTCATACCTAGGTTTTCTAGGACCTCCTTATTTGTTTTCTTCTCTTTCCATGAGATGTGCCTCATTCTTCTATATATCCACATCTCGAGAGCTTCGATTCTTTCTTCCAACTGCTTATTCTTGTCCATGTTTCTACACCATAGAGTAATGAAGCATATATTTAACACTTCATCATTCTCAGTTTTAATTTGTGAGTTAACTGTTTAGATGGAGAAGAGGAGAGAGAAAAAGAAGAGCTGGTAAGAGAAAAACAAGAAAGAAGGCGGACAGACTCTCTATGAAATACATACGCATAGGGTACTGGAACTGTCGAAATGCGTATCAACGGGCAGCCATCATTCAAACTATCATCTATGATTTTGATATATTAATGATCCAGAAGGCCAATTTAAAAATGAATACTGTTGTCAACTGCCCGGGTTACAGATGTTATACAAATCCATGTGGACCTGGCAGACGAGGGCAAGCGATGTATGTGAAAGATGAACTCCCTCATGCATGGCTAGATACAAGTTTACATTCTAATGAGGATGCAGAATTACAGGGGCTTGTACTGCATATAAGCGGCCACGAATGGCAAGTCTTCAATTGGAAATATAGACAATGGCTGGAAAAGGAAAAAGTGACAACATTATGGCGAATAGAGAAGGACAATGAATTATGAAGAGGTGGAAGATTTTAAGGAGAAAAAGCAAAAAGCTATCAATAATTTCAAGGGCTTGGCAAGAGAAGCCAAAGATACAGTGTGGGAGAGGGCTTTGTGACACAGGTGGGCACTGACAAAACACTACAGGAATTCTGGTCCTTACATCGCAGAATGAGTAGGAAATGTACAGGCCAACCAATTCCTAATATTCTCAGCTCGACAGGAATAAGCCTGAAGACCAATGCCGAAAAGGGACATGCATTACTTGAGCGTTATATTACTCAGACAGATAACGGTGACAAAGCTGACCACCAAGAGATTAAAGACAGAATCCTGGGAAGCGACTGAAGAGGCAACATATATTTCGACCTCATTTCCAAAGAGGACGTTAAGTGCTTTTTAGAATCCAGTAGGAACACTGCCCTGAGTCCTGATGGTGTACAGTATCACCACATTAAACAGCTCGATGACATAGGCATTAAGAGTGTGGTGAGTGATTTCAACAACAACATACAGAATGCTGAGGTGCCAGAAGATTGGCTGCACAGTTACCTACAGCCACTTCTTAAACACAGTAAAGACCCCACACTTGTCAGCAGCTATAGAATTATCACAATGCAGAATGTCTATGGTAAACTACTAGAAAAGATAGTAGCACGAAACATAATGAATCATCTCGAAAATGCACAGATCCTACCTGATACTCTAGGCAGCTATAGGCCCATGAAAGTAACATGGGGTAACGCTGGAACTTTTGCTTATGATGTGTACAAGGGGTTCCAGGATAAGCGAGAAATGGTTGCTGAAACAATTGAACTAGAGGATGCTTATAACAGTGTGAACTTTGTAACATTAATAAACTGTGTAATGGCTTGTGGTGTTAACCCTTGGCTTACAAGATGGATAGCAGCTGATTTAACTGAGAGATCAGTGGCATTTCGCTTGGGAACATAGACATCAGACCCAATGCCCATGACTACCCCAGGGTTCTCCACTATCACCGGTGCTGTTTAATATTTATTCAGCGAAAGTAGCGACCATTCATTCAGCCAACTGGGTTGGGATGAACATTGACTTTTGCTAATGATATATTCATTTACAGAACTGGCTCTGGCTGGCAAGAAATGGTTAAAAGCATTCATGGGACACTACAGGAGGTGTCTAAATGGTGCGAAGAAACTGGCTCTAAAGTCAATCCCAACAAGGCCTGCGTGATGTGGTGCTCCTTGAACAACTCCATTGTGAAAACAGACCTCCCATATATTACTCTCAGTGGATAGAAAATTGATAGGCACGAAAAGCTGAAATACCTTGGAGTTACATTCAATTGCGGGCTCTTCTATAAGTACCATGTTGAACAAATCACACAAAAATGCAGCAGAGGTCTAGCAGCCCCGAAAATAATGGCCGCGGCGCGTCTGGAACAGAGATTACTATTTCTTCTATTTCTCAGTCATTTATCTGTCAGTAACATAATGGAATGATCAGTAATGTGAATGACTAGAATGCACTCAAACTGAAGGGATGCGTATAGTCTTGGGCTGTACGCGAGATACCCTCATTGTGACAATGAGATACATGCTTGGAGTGCTGTAGATTAGATCCAGATATGCAATGGCCCAAGCAAAAGCCTACATGCGAGTAACCACAGACAAATGGCACCCCTTGCATGGAAACATAGCTGACATTAAGGGAGCAAGAATAAAGAGAGGGATGTCATGGATGGCACAGGCAGAGACAACTATCAAGCAGATGGCCACAGTTGACAATATATTCAAAGGGGAAAAGTGGAGTATGTCAGATATATAAGAACTGGATTTAACTACCAGCAAGTCATCATCAGCCTTGGCAGAACTTGGGACAGTGGAAAAGCAGAACTCGAAATTAATCAACTGATACATGATCATGCTGGGGATAATGATGCCATTGTATATACAGATGGGTCTGTGATCCATGGTGAGAAATCAGGTTAGGGCTTCTCTGCTAGGGTACAGGGCAGAATAGTCGCTGAACATAGCATGGCTTACAACTTCCAGTATGAGAATGGAGGTCGAGGTTGTTACTGCAGCCTTTAGGTGGCTAACTGAAACTTCATTAACAAAGGCAGTCATTGTGTCAGACTCTCAGTCTATCCTTCGAAAGGTTCAAAGTGGTTGGTTGCTGCATGAATGGAAACCATTCATAGAAGCTTCGAGTCTACAAGAGCTGGTGTGGATCTTCTGTTCTGGTCATGCAGGGTTATGTGGTAATGAGAGAGCTGACAGACTAGCATCAAGAGCACCCACTGGATATGGATAAGGGAGGGATACTGAGAACAATTAATGATCGCCTGTTAGGTAATGACACTGCAATAGACGAATCATCAAGGTTAAGACTGCTTGAATTTGGCATCAAACGTATGGCTGGCAGAGATGGACTTATAAGAGGATGCATCCATCGTGTATACAACCAGCGAGCTGCAGGAACAGTTAGCATACACACTCTTCAACATATACTGAGGGAGACTAAGCACTTATGGGTTTGCCCAGAGTGCAATGATGTCGAATCTGTTCAACAATAACAATACTTCTGATCTGAGAATGTTTGGGCCTTCATTAGAATGTGGTGATGGTTTTTTTTAACCTCTGTTGTCCTCGAATACTTCTGTTATATATTCTGCCCATCTGTTTCATATTTCTTTCTCATCAAGTAAGATTACACCGTTCTTATTCTCGATACAGCCTCCTGCTTGGACAAACCTCAACTTTTTAAATATTTTTAAAATTTCTTCATGCATATCTCTTGTCATATGCTTTGCCTCCATGTCTTCTATGTCATTGCATTTTTTTAAATATCCATCATTCTTTTGCTTGTCTACACATAGTACGTTTTTTATTGTCTATTGTTTTATATTCTGGAGTGTTTTTTGCTCTCTTTCTTTCTGCATTTTATTAAAGATGTCATCTGTCATCCAAATTTAATTTTTCTTAAACTCCTATTTAGGTAAATTTGCATTTACCTAAAATATGCTTGTTTTTAAACATTCCCATTTTGTAGTTACTCTTTCTTCTGGGTTTTCTCTTCAGTATTGTTCCATGCTTTCTGTCAGCAACTGGTCATATTTATTTTTGACATTGACTAGATATTTTTGTTTTACGTCTGGTTGTTTCAGTGCTGATATTTCTATCTGAGGTTCCTCCTTTCTTCTGTTTCCTGTTCTTTTCAGCTTTATATTTATGTTGATGATGACTAGATTGAGATCTGAATTTATATCAGCACCAGAATGTGAGTTTGCACATGTGACACTGTTCTTAAATCTATGTTTTAACATGATAAAGTCAATTTGATTTCTTGTTACATCTCCTGGGCTTTTCCATGTGTATAGTTTCCTTGGGTGGTCTTCAAAAAAGGTGTTACATATAACCAGCTAGTTTTCTTCACAGAACTGGATATGTCTGTCTCCTCTATCATTTCTTTACCCTAATCCATTCTGTCTTAAAAAAACAACAACAACAACAAAAACTGAATGATGAAAGCAGAATTAAACACTGGAATAAGACCTCAGCAGAGAATCTCCATGAGAATTCTACAAATGCATTAAACTGATAAGGCAGAGAAATGAAAGTTACAACTACATACCAACATTAATGACCAAGACAGATAACTAACACTCAGTGGAACAAAAAAAAGTGAGTACTGGCAAAAGGTTATAATAGATTTTGAGTTACCTCTCATGACTGATTCAAGATGAAAAAAAACCAAAAAGGTCAGCTTAGATATATAAGCACTTCTTCATTGACTGTCAGACGTCAACTTGAATGTGTTAAAAGAAAGGAGTGGTCAGCTTCAGGCTGTTGGTATCTCAGTAGAGCTTTTCCAGGAATGGTACTGGTGACGGCCATCAGTGCTTTCTCTGTTCCTCATATGTTGGGCACCTTTGAAGCAGACGTTCAGCAGACATTTTATCAGTCCACAGTTACACTCATCGGTAGTTCCTATCTTTAGCTTGTTGAATAAATGGTATCCCAATGTCTTGGGGCATGTGCGAAGTCTGAAGATTACCACTTGTTCATTTCTGCTAAACTAGTAATAGGCATCATTTTTGTGTGTGGCCAGGATGCTTTGTTTCCTACTTGCTTCTGTATCTGCTCTTAATAAAACTAGTGACCTCTTCACAAGTTATACTTGTGTCAAGTTGAGGTAGCTTTCCCACTTCCTTTGCATACCTGTCAACCTCCTGAGACAAAAATCTGTACGCAGGACCCAAAAAATCCTTACAAACACCCAAAAATCCTTACGCAAAAAATATATTAATAAATTATACGCAATACAGTTTTAAAATGAGAAATGACATATACAAATCTATTAGCATTTGAATTATTGTGATATAAAACATGCTAATAGTCTCATGCTGTTCTTTACATATAAAAAACTTAGTGATCATGAGGTACACTATTCTTTCGATGTACAGTTTTTTGTATTATAATCAACACATGCACTTTTAACACTTTGCAGAATTGCATTTGTGGGCTTAAAGTCTGCACAGCATGTATCAATGTTAATCTTACACTGTAAAATAGAAGTGAGTGTAACAGAATATCAAATCTAGGAAGAAAAAACGTACCACCAAAAATGTACAAAATTATTATTTAAGAGTTGGTAGCCTAGACCTGTGATAACAGATTGCCACTTTATTAAAAAAAAAAGCAGCGAATCGTGAGCGCTGGAATAAAGTAGGCCTAATCAATGCAAACAAACTTTTTTTTTGTAGTTATGTAGGGCCTTAACAAAATATTATGACAATTTATCAGAAATATATTGAAGGGCAAGATATAGCTGGAAAGATTAAGACAGCGATTAAATTGCAACAAAGCAAAACAACAGCAATATTTAACCAAGTTATAAGTACTTAGCTTTTTTAAACAAAATGGCGTCGAAGTGTGGTGGCAAGCAAGCGTGGTCATTGATAACAGGTAACTTTAAAAATACGTCATGTCAAGCTGAAAACCGAAAGCGTTTGAGGCCAAATTCAAAGTTTTTGCCGAATTGTTGGGTATAAAAGAATTTGATTGGTTGCTGGGAGAGACCTCAGTTTAAAAACGGACGCCGAGATTCCCGGAATTAAAAATTTAAAAAAATTGGTTAAAAAAAAAAACCTGGGCTAGAAAATATTTTCTGATTTAAAATAACTTGGGTTGGAAAATATTTTTAGAATTTAAAAAAAAAAAAAAAAAAAATTTTTTTTTTTTTTTTGGAGGGGGAGAAAAATCCGTACAACGAGTCTGTACGGCCGTACACTGCTAAAAGTATCAAAAATCCATACATTGTACGAAAAATTCGTACAGGTTGACAGGTATGCCTTTGCCAATCTGTCAGCCAGATATATATGAGCACAAAATAAGACCCTTATATCCAAAGGATTATGCCTTTGTGAGACCATACCAACTATTTGATTCTGTTATCGTTTTCTTGGGAAACAATCACACTCTGTCATTTATTTGTTATAAAAATACAAAGCAAATAATATGAGGTTGTGCATGGCAACCTCATCATGTAAAACAACTAGCCACATGAACCACCACTACAAGAGCATGTGACTGTTTGGTCCAAGCTTCCTGCAAGGGACCAGCTGCAGTGGTGACTCCATGCTCCACAGCAGCACAAAGGAAAATGATTCTATAATTTTTGTTAAAGTCCTTACATGGCAAAATTGTTAGCCCCACACACACTATCCAATTGTAAGGATGTTCAATATCTCCAAGAGTTTATAACTGTTCACTCTCTTAACCCTTTGAACCCTGGCCACCAGCCCGTAAAACCCCATTCCCCTGGGCTCCTGAGCAAAAAATGCACACATAAGCAAGACTAGTTACTGTGACAAAACCTTGAGCTCAGTTTTAATTATTCTACCTCAGACTGACTGACATGATCATCTCCAATATTCCTGCTTATTGTGCCAGTCCTCCCAGCATGTAGACCATTCCTTTAGGCGCAGATAACTTTCACAATATTTACACCAAAATTTAGTCTTCACTTTTTTTTTTAATGGTCTGTCTTTGTAAGCCATGTTTGGGAAGTCACTGACATGCTTGTTAAACTTAAATGCACACACAACACAAATGTTATCTGAAATGATAACATGATACTGGAGATAGGAAGCTGAGCAGAGACATGATCACCTACTCCACCAGGCATGGTACTTGAATAATAATAATATAAGACACACAATGTAGTTGTCACAAAGAATGCCTTCTGGCTTGTTTTAAAAAATGGTTGAATACGACCAACTTTTGAACAACATTAAAGCTCTGTAGCAACACAAGCTTAAATGCAGTACAGATAACAGATGGTCTTCCAAAACATTCTCAAGGGCAACATAACAGTGAGCTATAGATCTGTAATATCATCCCTGCTATTTAACATTCATATGGACAAGATAATATCTGAGGTTTTACAAAAGTAATCAACACCATACATCATGACCAAAGCAAAATACACCCAGGCATAAAATGACTCCAAGAACACAAAAAAAGGAACTCAATATGACACGTGAGAGATAAACGTGAGAGATAAATGTGAGAGATAAACGTGAGAGATAAATGTGAGAGATAAACATGGGAGATAAACATGAGAGATAAACGTTAAAGTTAGTGCATCAAAACTTAGAAGCATGGACTTCAGAGAACCCCAGTTCCTTTAGTGTTCATACCTATAATGCCTTTAACAAGTCAAAGAACTCAAATGCTTTGGAATCATTTTTTTTTTCATAAAAAGGAAATGTTAAGAAAGACCTCCAGTTGGGACAACATAGAAGAAGGCTGTCAAGAATGTCAAATAGAGCCATAAATGTCAATGGAGCCATAAATGTCAATGGAGTCATAAATGTCAATAGAGCCATAAATGTCAATGGTATCATAAATGTCAATGGAGTCATGAATGGCAAGGTGTCTTGAATGGCAAGGATGTCATGAGTGTGTCATGAATGTCAATGGAATCATGAAGCAGGAGCCCACGTACCCCCTTCAGCTGCAGCACTAGCCACATCCTCGCCGAGACCAAACTGTGACATCAGAGGGCCCAGAAGGCCTGACTGGAGAGCTGAACTGAAGGAACTCAAAGCCTGAGAGAAAAGAAAACACCTCTAAAATATACTGAGGCATATCATTTAGTGTAGAAAATCAGAAACCAATAGTTTCATTTATTAACCTTTAGCTCTAAATAGTTTCTTTTTTAAATCTAGTGAGGTAAAGTGCTGTTTCTTTCTCTTCAAGTGCCATGCCCATTGGTATAAGTCAGTGCATCTTAACCAAGGGTGCATGCGCCCATTGGGGTGCGATACTCACCTTCTGGGAGAGCGACAGTCACCTTTTGTGGGTGCGAGACTCGCCTTCTAGGGTGTGCGAGACATGCCAGATACTTTAGAATGCAAATCATCATAAACAATATATAACACTCAAATGTATTTGTACAAAATACAACACTGACAACGTGAATTAGACACCAAACCTTTGTCACATTCTGTAAATAGCATTTTCATTAAATAAACATTTATCCCTTTTAAGCATTTCTGTCATGTTTTGCGATCTAGAAGATAAAGGGGTGTGTGGCTTCTTAATATGCTGTAAAGGGGTGCGAGGCTTCTTAAGATGCTGTAAAGAGGTGCGAGGCTTCTTAAGATGCTGTAAAGGGGTGCAAGGCTTCTTAAGATGCTGTAAAGGGGTTTGAGGCTTCTTAAAATGCTTTAAAGGGGCAAGAGGCTCCTTCAGATGCTGTAAAGGGGTGCAGGACCTCTAAAAGGTTCAGAAACACTGGCATAAGTGATTGTGTCTCTCCACAACTTCCTGTCCCGGGGGCTGTTTATCAACTTCATTATTGACTTTTTCCCCATCCCACGATGTTAAACTGCTCCGTGGTCCACGGGGGAATCTTTGAGGAGACTAATAAAGAATATGACTACTGCTTCCTTAGGTATGTCTTATGAGGTGACTAACATGAGTTGTGCACACCGCTGGCAACCTCATCACGTAATACACATTTCAATAGAAATCACAACTACAAGAACACATAAATGCTTTGTCACAGGCATCCAGCTACAGCAGTAGTTCTGTGCACCATAAGAAGCAGAAAGGGAAATGATGATGTTAAAACTGTCCAGTATCTTGTCCTATTGTCATACTGTATTCTTTTCCTTCAACTTTGTCTGCGTTTTGTCATTTTTGGGTGTTGTCATGGTGCACTCCAGCTTTCCTTTTCTCCTTACATGCCATAAAAATGTGTACTGCTTCCTTCTGATGTGTGTAAGAAGATTTCTTTGCAAACTGGCCTCTTTTAAGGCATCTTCATTAGCTGTTGTAGCTTTCTGTGATATTCTTTACTTTCTTCTTTAACATCATACCTTTGTTGTATCTAGTGATGTTTTTTTCTTTTCTTTCTTTTTTTAATTTGTGTGCTTACTGTGTGCATGATTCACCTCCATAAAAAGGGCATAACTAAATAATACTGAAAAAAATCTCTTACTTTGTGGTGGACTGCAAAAAATATGACCAGCAGAGGCAAAACATTAAGGCATACTGCATTAACCACAAGGTAGAAAAATCAGTAGAAAATCTTATAGCCATTAAGACCCCACCAGAATACAAAAGTTAATAAAACACAATATTACAAAAACAATAGCTAACATTAAAAAAAATTAAATAAATAAGGATGCTAGCCAGTAGTTTATAGTGGTAGATTTTACCCCAGATAAATACGGACTGACTTTAAATAAACCTCCAATCAACATTAAATGCATACCAGTTTAGGCACATTTTTCTGAACAATAAAACAATATGAACTATAACTGAAAAGTAAAAACACCAACGAGAGAAATAATACAGCACAGAGCATAAAATAAATACAAACGAGAAAATACTACGCCAGAAATTAAGACCAGATATCAGGAGCTTATTGCTGCAGCGGTGAGAAACACAGAAGAACAACCTGATGACTTGGAAACCCTCTGGCTTAAATTCAAGGACATCAAAAAGACAGCTGCTGCAGAAGCATGTGATGAAGTCCGACTTGGGAACAAGAGAAAGAGGACACCTTGGTGGACAGAGGAAGTCAAAGAGAAAATAAGAGAGAAGAAAACGGCTTGGAAACAATACTTAGGAGCTGGAGAAAAGCTAGAAAAAGATGCGCAAGAAAACCAGAAATTGTTCTATAAGACCCTAAAGAACATGAGGAAGGAAAAACAATGCCCTCTCAAAGTTATAAAGGATAAGCAAGGCAAATTGTTTACTGCCCCGAAGGTAGTAATTGAAAGATGGAAAGAATACTTCTCAGAGCTCCTGGATGGTAAGCAAGGTCAAGCATCAGAAATGATAACCACTAGCACAGAAGAGAAAACCAATGATGGTGAAGATGACATAAAGATGGAAGAACTGAAGGCAGCACTGGAGAAAATCAAGATGGGTAAAGCAGCAGGGCATGATGGTATAACACCAGAAATGGTTAAGTACATGGGAGCATCAGGCGACCTATTACTCTTAAGGGTCCTACAGGCAGCGTGGTGCAACAAGACCATACCAAAGGATTGGGACATTGCCATCATAACACCAATTTTCAAAAAGGGTGACAATCGACAATGTGGAAACCATAGAGACATAACCCTTCTCAGTGTCCCTGGTAAAATCTACTCTAGAATCCCAGAGCAGAGACTCAGACGCCCAATTGAGCCACAATTGGATGAGGTCCAGTGCGGATTCCGAGCAGCAGCAGGGCATGATGGTATAACACCAGAAATGGTTAAGTACATGGGAGCATCAGGCGACCTATTACTCTTAAGGGTTCTACAGGCAGCGTGGTGCAACAAAACCATACCAAAGGATTGGGAGATTGCCATCATAACACCAATTTTCAAAAAGGGTGACAATCGACAATGTGGAAACCATAGAAGCATAACCCTTCTCAGTGTCCCTGGTAAAATCTACTCTAGAATCCCAGAGCAGAGACTCAGACGCCCAATTGAGCCACAACTGGATGAGGTCCAGTGCGGATTCCGAGCAAACTGAAGTACTTAAGACCTAATCTTCACACTCAGACAGCTGAGTGAAAAGGCCTTTGAGTATAAGAGTGAGATCCATCTTTGTTTCATAGATCTGGAAAAGGCGTTTGACAGGGTCCCCTGGAGCAAACTTTGGGACTGTTTGGCAAGGAAGAACATTCCAGCACCTCTGATTCATGCTATACAGAGCTTCTACAAGTCTTGCAGAAATTATGTGAGCACAGCAAACCATAAATCAGAAGAGCTCAGGACCACCACTGGTGTAAGACAAGATGATATCCTGTCACCTTATCTTTTCATACTCCTCATGGACAATGTCATCAAGACATGTAAGGAGAGAACAAGAAAGTATTCAATGGGGTACTGGAAGATGAGACAGGTCTGTATTTCAGAGCTGGCATTTGCTGATCATGTTGCCCTGATTGCTAAATCAGAGGCACATCTCCAATCCAACCTGCAAGTCTGGAAGGAAGAGCTGGAGAAGAGAGGGATGGTCATAAGCAGCTCTAAAACAAAATCCATGGTGATATCACAAGAAGAAAGAAGACATCAGATTAAGCTGGGAGAACAGGTCCTGGAGCAGGTCGACCACTTTAAATACCTCAGAGCTATTATAGACCAAAAGGGAGGCATCAAAGAAGAGTTGGCCACTCAAAAAGCAGCAGCTGGGAGACTTTTTCAGGCCATAAATCGAGGATTCCTCAGCAAGAGAGAGGTTGGTAAGAAAACGAAGATGGCTTTATACCGCTCCACCTATGTCCCAGTCTTAACATATGGATACAAGTCATGGGCAATGACTACAACCCACAAAAGCCAGATCCAAACCTCAGAAATGAGGTGTATGAGGAAGGTGATGGAAGTAACAAGAAGAGACATGGTCCGCAACCAGATGATACATCAAGGCCTAAAATCCCACCCCCTGCAGACCCAAGTAGAACAGTCCCAACTAAGATGGTTTGGCCATGTCTGCAGGATGGGAGAAGGTCGGCTACCATGACAAGCATGGGAAACAAAGAGCCAGGGATCCAGACCCCCAGGACAACCCAGAGTCCGCTGGGAGGACAACATTAGATAATCTTTGAAGGACTGAGGACTAGAATGGAACCAGGCCAGGAGGAAGACAGCCGATAGGATAGCCTGGCACTCTCTCCTCCAAACCTCTACATCTCATGGTAGAAGGGGAACGACTATTAAGTAAGAAAATACTACAATATATGAAATGCATCATGATATATCCAACAGCTCCATGTAAATGGTAGATGGTTGAAATGGGGGATGCTACTAAGAAAAGTAGTAAACACCTTAAAAAATAAATCTTACTTTAAATGGCAAAGATTTATTGCAACTGAATATAGAAAATTTTATTGGCACCAAGTTCCCACAAGTAATACAAAAATTATTAAAACAATCTATCACAAAAACATAAGCAACAATTTAAAAGACGACAGGATGATTTAAAAGACGACAGGATGAAAGGAAAAAATATTTGGAAAGCAAAACTCATAATTTTCTTACAACACCAACAAGTCACAAAGCAATGTATCATTAAAAATTAATAGAGCACAGTACAAAAAGTATACACAATCAGGAAATACACAACACTTAAAATGGGCATCTTGATATAACCAACACTTCCATGCATATGGAGAATGGTTGAAAGTGCGTTTTGCACAGAAACATAGCAAATACAGGAAAACAAAGCAAAACAAAACAAATGAAGTTTTTCCTATTCAGAAATGGCCCTTTTTGGCTTGGGTTACTCTGTTAGGTCTAAGATGTTTCCTCCAACTGATGTTAGTGGTGCACCCAAATATCCATTGGCTTGCTTCATATCTGTACCACAAATAGCAATGCTATGCTGTTGAAGATTCTGTTTCTTTAACTCTATGCCTTTTTAAGGTTTTTTGTGTGGTTTTTAGGTGACATTTTTTAAAAGCATGTAAAATATTTTTAAATATATTAAACCAATCGGTATTATACATCAATATGTTTGGAACTGAATGGACTGTAGGACCGTAGTAGTTATTTTTAGATGTTTTTGACCTTGGTTGAGTAACAACAAGTTAATTACCTAATTAGATACAGAAAAAAAAAATGTACACACACTGAATTACTCTAAGAACGAAAAAAAAAAAAAACTAGCAAATGCAACATGTACAAGACAGTGGCTTTTATTTAAAAGTATGCCCAATTTTGTATGCGATTTGAAAAAAATTAGACGAATCTGATCATAAATTGATAAATGAAAAAATTAATTAAATTGTTAAATAAAAAAAGGGGCAATAACTGGGCATTTGTACATGATTATGTTGACATTACAAAATAAAATGCTTGAAACCAATGCATATTATGCATCAATATGTTAGAAGATGAATAAACTGTGTATTTGTAGCAATAATTTATTACAATGTAATTATCCAAGGTCAAAATAATTGCAGAATTGGTCATTTAAATGTACTTAAACTGAGATATTCAAGAATTTAAAAAACTAGCTCATTAAAATAAAATAACAAATGTACTTTTATTTAAAAGGTTTTCCAAGAATGTACATATTTTGAAAAAATTAAAAGATTCTGATAATAAATAAAGTAATTAGAGAATAATTAAAATTGGTACGTAGAATTGGGCACTAATGAAAACATTTTAATAAAAAAAAAATAAACTAAGATTTTTGAAGAAAAAAAATTAAATTCATAAGCATATCAGATTAGTTGAATAAAGAAATAGGAGATATCAAGATTGTTTTAGACCTTACGGTATTCTTCTTCTTCTTCTTCGTTCACCCTCAGATGTCAACTTGAATAAGTTCAAAGAAAGCAGTGGTCAACCTGAGGCTGTTGATATCTCCGTAGATCTTCTCCAGGAATGGTACTGGTGATGGCCATATGCGTCTTCTCCGCTCCTCATATGTTGGGCACCTCTGAAGCAGGTGTTCGGCAGTCATTTTACCAGTGCCACAGTCACACTCATCTGTAGTTCCTATCTTTAATTTGTTGAACAGATGGTATCTCAATCTGTTATGACCAGTGCGAAGTCTGAAGATTACCACTTGTTCACTTCTGCTGAGCTGGTAATACGGATCATTTTTTTGTGTGGCCTGGATGCTCTTCTTCCCACTTGTGCCTGTATCTGCGCTTGATAAAACTCTTGGACTCCTCATAGGTTATATTTGTGTCCAGCTGAGGAAGTTTTCCCCCTTCCTTTGCCAATCTGTCAGCCTCTTCATTTCCAGGGATGTTGCAGTGAGAAGGGATCCACTGTATCACAACTCTTTTGTATTGCTGACATAGTCTGTGAAGTGTTACTCTTAGGTCATCCAGTTCAGCATTTATTTGACTTTTCAGTGTTGTAATCACTGACAGCGCATCTGAGAAAATAACTACTGGTCTCTCTGAGCTTTTTTCTGTCATTAGAATTTCTGATGCAGTTTTTATGGCCTCTGCCTCTGCTCTGAAGTTAGTTGAAAATTTCCCTGTTGCGACTGCTATCTTTTTTTGTGTGCCATTGCTTAAGCTCAGGAAGACTCCTCCACCCCCATCTTCTGTTGCATTAGTTGCTGATCCATCTGTGTACGCATGGATCCAGGTGTTACTTGGGTAATGTTTCTCTATATATTTTGTGGTTAGGACTTTCCTTTCTGTTTCAGTTTGACTGTTCTTTCTCTCAATACCAGGAACATTTTCTATCATTTCAGGGAAGCACTGTTGTTTCCAAATTGGTAGCTTGTGTGCAGTACATATTGGCGTAGCTGTTGATATTGCATTTATGGGGTCTGCTCTCATCTTTGTTTTTACTGTCTCTACAAAGTTGCTTCGCTTCAGTCTTCCCCTTCCAAGTCCATTTATCCTCTGGTGCATTGGGTGATCTATCAGCCTCCTGAATTTCTCGGCTTGTTGCTGGGCTCTGCTATCTCTTCTTTTCTACATAGGCTGGAGGTGAGTAATCTTTTCCAACTCTTTTATTGGTGTTGATTTCATGCCCCCAGTTATGATTCTTACTGCTTGGTTTTGGGTTCTGTTTATTTTGTCAAAGTTCGACTTAGCGGCTGTTGACCATGCTGCAATGCCATATTCTAAGACTGGTCTCACTCGCCCAGTATATAGATTCTTTAGTACTCTCTCGTCTGCTCCCCAAACCGTGCCAGCAAGTTTTTTCATGATTGCCATTCTCTGTCTTGCTCTTGTCCTGTTTTTCTCAATCTGGGTTTTCCAAGTCAAGCGGCGATCAAAGGTAATGCCTAGGTAGTTAGGGTTTTCATCCAGTTACGGTATTCAACTAGGCAGTTTCTATATTTCAGGAATCAAAGAAAGGTGTTGCATGCACTACATTTTGTTTGCATTATTTTGTTCAATACCTAGAGTTGCTCAACAATGTTTACAATTTTGCCTGCTATCAGTACATTCTTATATAACTGAGTGTGTGGTGCTGGTTTTATTTTAGGTGGCATTATGTGAAGAAGGAATATTCTAATGCTATTAAGTCCACCCAGTTCTTTAATTAGTTCTTTCGTAAAATCTATTTGAAGGTAAAGATTTGGTCTTTCTAGTTCTTCAAGATCAGGATGATCCTTTCTCCACTCTTTAAAAATAAGATAGCTGTTAACCCTAGCCTTGTCAAGACAATAATCAAATAAGGTTTTCAAAAATGTGTTTGTTTTCCTAAGAACATATTTATTAATTAATTGGTCAGTTTTATCTACCCCACTGTTAAGTCCTTTTTATGCGTGGGAGTTAAGTGTGTGAGACTCTCACATGCCCGTCTAATTCTGATAGACGCACATTTGAGCGCATCAGAAATAAATATATATTTTAAATAGTTATGCATACTTTTCTGCATCATCTTTGAATGCAGATGATGCAATTTTGTTGTGTTGATTTGTTGCTATACAAATCACACACTGGAGGCATTGTGATATTTCGGTCGTCATTGATGGACGCATATTTTCTGGTGTTCTGTCTCTAAAGTAAGAGAAGACCCATACTTACGAATATACGAGGGGCGTTCAGAAAGTAATGCACCACATCGTTTTTCTCAGCTAATAATGAAAATAGAAGCATGAAATTTTGCACACTTCAAATATGGTATGTGCCAATTGTGTGCACCAAATTGCACCGCAACCGGCCAAATAATATGGCTGCCCTAAACCTTGAAATGGAGCGTGTTAGCAACTTGCGTTATAAACAGCGAATTGATAGAATTTCTCGTTGCAGAGAAGGAAACTGTTGTGAATATTCACAAGCGTCTATGTGATGTGTATGGAAGTTTTGCAGTCGACAGGAGTACAGTCAGTCGCTGGGTTCAGAGAATCAAAGAATCAGGAAGCGGAGATACAGAGCTGCTTGATCGGCCGCGTGTGGACGTCCTGCCACAGCCAGCAACGCAGAAATGTTGAAATGCGCTGAGGGCATTATTCTTACTGATAGGCGAATCACTACTCAACAATTGGCCTTACAGCTGTCAGTCAGCATTGGTAGTGCAAATGCAGTTATTAAAAACTCTCGGATTTTCTAAGTTTTGCGCAAGATGGGTTCCTCGAAGTCTCACAAATGACCACCGATTGCAAAGGAAAGCAATTTCTTCTGAATTGTCGGAGCGTTTCAATGCTGATGGAGAGAACTTTTTGGCTAAGATCGTTACAGGTGACGAAACCTGGGCACATCATTTTGAACCTGAGACAAAAAGACAGTCAATGGAGTGGCATCATCTGCAATCACCAAGAAGAAAGAAATTCAAGACAATTCCTTCAGCTGGAAAGGTCATGATCACTGTCTTTTGGGACATTGAAGGTGTGATTCTTGTGGACGTTATGCCAAGAGGAGAGACAATCAATTCGCAAGCTTACAATAAGACAATGAAAAAACTCAATCAACGTTTTCGCAGAGTTCGGCCGCACAAGAATCCAGCAGACCTGCTTCTCCTTCACGACAATGCATGACCTCACACAAGTCTGGCAACACGGGAAGCAATCACCCAGTTGGGTTGGACTGCACTACCCCATCTATCCTATAGTCCCGATTTGGCACCCTCTTATTTTCATCTGTTTGGTCCACTTAAAGATGCACTCCATGGGACAAGGTTTGAAGATGATGAAGGAGTGTTTCATGCAGCGAAGAAATGGCTACATGATCAAGACAAAATCTGGTACGGGCTAGGAATACATGCACTTGTGTTGCGCTGGCATAAAGCTGTACATGTTGATGGGGATTATGTTGAATAATACCGATGTTTACATGACATATCCATGTATATTGTGTATAAATTTCATGCTTTTTGAATAAACAGCTCCTGAGAAAAAGATGTGGTGCATTACTTTCTGAACGCCCCTCGTATATATTGAAGTACTCAAGAGTTTTATTCCCAAGGGATTGTTCCAGGAATTTGTTTACATATATAATTATCGCCAGTTAACGGCACGTTTCAAGGTCTCTTGCCTCAAAGACCCAGAGCCCTATTTGTCAAGGAAGGACTTCCATTGCATCTGTCACGATCAATGGCTAGTGTGTCCCTCTGAACATTAGGAGCGAATATATATACTAAAATAAGCTGTAATTCGATGAAGTTTATCCGAATTGGTCAGGATGTTTGACCATGTTATTATAATGATCGGCATTATCAGTCAAAGGTTATCCTAACGTTTTGCCTTAATGATATTTGATGTACGATGCTTACCAGATGTAACTACCTTTTGAACCATTCGTATGCCTGTGATGTTGTTGCTGCTGTCTACGTACAATAAAATATATTGTCGATTTTTTCTACATGGGTCCAGCATATTTGATCTACATGTTGGTCAATCATACCTTACTGACATTGCCTGTTACATTAGTATTGTCTTCATTGGCCATTCACATGGCCCTACATTCGCGTTGAGTAATAATAGGTCGGCCACCCCTGTAAGCCCGACATAGCTGACAACACCCTTTGTCAGCAGTATCACATGACAATACTCATTACCACGCAAACATCAAGAGATTCAAGAACCACCAATATCATATATCCTCCAGTATGCAACAATTGGTGGGCCAAATTTACAACTATGGCCACTTTTCGTACGTAACGCATCATGACGATGCCATCAACGACAGCGCATTTTTTGGATGTATCCAGCCCAACGGTCAACCTTCTTGACCTTTGATGATCCGGTCGTCAGCACCTGCAGCGAGGATCAACTGTGGACTGCATCACGTTCTGTCTTCAGGCTCATCCATGCAACACCCGAGACCCATCGTTATTAGTGTCGCGAAGGCCGCGATTTTTCCTTTCTAAAAAGATAAGTGGTCTCTGTTTTTTGTACTCTGTACCACTGTTGCATGTATTTGATGAACCTTCTCTTTAATATGTCCACTATGTACCTTAATGTTCTATGTTCCATGTTCTATGCAGGCTGGTTGGGAGGCGACTTACGTAGGAAAACATCCCAGATTCAACCTTGGGCCTATGTGAGTGTTCTATAGGGACATTTTGCAGACTTCCCACAGTGGAAGTTTCCAGCATATGCTTGCTGACGGATTTTTAGTCCACTGCGTTGGTAGTCTGTGACACCTATTTGTTTAGACGTGATGTGCCGTTTTCAATGTTGTTATTGTAATATTTTTCTTTCACTGTGCCTTAGTTTTTTTATTCACTTTGTGATTGTCATCCTCAATCTTACTGTCGTTAATTTTTATTCAAATTTATTGTTTTTACCCTGTGTTGTTACTTGTCTAGTTTTCTTCTTCGCAGCTATCATTGCAATATTTTTCCTCTTTAGTTCTACTTTATTATTTCGTTGATTCTGCGAATGTTTTCATCTGTTCCTTAGTAACTTGTCTTTGTAACTATTGTCTGCATTGTCTACACCTTGTATTTTCTACTTACATGACTTATTACTTGATTTTTAATGCATGAATAATTAGTAACTAATTAATAATATAATAGCATTCCTGACATTGATAATAATTTGTATACAGGTTCTGTGGACAGGAACTTGTCACATGTTAAGTAAGGGAGAAATCTTAACCTTTTTTTTAAAATTATTTGACAAAGTAAGTTAAACACTTGTAAAAGTAAGCAAAATGTCAAATTTGGATTACTTTATCAAGCAAGGAAAAGCACTTGCTATGGATAATGAGGAGTTGAAACAATTTGCACTTACTGAATACGCAAAAGCTCAGGAACTCCAAAAACGTCAGATAGAAGCTGATGAAAAAAAACTTCAGATAGAAGCCGATGGAAAAAAACTTCAGATAGAAGCTGAAGACAGAAAACTACAATTGCAATTAGAGGCCGCTGAAAATGAAAACCGGAGACTACATGAGCAAAAGTTGATAGCTTTAGAACTTGAAAAACTCGAGCTAATGAACGGAAATAATTCTCATACTGCTCCTGATAATCAGGCTTCTTCTCACAAGGACAATTCTAGGTATTTTAAAATCAGGTTGCCACAATTTAAACCACCCTCTGACGATATACTATTTTATCTAAATAGATTCGAGACCGTATGCGAAGCGCATAAAATTGGTAAGTCAGAATACTGTGTACGTCTGATGGAATTGCTTTCAGGTGAAGCAATGACGACTGTAAATATGTTGCAAGAACCTGACAAAAATAACTACGATGCTATCAGAGCTGCTCTGCTTAGGAAATATCAACTTGATGAGGACGAATATCGTCTTTGTTTCAAATCTTTATTGCCGGAGACTGGGAAGGATTTCACAGAGTTCATAGCAAATATACGCCTCACATTTAATAGGTGGATTGAGCTCTCAAGATTGAACATACTTACGAAGCCATCGTTGATTTAATACTTCACGATAAAGTCATGACTTCGGTCAATGCATCATTCCTTTCCTTTCTACATGAACGGAAACCCACACATTTAAATGATATGGAGCAAATCTGTCGACAATATGTCCCAGCACATCCAAATATGATTGTTAGCCATTCTCAGTTCAGAGATGGAGTGCCTGTTGCCTCTGCTATGCCGCAAGGAAATCATTTCCGTAATCGATCAAATAGTGCTGATCGGAGCTTTAGAAAGGGAGACTATAAGAATTTCAATTCTTACAAAGGGAAACCATTCCGTGGTATTTCTCCAGCACAGCAAAACTGGAGGCAATCTAATATGCCACAGGATTTTAATAGATATAATTCTGGAAATTTTAGAAGAGATAATCTCAGCAGTGATTGCCAATCACGATCTAATTTTTCTCAAAACCAACAAAATTCTTCAAACAGACATTTTGGTCAAAGGGAAAATAATTACCGCAGTACTTCACATTGGGGTTCAAATCAAAATAATGATCCCAATAGAGGAAATAACAATAATCATTTCAGGGATAATATCCAAAATCGATCTAGATGTAGAGATAGATCTTCAAACGATAAATCACATCGCCATGCTAACTCAGCTCAGTATGATCATCAAACAAATTTAGATCAGGGTGACAGTAATGATGTTCATAATGCATCCTCATGTTCTCTTGATTTTGAGCAGGCTTCTCGTTGTCCTGAGTGCACAACATTATTTCAGCCTAAGGCAATTACAACTTTGAGTTGCGGTCATCCCCTGCTGACTCTTTCTGCCACGTCTGCCCATGATGGAACTGGCTCTCTTGCTTTGCACAAGGGACTTGTGAACAATATTCCCGTGTCAGTTCTTTTAGATTCAGGTTGTTCTACGGTAGGAATTAGGCAATCCTTGGTTCACCCGTCATGTACAACAGGTAAAATGTATTACTTTCGGGGGTACAGTCGAGACTTTTCCTACTGCCATCATTCACATTGCCACACCATTTTTTACAGGTAACATACATGTCTGTATGCTTCCGGCACCAATAGCTGATCTTATAATCGGACAGATACATGGAGTTAAAGAGTGTACTGCACATGTTTCACTACATTAGACTGCTTAACTTTTAACTCTCTAAATTCCCCATTAACTTTTGCTCTTCTAGTAGCTTCTGAACATCCACTAGCTGTCATAAAATTATACATGATAGAAACTGTTTTCATCCTTCCACTGTATTGTTAACATCTCCCTCTCCCTGATGCAACACGTCACCACGAGCTGATTTTGTTTTAAAATGATTTTATTTCTTTTTAAAAACTTTGGAAAACCTATTCCCTTTTTTTAATAATAGTTACCAATGCACAACAGCTTTCTTTAAAAGATATTTTAAGTGTTGTACACTAGTGTAAAAATTATAAAAAAATAAAACCTTGATTAATATGAGACTTTATTAGTCTCATAACTACATCATAAGCCAAACCAAATGGGGAAGCTTGGGTATATACTGTTTCAGCCTCAGCAAGGAATCATAATTTCATTCCCCATTTAGTTGGCTTATCTCTAATATACTGCCTACATAATTTAGGATACCTGCCTTTATTACTAACCATCTGCCAATTAGTGCAAAGATGTTGTCAAGGCTGATAAAGTTTCTGGAATTTCCTATGAATGAAATCAAACAGAAAGCATACTCTCCTCCTTTAGATGAACTCTAGGCTCTCGATAGAGTAGAAACTTCAGAACTGACAGAAGGGCTCCACCATCAAAATCATTAAAGCCTTTGAGTCCATAATGAAAGAATTTAACATATTGTTAGTTACAGTTTGAGAAACTAAAGGTAATTTTTTTCATTTTAATCACACATTCTACATTATAATTTAATCTTAAAAATTAAAAAAATGCAATAAACAATTACAAACTTTAAATATTTTTAAACATTTTCCCTCCCAAAAAAATATATAACTTTCACTATTTTCTGGTCTGTTTTATTTTTTTCACTATCTGTTTGTTTTTGCAAATATAAATCTCCTTAGCAACCGTTGCTTTGGATGGGCAACCTTTAAAAAAAAATTTAGTAAAGAAAACATTGGTTACAATAAATGTTAAAGGTAATTACCTATTACTCGTGCTTTTTTGCTCCGCAGTGAATATGTGTAGTTATGTGTTGTTTCCTAGCAGTTAGGGTTAGGATTAGGGTTAACACTAATCCTAACTCTAAATGGTAAGAAAGTACAAATATTATACACCTATTCACTGCGGAGCAAAAAAGCACGAGTAATAGGAAATTACCATGTTAAAATAGTTACTGATTTTAATAGAAAATAGGTTATAGTAACTATTTAAATGGTAATTTAAACAAAAATAGGTCACTAGGCTATAACATTCCATTAAAATTCCTAGCGCTAGGTTTAGACTTTCGTTCTCGGAAATTACCTTGCCGTGTCTGCTTCATAAATTGGGTCAGCAGGGACAATATGGCCAATATCCATGTCTGAATCCTATGTTTCAGTCTCTCAGACATCATCATCTGCAGAATCAGTGATCAATTCATCACTGAAATCATCGCTGAAGTTCGTTATTTTTATTTTTTCCCGTTACAGTAAAATCCAACTTTATCAAAAAATTCAAAATGGCGGCGAGTGTTTACAGTGCGCAGTCATGACTTCAACATTGATCATTTCCTTATAAAACTTGTTTTAAAAGAAAACTTTTACGTTTTAAATAATTGTTATGAAGTATTTTATTATAAAATAATGATATTATTGTGAAAAAAATGTTTCAAGGTACTTCCTGCAACTCTGAAATTTACCTCCCATATACGTTGAATTTTCTAAGGGTAGAAATGAATAGAGATAGGATGACTGTTACTTTTATCTTCCTCCCATACAAAAATTTTGAAATATACAAATAAAATATATACAAATAAAGGCTGAGACCTTTATGTTTACTTTCTCTCTCAGTCATTACAGACGTTTCCTGTAGTTCTGTTTAACTTATTATTACTGAGACTTATCATCAACTTGTCGTGAGTTGATAATTGGTTATATTATGCCCCACCCCTTTCCAACAAAGACTGATATTCTATGCATATACTCTACGTAATTTCACTGTATATAAACAACAGGTCTGGTTACTGTCTAAATCCTTGCCAAACTCTGTTTTGTCTGCTATAAATTTCTTATTTAATTACAAACTGTCACTGCTGACTGCCAGTGGCTACATTAGTCTGCTTTACAGGTTGCTGCCCTCAATAATTACCTCATCTTGCTTTCAGTAACAAACCATCCAACCATCTGTAATGAGATTCGCAGCTAATCTCTTTAACTATGAGCAATTCTATCAAACACTACCTGGTGGACACATATGGTAGAAATACAGACTCCTCCTGATAGTGACCACTTCACAGCTCTTAAAAAACAGCAGTTAGGAAATAAGTTTGGAGAGCTTTTAACAAAATTTACCTTCAGCAAATTTTTACAGTAAATCAAAATAAATTACATTTCTTAACAAAGAACTGAATTAACCTGATGAAACTGGGGAGAATGCATGGTGTCCCTTAGTTCATCCTCTGTTTTTGGCAGGGACTCTCCCTCGGGCAGGAACGGGACGAGCCGTCTTTGCACATCAGGGTTCACCAGTATGGGAATCATAGCTTCAGGACTTAGGGCCATAACTAAGTCCACTTCTGTAACAGATAGATAATTATTTTTAATATTACAGATGCAGATGTGGTTCATTGCTTTCTTTATATCTACAAAATCTGCCACAAGTTGGCAAGAAAATAATGATTACTTTTCGTGGTTCTCCTTCTGATCACTGATCAGAAGTAACCTAATCCAATAAGATCACCAATTCTTTTGTTGGCTAACATAACATTGCATCATCATTTTGGGCTTATTTCTTCCCAGTTTCTGACACAGCATAAAACTTTTGCAATATTACTCCTAACATACTCTTTACAGTGCTGTCTCCTCCTTGTTCCAGGATATATATTTTAAACACTTGTCATGTTTGTCATTTCAACTGTGAGAAAACCGTTATCTGTTTCCTTGTGGCTTTCACTTGACCTGTATCAGACTGTCCTCCATGAGAACAACTTGACCGGTAGCTTCTGTCCTTAATCTTTACAACTGCAGAAGTTTGTACAATCAATTCTAATCTGCTGGCAAATAATGGCTAAAATCTGCTTCAAACAGCCCTGCAAAGAAACAATTCTAGGAGTATCGATATTCTTCTTTTTCTTTGATCCTTAGCCGCTGACTGTCAAAGCAATCAGTGGCCATCATGCCTGGTGGCGTCTTGTAGGGCAGCAACAAACTGCTGCCACTTTGTTCGGTCAGCGGCCATCCTTCAAACAGTGCCCCAGCTTTGGTTCATTCTTTGCATCTCGGCCTCCACAGTTCTCCGCCAAGTGTATCCATATTACTCTGCTCATTTCCACCTCCCACAATCAAACAAGACCGGCTGGCTTTCAGTTGCATATTTCATAATCATCAACAGCACTTCCTCGCTACCTTTTCCTACTCTAACTCAAGTGCAAAGTCAGGTACCCATTTACAGCTGGGTAGACTGAAGTGTGTCGAAACCATGAATCGAACCTGGCACCTTTGCCGTGAGAGGCTAGTGCTAGTGCAGAGCAGAAAGACTTAAATAATATAAGATCACTAATGTGGAACTTACAGAAACATTCAGACAAATACCAGTGCAGCAAGATGTGATAAGATGCTGGTGTTGCATAGGATTCATCCTGAGAAAAAAAAAAAAAAACCATCGTATAGCATTACAAGGCAGTCCCTGTTATGGAATCTCCCCCAGGGTAAGAGAATGAACGAACGAACTTTATTTTCAAAGGGTTAAGAATTGGGCACGCAGGCCCGTCTCACATTCTGCCCTTCCTCTCTCTCTCATCATGTATACTGTATCCTTTCGTCCTCACATTATAATAGAGAAATAGTAGGAGACCAAAACACACCTGGAGATAGGACCTGGAGACAGACATGACAGGGATAAAGGGAGATAGGACCTGGAGACAGACATGACAGGGATAAAGGGAGATAGGATCTGGAGACAGACATGACAGGGATAAAGGGAGATAGGACCTGCAGACAGACATGACAGGGATAAAGAAGACATGTACAGACCTTGAACAGAAAGCACAGGTTAGGAAGGTCTGAAGTTTATTCATTGAAGGGCTGTGCTTCACAAGGCAGCTGAGACAGTAATGATGATGATGATGATCATAGTATAATTGTATTAGTTTAACATAGCGTGGAGCTAGGACTCCATTACTATTAATTTCAAAAAAATGATCTCTACTGCCAGTACACATGTTTGAATTTCACTTACTTTCTCGTCTGGGGCCATCAGATGGAACTGAAAAATAAAATAATACAGGCTCTCTTGAAACAGATGGTCTTTGAATGATGTGTCTTGTGATAGTAATATCTAAAAATGTTAATATGTTACCAATTTTGCTGATAAAAGGATGTCATCAAGGTTGGAGTTTTGTCAACAAAAGTGCTAGAAATTTACTGAGGAAATGTTGTAGTTGTGATGGCTTCACCTATATCTTCTCTCCTGGGTTAGCAACATGTATATAGCTGATGACTGGACAATCAAGAGGAAGATTTTTCGGAAGACAGGAGGAAGCACATGCTCAAAGTGGTTGTATACCATTTTGTAGAACTTCTTGTTATTCTCTTTATTCTTAAATGGTGATCATCTAAGTGCTGGTGCATATATCCTTGCTGCAGAGCAATTGGAATATCTATGCCATCTTTCTGACTATTTTTCATCTCGCCCCGCACTTTCTTGATCTTAAAATTTTTACAACAGCAGGAAGAAGATAGCAGCTATAGGTACCCTTGATCTGCTTATAAGAATTGTTTGTCAGATTATGAATCATAGGCTGTTGCAGCTGTAGACGCACTGTGATGCAAGATCATAAACTTTAACTGTCAATGTAGATCAATATGGTTTAACAAAATGCTGTTGATTGATGATGCTAAAGGTTTCAATGCCAGTTTGTTTGAAGTTTACCCTTCCATGCTTTTTTCTATTTTCTTTTGTTCATTTTGAAGGAAATAAGGCATGAGCTGACAATTCATCAATCAATATCAATACCCTTTAGCTCCCCAAGGAGCATAGGCCTTTAACAAACACATGCCAAGTCCTCCTGTCCTGTGCCATCCGCTCAAGTTCTTTCCATGTTTTCCTCTTCCTTTTCACCTCTGTATCCAGTTCTCTTCTCCATGTGCTTTTTGGTCTACCTCTGCCTCTCTTTCCCTGTGGATTTCAGAACAAGGACTGCCTTGTAATGCTATCAACAGGTTTCCTCAATGTGTGTCCTATCCATCGCCAGCGTCTTCTTCTCAACTCTTGTTCTACTGGCACTTGTCTGGTTCTTGTCATCAATTCCACATTTGTGACTTTGTCATACCATTTCAGTTCTTCTATTCTACGCAAGCACCCGTTTATAGAAGGCCGCCCCACACCAGAGATTCAAATATCTCAGTAGGGAATAAGTAATAATAAGAAATATATTCACAGTTTTAATACTGAATGGTATCAAATGAAAAGCTGGCTTTGTGGTTGTGAAATTAGAAATACATTGTTTTGTTTTCCATGTTTACTGTTTGGAGGGGACTTAACGCGGACAAGAAGTAGCTGTACAAACATAAACAAATGAAAGAAAAAAAAAACTGGAAAACATTAGAATTCAAAGAAACATTAATAATGTGATTTCACTATTGCTTGTAGCATGATGCAATCTAAAAACTAAGCTCCAGTGGGTACCAAAAAAAAAAAAAAAATTAAAACAGCTCTGGTTGTCAAAATGCTGCCTCAGATAAGAAATATTCCTTGATCATGGCTGGTGTTGAAATCAACTAAATTTAGTCTTTGACACAGTAACTAAGTAAAGAAAATAAAGGCAGCCCCATAGCATATACTGACTGCTTTAGGGGAGTAAAGTGTTAGAAACTTCACTATGCTATGTCTAGCATCGAGAGCTGGGGTACTAAGTAACAATGAAAAATAAACAAACCAAGAGCTCAATAAAACTCTCTCATACTGATATATAAGTAAACCAACAAAGGTATTCACCATTCATTGTTGATAGTATATTCTGCAGATCACTGAGCTGTATATGAGCACCAGCTCCTCTGGAAGTGGTCCCTGTAGATGTAGCCCCACCACCTGACCCAGCGTTGGCCCCACCATTCCCTGCTGCCGCTTCTCCTGATGCAGCTCTTGCAGCAGAAGTCTGGGACAACAGTGGGCTGCGTGGCAACAAATATGATGCAATTTGTTAATTAATTTAAAAGCATCTTGCACAGTACCATATTAGGAGTGGAAACACTCTTTTCACCATTATTTAAGTCAAGATAGATTATCTGAATGTGTTCAAGAAATATTGCATAAGAATACACAGATAAATTATATATAAACAGGTAATTTCAGGCATTTGTAGGAAATAAAGAAGTAGAAAACTAGACAACAGAAAAACAACGTCAACACCGCCTCACTACCGGAGTGAATCATGACCAACCGCCCTGTCAATTAGGCACCACAAAAACAGTGCTTCGTGGACAGGGGTCATTTGCATTTAGTTAGGCAGTGGGTTCACACCAATGACCCCTGTCCAAAAAGCCCTATTCTGTGGTGCCTAGTAGGCAGGATAGCATGTCATGAATCATTCACGTACCGAGGCGGTGTTGCCGTCCAGCTGGTCCTGAGTTCCTGGTAAGCCTATCACTTCTGTTGTCTAGTTTTTGACTTCTCTATTTCCTACAAGTGCGTGAAATTACCCATTTATGTGTATTTATTTAATGTCCACAGGCCATGGGGTTCTCTCCTTATTTATTTCAATGTTCACTGGAATACACATACTACATATAACAATTTTTATCGAATTCATTATGTTTTAGTTCCCTATGGAGCAAAGGCCTTCAATCAGGTCACGTCAAGCTCCTCTGTCTTCTGTCAACCATTCAAGTTCTTACCATGCCTTCTTTATCCAGTTTAAGTTTGGGTCTCAAATTTCCTTCCCCATGTGATATTTAGCTCTTAGCTCTTCCACTATTTCTTGTGCTTTGGAGATTTCAGAAAAAGCACTACCTTGTAACATTATCAACATGTTTCCTCAATGTGTGGAATTCAATGCCAAAATCTTTTCTTCCCTTCTTGTGCCACTAGTAGTTGTCAGGTTCCCTCAGTCAGTCCTTAAGTTTTAATCCTACTTTGTTCAAGCATCCATCCATGAAGGTATGTAACTTCTTGCGTTTTTTTTTTTTGCTGTTCTCTATGAATAAGAATTGAAACCTGGCAGTGTCCCCATTCACGTCTACCAAGCTGCAAATGGGTACATGACTTTGCTATTGAGTTAGGGAAGGAAAAGTCAGCGAGGAAGGGAACTGGTCACACCATCTCATAAGAAAGCTGGACCTAGTACTGTGAAGTCTCTAACACTTCCCTCCCCTGTGGCAGTATCTGCTCTGGGACTACCTTTACATTTGTTAAGTATCACAGCCATATGACTACTTTGATTTCTAAGTTGATTAATCTTATTTTTATGTGGGCTGATTTCTTCTGATTTACACACGTAACTCCTAAAGCAATGAAAGCCCTCCTTGCTTTTTGTTCTCTTAACTGAATATAGCTGCCCATTCCTCCAACTTCGTCTATATTGCTGTCAAGATATAAGTTCACACATTTGCAGGGGTAGTTCTCTAAATGCAAACTGGCTACAATTTGCCACACTTGTGCATAATATTTTAGCAAATTTTTCAGATCCAACTGCTGTGGCTTCTCATTCAGTATTCACATTTTGTTTTGTTTTTTTTTCTGTGTCGAAATTTACTTCCTTTTATACCACACAGATCTGAAGCACACATGTTTATGAATGTTTCTCCATTTTCATTTATTGTCCCAACTCTTATCGTTTTTCCATATCTCTTCAAAGCCACTGTTGTCTGTTCTTATTATAAAAAGCCTTTAGGTCACCCATTAAAATTGTAATTCCCCCTTTTTTTTTTAATCCATGATATTTTGAGGTCTGGCTTAAAATTTTTCTTTCACAGACTCTTGTCATTACCTGGTGCACAAAATTGGAAGATATTCACATTAATTTTCCTTTTGACAGTTTGAGATAAGCTATTTTCTTTAATGTCCTGTGGATGGCACCATTTCCCCTGCATACAATGTCTCCTTTCCTAGTCCCTTCCATCTTGTTTTGTAGTTCCCAGAAGTTGATGTTTAAAGTTTTGCATTTCTGCTACTATCTGTGTGGTTCTTACTTGTTCACTTTGTTTTTGAACATTCTAGGTGCCAAGTCTGGAGTTTCTCCTATGTGAAAGCAGGTAAGTCACCAGTTCAAACTCCTTTTGGCTTTATGTTGCATCATGAATCTCACTGATGGACAGCCTCCTTCTGACCTGGATGGCTAAACTGAAATACTTGTTCTGGATGATGTATTTATGTTTCTGACTCAGGTTTTTGTGGTGTGAGTCTTTAAAGAATGGTGTGGCCCCATGCCCAACCCTCTTTAGTCCATTTCTATAACTTGCATGGTAGGGTACTACATTATTTTTCTTTGCTCCCCTTTCAGACCCTAGTAACACACTAGCAGAATAACTTTGTATTTTGACATGACCTAACTGTCTTTCTCAAAATGATTTTGTTTACAAAAAAATAATCATAATCGAACACAGATGGCCAATTTAAAAGTGCAGACATAGACCTTCAGTACTTACTTTTCAGAAACAGTAGAATGGGTGCTACTAGATCGACTAATCAGAGAACTCAACAACCCAGAACCTTGTACACCATCTGGCAATGCACAAAAATCCGTTGTACTACACCTCTACTTAAAGCTATGCTACTACTGGACTGATTGAATCTTCATGCCACAAGATTACTTACTTCATGTGTGTTGAGTAAAATCAACAAGACACCATCTTTTCCCTCTCTGCTGACTACTACAGGTCTGTATTCTTTTATCCGAAATTGTCGGGGACAGCTGTGTTTTGTAAAACAGATTTTATAGGTTTCTAAGTGTCACCCAAATCATATTCTAAAAGTAGCCCAGTCACCCAAAAAAACTTCCGATTTTGAGAATATTTTGGTTTTCGGGTGTTCAGATAAAAGAACACAGCCTTAAAAATAACTTATACCAAGTCCTCCTGTCCCATCACAGGCCTTTATCAAACTTATACCAAGTCCTCCTGTCCCATCACAGGCCTTCATCAAACTTATACCAAGTCCTCCTGTCCCATCACAGGCCTTCATCAAACTTATACCAAGTCCTCCTGTCCCATCACAGGCCTTCATTAAACTTATACCAAGTCCTTCTGTCCCATCACAGGCCTTCATTAAACTTATACCAAGTCCTCCTGTCCCATCACAGGCCTTCAACAAACTTATACCAAGTTCTCTTGTACCATCACAGGCCTTCATCAAACTTATGCCAAG